>CM043318.1:11598089-12143089 GCA_023736055.1 Quercus glauca
TATGATAAATGAGTAATCACTATAACGCGGTCAAGCTCGGCATGTTTCAATTTGTTTCTTTTATATGTAAATTTATACGAGTCTTTCTCAAAAGTAGGTTATACCAATCATGCACAGCCAGATCAACAATTGAGAAAATAAAAGAAGAAATTAAAAAAAAAAAAAGTTTCACAGAAAAAAGAAACCTCTTAGCACATCAAACTCTCTTAGAATACATGTTATTATTATTTAATTTTTTTTGAGAGAAAGAAAACTTATTAATTTAGATAACAGTAAAACTAAAATTAAAAAAAAAAAAAAAGAAAAAAAAATTAAGATGAGT
Organism: Quercus glauca; assembly: GCA_023736055.1. Lineage (NCBI taxonomy): Eukaryota > Viridiplantae > Streptophyta > Magnoliopsida > Fagales > Fagaceae > Quercus > Quercus glauca. The sequence continues at coordinate 11,598,412 of CM043318.1, forward strand.
AATATTGGAGAGGAAATTAAACTAGCTTAATTTGGTAAGACGAAGCTGTCTTTATTACTATGCTTCAATTGTTTTGGAGTTTTATATCTTCTTTCTCATAAATTTATGAGTTTATTATAATATACTTTTAATAACATATTTTAAAATAATTATAATCAATATTTTATTTAATAATTACTTGACTTTTTTAGATAACATAATAATTATGTGACTATTTTAGATGACTAATAAGTCATGTGATCAAAATATAGGTAGATGATTCTCCAAACTATTTGGGGAGATTACTCCTACTCAGCTACAAGACTGTCTTATATAATAGGAAAATGATATATTTACAACATTTTTATAATATTTTCAAAACAAATTTTAAGTAGTAAGTTATTATTAGTAGTTATAGGTGAACAAAAAAATAATTTAAATTATAAGATTCAAATTAGAACCAATGACAACTTAACACCTATAATTTGTTGTGAAAATATTGTAAACGTAGTACCTCTCTATATAATATGCTATCTCTCAACATGTAAGGAGAATACTATTTTCACTTATTATTTTGTTGCTTTAATACCCCAATCTCATTTAGGTGGATCAATTTTAAATCCTTTAGGTGCCGTTTGAAAGGACACCCCTAATTTTGTATACTTAAAATGTGGAAAATTTTGTTTTTAAAATGTAACAAAAAAAAAAAAAAATACTAAGGCTGTGTTTGTTTCGTGTAAAATGTTTTCCAAAAAATACATATTTTCCAGAAAATACATATTTTCTGAAAATGCTATTTTCCGAAAAAGGAAAATTACTTCAAGTGTTTGGCTGCATTATGAAAATTGTTGTGGAAAATATTTTCATGTGTTTGGTTCTATTAGGAAAATGCTATTTTCCTACGCAACAACACAACAACAACAACAACACAACGCAAATTCCAGTAACAACAACGCAAATTCCGGCGACAACGCAAACCGAGTCGTCGACGAGATCAAGGAAGAGAGAGCGATGGGTCGCCGGCTCTGGTTCTGGGTTTGGGTTGAGCGATGGGTCGTCTGGGTCTGGGTCGGGTGTGGGTTCGACGTGACGGCGACGGCGTGTGGGTCGGGTGTGGGTTCGAAGGCGATGGCGACGGCGTGTGGGTTCGGAGCGATTTGGAGCTCGGAGTCGATCGTTGCTTGGAGGCGGAGCGATCTGGAGCTCGATCGTTGCTTGGAGTCGATCAGGAGCTCAGAGCGATCTGGAGCTTGATCGGAGTTCGCCGGCGATCTGGAGCATCCGAGTTCTCTCTTCTTTCTCTCGCTCCCTCTCTCTGTTGCGTTTTCCGGAAATCGTTTGAAGGTAAAATAAAAACGTAAAACGATTTCCGGGTCAAAGCCACATTTTACACGGTCAACGGAAAATAATTTTCGAAAAATGCTATTTTCAAAGCCAACCAAACAGCCTATTTTACGAAAAATGATTTCCTGAAATCATTTTCACCAAAAACAAACACAGCCTAATTAACAAACCGAAAAAAAGAAGAAGTTTTTATCTAAAAGTTAGTGTATTAGTAAAATAAATATAAAATTTTGAATTCAAATTGTAGCATTCACAAATTGTATTATTATAAAGGAGTCCAAATTTTCTGTCTCATCAATTGTACTCTATTTCATGCTCTACTAATAAAACTTGGGCAGTTAACTTTTCTTATTAAATAAGAGAGGTTAGCTCATTAAAGTCAGAGTTATCTCATTTAATGAGAAATGCTAATTGTCTAAATTTTATTAGTAGAACATAAAATAAAGTACAATTAATGAGACAGAAAATTTGAGCTCATCATAAAGAATGTACGAACATGGCAAAAATGTGATTGAAACTTCCTACCGACAGTTGCTATTATTTGAGTAACTGAGTTGATTCCTGGAGAAAAATTTAACATAATTTTTTTTTTTGCAAAAATTTTTCCTTTTTTTCTCGAACCACTATATAATTTAATTTCCCTTAATCCCTAAACACTTCCCTTAACCCAAAATCACGAATTCCCACTTAAATGTGAAGCAATAATTCAGATGCAACCATGGGTCCACAATAATTAAAAGATGCAGGCGACCCATTTGAAAACAAAATAAATGAACAATAATTAAAAGGCCATGTGACTCTGTAAGAGGGAAAAAGCAAGTGAACAGAAAATAAGTGGTCGAGAAGGGCTACTTCATTAAGGCCACTCATTCTCACTGTGAAAGATGGTTGAAAAATCATCTAGATATTATTTTCAAGTCTCCTAAAAAAAAAAAAAAAAAAATGTTGGTGGAAGTAATAATGGTTGCCTTCTAAAAGTCATGAGCACTAATAAAGTTACCAATAAAGCAGTCAAAAGTTTTTGTTTTTTTCTCACTTTATACGGTGAGCACTGATAATGCTGTCGGGGTTGGCGTGCTTCATTTTATAACTTTATATGACTGTTTGGAATCAAGTAGGGTAGACCAATTATGTACGGTCAAATCACCAACTGAGACAAAGCAAAAGAAGAAATTAAAAAAAAAAAAAAAAAATCAGAAACAAAGAAAACCCTAATCAGTCTTCATTCCCATCTCATATCTCAGAAGAGTGTCTCTTTGGTTTCTTCGATCATTTCCCATATTTGATATTTCCTTCTTTCCCGCGAGCGAATCATGTCAGTCATCGGAGAGGTTGCTTTATCCTCTTTGTTTGGGGTGCTGTTTGACAGGCTAGCCTCCTCTGATTTGCTGAAGATCTTTCAGCAAGAGCAAGTTCAGGCTGACCTCAACAACTGGAAGAAATTGCTAAGGAAAATCCGTGCAGTTTTGGAGGAGGCAGAAGAGAAGCGGGAGACAGACAGTTCGGTGAAAACCTGGCTGGAGGAGCTGGAAGACTTGGCTTATGATGCGGACGACATCTTGGATGAGTCTGCTACCGAAGTTTTGCGACGTAAGGTAAATGCAGAACCCAGCACAAGCAGGGTACGGAAGTTCATCCCTGCTTGCTGTATGGGTTTCAATCCAAGTTCTATTATGTTCGATGCCAATATGCGGTCCAAGATTGCAGAGATTGACTCAAGACTACAACAAATTGTGACAGAAAAGAATGATTTGGATTGGAGAGGAAGTACTGGGGGAAGGATTGGAATAGAAAGATCAAGGGTGCCCACTAGGGCCACTGCTTCTCTGGTGAACGAAGACCGTACTTATGGCAGGGATGAGGACAAAAAGACTATCATCAAGTTATTGATGAGTAGTGAATTTAGTGATGCTAAACCCTCTGTGATTCCCATAGTTGGCATGGGAGGTCTGGGTAAGACAACTCTTGCCCAACTAGTGTACAACGACGATGGTGTCAACAATTATTTTGATTTGAAAGCATGGGTTTGTGTTTCTGAAGATTTTGATATTGTAAGGTTGACAAAAGTAATTCTACAATCTATCACTTCTGAGCACTGCGATGATAATGATTTAAACTTAGTACAAGTTAAATTGAAGGAGAAATTATATGGCAAGAAGTTTCTGATCATACTAGATGATGTTTGGAATAAAGACTACGTTGATTGGACTAAGCTGCGTTGTCCGTTTGAATTTGGGGCTCTAGGAAGCACAATTATTGTCACCACTCGGGATCATGGTGTGTCAACAATAATGGGAACTACTCAACCTTACGACTTGAAAGTGCTATCAAATGATGCCTGTTGGAGTCTATTTATCCAACATGCACGAGGGTCAACAGATTCTGTTGCACATCCAGAACTTGAAGAAATTGGTAGTGAAATTTTAGACAAGTGTAAGGGGTCACCTTTGGCAGCAAAAGTACTTGGAGGTGCTTTACGCACTAAGCGTAATCCTAATGAATTGAAAAATGTGTTAAATAGTAAGATTTGGGGAAAAAATGGTATTGTTCCAGTTCTTGAATTGAGCTACCAAGACCTCCCTTCAAATTTAAAGAGGTGTTTTGCATATTGTTCATTATTCCCTAAAGATTATGAATTTAAGGAGAATGAACTTGTTTTGTTATGGATGGCAGAAGGTTTAGTTCAAGAAACGGATATAAACATGCCGATGGAGGATCTTGGTGGCGAGTATTTTCATGATCTACTAAGGAGATCATTCTTTCAACAATCAAGCAATAATGAATCACTCTTTGTCATGCATGATCTCATCAGTGATCTAGCTGAATGGGCAGCAAGAGGCTTGTGCTATAGAATGGAAGATACATTGAGCACTAATAAGCAATCCAAGGTTTCTGCAAAGGTACGGCATTTCTCTTACATTCGTTGTCATTTAGATGGCATCAAAATGTTTGAAAACTTCCCCAAAAATATGCATCTACGAACATTCCTACCCCTACCAATCAAGTCATCAGGCTACTTAACAAACTATGTTCCCAATTGTTTGTTGCCGCAATTAAAATGCTTAAGAGTATTATCTTTATGTGGATATAACATCATTGAGCTACCAAGCTCAATCGGTGATCTGAAGCATCTAAGATACCTCAACCTTTCTAATACTCCAATTAGAAGTTTACCAGAATCAACAAGTTCTCTATACAATTTGCAAACATTGATGTTGAATGGTTGTTACAAACTTACAAAGTTACCGGAGAAAATTAGGGATCTAGTTAATCTTCAGTATCTTGACATTAAAAATGCCAATAGAATTAGAGAAATGCCGGTGGGAATAGAAAAATTAGAGAACCTACATACGCTATCTAATTTTATTGTGGGGAAAGATAATGGATCCAAGATAGGAGACTTGATGAACTTGGAGTTTCTTCAGGGAAGACTTTGTATTTCAAGTTTGGAGAATGTGCTTGATGCTGTGGATGCAAGAAGGGCCGATTTAAGTGGTAAGAAGAATTTAGATGCACTAGAGATCGAATGGGGTTTTGCACCTAATGATTTACAAGATGCAAGCATTGCAAAAGATATTCTTGACATGCTACGACCTTCAACAGCAGTGAAAAAACTTTCAATTGATGGTTATATTGGAGTGAAATTCCCAACATGGCTAGGAGACCATTCCTTTTCTTATATTGTGGATTTAAAGATTGTCAGATGTGCAAAATGCATATCCTTACCCGCTGTTGGACATCTACCCAACCTCAAATTCCTTACCATTATGAGTATGTCTATGGTGCAAACTATTGGTTTTGAGTTTTATGGGAAAGATTTCTTGAAATCTTTTCAAAACTTAGAAACACTTCGCTTTGAAGATATGCAAGAATGGCAAGATTGGATTCCTTGTGGAGTTGAGTATGGAGGATTCCCTCGCTTGCGTGAGCTTTTTATCTCTCGATGCCCCAAATTGCAAGGGGAATTGCCACGCCATCTCCCATCATTGGAAAAATTTTCTATTAGTAAGTGTGAGCAGTTGGTTGTTTCAATTCCAAGCCTTCCAATGCTCCATGAATTAAAGATTGTGGGGTGCAAAGAGGTGGTGAGCAATAATATAGAAGAGTTATGCTTGCTGGAGTCAATTATTTTTTCTATTCTAGGTCTTAAAAGCTTATCAAAGGAGTTCATGGAAGGATTAGCAAAGGTAAAAAATCTAGAGATAGATAATTGTAACGAGCTGATGTCTTTGTGGCAAGATAGTCTCATATCCCTTGTTAGGTTGGAAATTCAGTCGTGCCCGAGTCTCATCAACATCCACTTGGCTTCTACATTAAACACATTGACTATTAAAGGTTGTGGTGCTTTAAATTCCTTGCCAATGTCCAATTGTACATGTTTAGAATATGCTACTATTGAGGAATGTAGTTCTTTGATGTTCATTTCAAAACGCCAGCTACATCCAACTTTGAAAAGGCTAGAGATAAAAAATTGTGAGAATTTGCAGTTTTTGATAGACGAGGGAGAGGCCTCTTCTTTATTAATGAAAGAGGAGAGTATTAACAGTAATGCGTCTCTTCTTGAGCACTTGGTTATTAGAGATTGTCCATCTCTAAAATGTGTGCCATTAAGAGGTGACCTATTTGTGAAGCTTAAATTCCTTGGGATCAGGAATTGCTCAGAGCTGACATCATTATCATCAAGTAACCAGTTACCTATTGCCCTTAAAAAACTTGAAGTACGTGATTGCCCAAAGTTAGAGTCACTGGCGGACAACTTACACAATAATGAGTCTCTGGAATATCTTAGCATCATTAATTGTAAAGAGATTAAATTCTTACCGGAGGGCCTACACAAACTCTGCCGCTTGAATGACATAAGCATACAAAACTGTTGTAGTCTTGTTTCATTTCCGGATGGAGGGTTTCTCCCCACTCACCTGACAAATCTTTCGATTCGGCGCTGTGAGAAACTAGAGGCCTTGCCCCGCATGCATATGGTCACTACTCTTTATATAGTTGGATGTCCAAGCATAGTATCCTTACCAGAAGAGGGCTTGCCGACAAACCTAAAGGAACTTTCGTTGGTAGGGATGAGTATCTGTAAGCAAGTATTTGAATGGGGATTACACAGACTCACGTCTCTTACACATCTCACCATTTTTGGTTATGGATTTGAGGATTGGCAGTCGTTTCCTGAGGAGGAGGATGGGAAGACGATGCTACCACTACCTACCTCTCTAACCTTCCTGTCGATTGTCGGATTTCCAGATATAGTGTTCCTATCCTCCAACGTATTTCAAAACCTCTCTTCACTTGAACAACTGTGGATCTGGTTTTGCCCTAAACTCGCATCCCTCCCAGAGAACGGCCTGCCTCCCTCACTTGAACGTACTATATATAGTTGAATGTCCAGTGCTGAAACAAAACTGCAAGAAAGGAAAAGGGCAAGAGTGGTTGAAGAATATCATCAACATCCCTCGCGTTGAGATTGATCATAGGTCCATCTACGAGCTGCAGGAGGAGGAGCAGCAATAATTGTGTAAAACAGAGAGAGCAAAACGTACAGAAATATACATATTTACTCCCTCAAGGTACAACATTTAGAAATTGGTACCTCTCTTCTCTCTGTGTGTATATTTATGCAATATGAATTTTAAAAATCCAACCCTAATTTAAGCTAATTCTTCTAGTGTTGCAGCAGAGGCTATCTTCTCAACTCCAAAAAATTCTTCTCAAATTCCTAAAATTTGGAGGTACGTTAAACTTTTGGGTTATAATATGATTAAACTTGGACATCCTGGCAATAAATGCATGTAAGATTCACATTATTGCATTCAATGATTTAAGCTTTCAAGTTGACTTTCCCTTGAAAACAGCTTTCTAATTTTGGTCATTTGTGTGGTTTCACGTTTGTGGTGAGAAATTTCATTTGTATTATCCCTTGGGAAATTTTTTTTCAGGGAAAATAGTTGTAAAGAGGTGCTTAGATGTGTATGTGTTCAATTTTTTTCCCTTCTAAAAATTGTACTTCTAGCACTTTGAAGTTTTAGTTCATCAATATCTCTTACAATTTTAAATGAATCTTTATGCCTAATGCACATAACTGTTCGATGAAATTCCTGAAAGAGAAATAGTAACATGGAATTTGATGATTGCAGGTTATATATCGTGCTGTGGAACATGTTTATCTATGGGTATGTATGGAATGGAGGAATGGCTTTTTAATACTATGCCTGACTGGAATGTATATTTCAACTAGACATCATTCCTTGCACAGATGATCAAAGCATTGTCACCTATGTGCTGCAGATGGGCAGGTATTTCATAAGCAGTCATGGTGTAAATTGAAATATAATAGTTTCAGTAAAATCCTTATTAATGATTTTGATCATTCCATAACTTACGCATATATTTACCCTTTTATTAGAATGCAAGAACCCTTTAGTTTGGATAAGATCCAAAATTAGATCTTAATTTATTGAATAAAATTCCATTATTAATCCACTCTTAGGGATCTTTTTCATTTTTTACTCTTTGGGCTATTTTAAAATGCAGGAGTGAGGCCATGCTTGAAGGGAAGGCTGTAAATGCTTCTCAAGTTCTTAACTACTACAACCACATGGTCATGATTTGTCAAGAAGCAATGGCTGGGATTCATTCTTTAAAAATTTGTAAACCTCCTGTTTGCAAGTGGACACAATTTCTTCATTTTTGAGAACGTCAAGTGCTGATTTCAGTGGAACGTAGTACCAAAAGAGAGAGTTGATGGTAAGGTGCAAGCTTTCTATGTAAAGATTGAGTGGGGAACCAATTTGCAATAGGCTTTTATGGTTTAATGGCTTGGGATAAATCCATAGTCCCTCCTCAGACAATTTGGGAAGCCTTATCTTTTGTGCTTATGAAAGGCAGGGTGGTTGCACTTGTGCTAACCAGTAGCTCTGAGGATTGCTGCTTTTGTTTTGGAAAGTAAACACCAAGCTGGGAGATATAAGCTGTTATGAAAGACATTGTTTGATGTGGTGCATTCACGATTTTTAAGCTCTCAGCTTTCTAATTGTGCAACTTCATATTGACGGCTATCCAATCCAAAACAACACTGCAAGAAAGGCACAGGGTGAGAGTGGTTCAAGAAAGGTAGAGGGCCTCGCGGTTGAGATGATAGGAGGTCCATCTATGAGGTGGAGGAGGAGATGCAGCAATAATTCGGTAAAACAGAGAGAAAAATGTACAAAAATAAGCATATTTACTCCTTCCAGGTACAGCATTTAGAAATTGGTACCTCTCATCCTCTGTGTGTTTATCTTTATGCAATATGATTTTTAAATATCCGATCCCTAACCCTAGCAAATGCTTGTAATGTTGCAACAGAAGCTAACTTCTCAAATTACAAAATTTGGAGGTACGTTAAAATTTTGGGTTGTACATGTTCAATTTTAATTTTTTTTCCCTTTCACTATTCTACTTTTGCCACTTTGAATTTCAGCTTAGCAATTATATTTGTCGGTTTCCTTTTACTTCCTATGAATGTGTGGGGTCAGAGAAATTTGAGTTATAATTTTTGGTGAGTGCTGATTTAGATTGTGTTTTTATACTGTTTATTAAAGTGGGTTTTGTGGGGGCATATATATGGTGTGGGATTCATATTCATGACAATAGGTGTCAGAAATTAGGTCTAGTTTGAAGAAGCAATCAAGCTTTCGAGCAATTTCTTTTTTCTATATATATATATATATGTATAATAAATTTTTTGTTGTTGAAGATCTGTAAGAGGTATTGCGTTTGTATTTTTCATTGGGGACTACTTAGAATGTGCCTTAGTAAGGTAAATTTTGGTCCCAACACTGGATTATAATGATCTCATACGTAATACTTTATACTTTATAACCCCACCTCTTGTTTTTCCTCTTGCTTGTTTCTCAGTTTCTTGCGCTTCCATATCATTTTTCTTTTTCTTTCAGATTTGGTTTCTTCATTGAAAACGTAGTAACTAGTTAGTAAGAAGACGGACATATTGTAAAACTGGTAATAGAGATCATATTTGCTTTGGATGTTATTTTGGTAACAGAAGAGATGTAAGAATTTCAAGTAAATTGGCTTGGACGCAACAATGTTCTTCAGCTAATTAGACAAGATTGCTCGAGTATATAAAGACAATGCAAAAAGTAAAGAGGCATTAGTCCAATCAATCATGGCAACTTGACCAGTGTTAGATTCTTGTTAGGTAAATTGATCCCAAATCTTATAAGAATCTGAGTCTATTTTACTGCCGGTGTATTTATACTGCTAAGTTGGTTGTAGTTTTTCTCTCTTGAATGAAAATTTTCTTAATCATTAAAAAAAAAAAAAAAAAAAAGAACATTGTGTGTCTTCAATTGTGTGGTTCCTTACTCCTTAGCATGGCTCCTTAGCAAGAGATTTGTGGTGAGGAATTTCTTGTGTATTATTCCTTGGGAAAAATTACTTTGGGGGAAAATAGTGGTAAAGAAGTTCTTATATTTGTACTTGTTCACTTGTCAAAAATATATATATATATATATATATAGTTGTATATGTTAATTTTTTTTCCCTTCTTAAGATTGTGCTTCTAGCAACAGATCTGTGGTGAGGAATTTCTTGTGTATTATTCCTTGGGAAAAATTACTTTGGGGGAAAATAGTGGTAAAGAAGTTCTTATATTTGTACTTGTTCACCTGTCAAAAAAAAAAAAAATATATATATATATATATAGTTGTATATGTTAATTTTTTTCCCTTCTTACGATTGTGCTTCTAGCACTTTAAAGTTTTAGCTCATCAATATCTCTTACAGTTTTCAATCTATTTCAATTAAATGAACCTTTATGCCTAAGGCACATAATGAATTGGCTCACTATTGGTGTGGGATGCTGATTTTTTTTTTCTTCCATTATTATTGTTATTAAGGCTACTCTTAGGCCTTTTTTTTGGCTAATAACTCTTTGGGCAATTTGGAAATGCAGGACTGGGAACATGGTTGAGGAGAAGGTTGTCAATGCTTCTTAAACTTTTAACTACACTCATGGTCATGATCTGTAAAGAAGCAATGGTTGGGAATCATTCTTTAAGAAGCTGTAAGCCTCCTGCTTTTAAATTGACACAATTTGTTGATTGTCGAGCATGGCAAGTGCTAATTTCAATGGAAGTGAATACTAAAAGAGAATGTTGCTGGTGAGGTTCAGGCTTTCTATGCAATGTTTGAATGGGGAACCAGATTGCAATCGGCTGTTATGGTTGGATGGCTTAGTTGAAATTCATAGTCCTTTTTCAGACAATTTGTGAAGCGATGTCCTTTGTACTATGGAAGGTGAAGTGGCTGCACTTGTACTTAACAGTAGCAGGTTTGCAGTCTTTGTTATGGAAAGCAAATACCAAGCTGGGAGATACAAGCTATTAAGAAAGACTTTGCTTAATGTAGTATGTTCACGATTTTCTAAGTTCTCAGCTTGCTAACTCTTCAGTTTCCTGTTTGATGCACATAGCCTGGTTTTCTTCTTATGCAACCTTTATGTTAAACATCATATGTACTGATGACAATTTTCAAGCTTAACAGTTTAAGAAATATAGTTTAGGATGCTGTTGACTTACCACCATTTTGACTAACGGGTTGAAAATTGTTGTTGACACTTTACTTTCAGCCATCAATAAATCCTGGCATGAAGAATAATCTGGACAGCATTGCACATTGTGCTCGAAATCATAGCTTTATGATATACCACTATAGTAAATATTAAAGTATACTAGCTAGTAAGACCATCATTCTGTCTCTTTTGGAATTTTTCTTGATAGTGAGAGCACAGAAATTTTAGCTTTGATTTGTAGTTTATCTTTTCATTTAAAAAATAAATAAAAAGAAAGATTTGTATTTTAACTCAATTTCATTTCAAATTTTCAGCTGCTTTATGATTGACAGTAGGATGCAAAGTGGGCCAGTGATCCAGCATTGGATTGATTTATTGGATTCTTGCAAAGATGGTTACATTAGCTAAATTCTGGCATCAGTAGTAAAAACTTTTGTCTTGGTTTCTTATCTTTGTTACGTGTGAAGGTTAACTGAAATACAAAAGCTAATCAGTAAGGAAGACACGTTGACTGACTTATGCCATTTGGGAGGGACTTTGTTGCAGATATTGAATGAAACGAAGCAGCCTTTTTGTAAGAATACATCTTCCAACAGAAGGCATAATATTGAAAACGACACTCTAGAACCTGAATTTATATCTTGCTAGCATTCAATGTGTTTCAAAACAAACACTAATTATAGGATAGACATGAAATTTAAATAGAAATGGGAAACTATAAATTCTTATTTCTGTTTGTTTGATCTGGATTTAAGTTAATTTCAGTATGACAAGATGGTTCACATGATTGTGTTTTAGTGGGAACAACCTTTTACTCTTATTATATGATCTTTAAGAAGTAAAAAATCATTGCTGATGAATAGATCTAGTATATTGCTTTGAAGTATAACTTATTAGCTGATTATTCATTCTTTCTTTTTCCTTTTCTTCTCCATTTTTTTTTCATGTTTCTCTCTACTGTCCATTTTATGGTTGCTCAATTTGAATCTCTAGTGAGCTTAAAGATTGAGGAAAGAAACTATTCAGGTCTGAGAGGGCAAACACCTAATCAACTTTTCATTTGTGTTCATGTAAATAAATATATCAGTGCTTCTTTCTTTTATCTTTTTATCTTTCGAAACAGAAGCAAGTTAGAGATAAGTACTAGAAATTTGTGATGAATTCTTTCATTTTCGAAGTTGTCTTAAGAATAGTGCATGCTATAGTACCTTCATTTCCATAAATATAGAACAAAAAACCAAGGTCTTAGTTGTCACTGAATTTTTATTTGCAAATTTTCAGGGAAGTTTTACATTGGTTATCTGATCTAAAGGAGGCTAACCAGCTATTGTAGATATTCTAAACCATTGAAAACATGGAAATGGTGAAGCACTTCCACTCGTTTTGCAATTCTAGTAATTAAAAATATTCTTCTTTTCTTCATTTCATAATGTGCCACTGCTTTATTTGTTCTGTATATTCTACTTTGGCCTTCGTAAATAGTATAGTGCCTCCGCTCCCTTGATAGGAGAGGGATGTGTTTTCTTGGAATGTGTTGGTGGGTGGGTATGCAAAAGCAGGGTTTTTTGACAAGGCATTGGATTTGTATCATAGGATGTTGTGGGTTGGTATTAAGCCTGATGTGTATACTTTTCCTTGTGTTTTGAGGACTTGTGGTGGTGTACCGGACTTGGTTAGGGGAAGGGAGGTTCATGTGCATGTGTTAAGATTTGGGTTTGAGTTAGATGTGGATGTGGTGAATGCATTGATTACCATGTATGTGAAATGTGGTGATGTTCAAAGTGCACGGTTAGTGTTTTCTAGAATGCCAAGGAGAGATAGGATATCATGGAATGCAATGATTTTGGGGTATTTTGAGAATGGAGAGTATGCTATAGTACCTTCATTTCCATAAATATAGAACAAAAAACCAAGGTGTTGGTTGTCACTGAATTTTTATTTGTAAATTTTCAAGCAAGTTTTACATTGGTTATGTGATCTATAGGAGGCTAACCAGTTATTGTAGATATTCTAAACCATTGAAAACGTGGAAATGGCGAAGCACTTCCACTCATTTTGCAAGTCTGGTAATTACAAATATTTTTCTTATCTTCATTTCATAATGTGACACTGCTTTATTTGATCTGTATATTCTACTTTAGTCTTCGTAAATAGTATAGTATAGTGCCTCCACTCCCTTGATAACTTATTGTATCTTGAACTTTTCAACAGGCATCTGCAATTCCTATAAGAAGCTTTTGGAAGCAAACACCATAATGCCAAAACCCTTTGTCTTTGAGGAAGGTTTTTGTCTTTGAGGACCTTGGTCTGTTAAAGGTCATTTGTTGATCGTCAAAGAATGCAACCACAACAAACAGTGCATGAAAGTTATTTCGACTCTACTGAGGTCTGGATCCAAATCCATGGTTTGCCTTTGGACTCGGTGTAGAAGTGGGTATGGACTTTGAAGTTTCCATGATTTTTACAGAAGCTCAAGAATCCTTTTGGGTTCAAATTTCAGCAATTTGGGAAGTGACTTCAAAGAGACAACAGGGATTTTCCGGAAGGAGTCTATCGGAATGGCGATTCCCATCACGAATAACTATGGAAGAGAACAATTGTCGCTGTTACTAGTGAGAAATGGGGTCGAAGTGTGAAATTGGCGGGAAAGAAACCTCAAGAGAAATGGGCCAAGAACTGAATAAAAGTGGTGGATAGGGCCTGCTTGAAAATTTTAAATTTGGCCCAATAAAAGCTTTTGGTAGCCTTCATTAATTTCAGGGCCTTATTTTAACATATGGTAGACAATTATGTATTTCCATAGAGCTTAGTTAGATGATAATTTGATCAAATATCTTAAGTGAGTTCTGAATTTCTTCTCAAAAAAATAAAAATGTGAGTATTGAATAATATCAAACCTTTCAATGCTACTGTTAATGCAGAGAGCTACTATTTTTTAATAGCTTAAACTTTTAGAATAATCAATAATTAATTAGTGAAGAAAATAAGAATAAAATGTTTAAAACAGATTGGGCAAAAAATGAAAAATAGCTCTATAATTTTTTTTTTTAAAATCACACAATTTATAAATTAAGTTTTAGGAAGTAAATGAATTAATGATAAAACTACAGATAACAATAATGATTAGCATTAAAATTTATAAATTAAAGGACAATAATAATACTTCAGTATAATTTTGTATGCCAAATAGTTTTAAAATACAAATCTCTATTATTATGCCATCTTTTGTTATTTCTAACGTCTTAATTTTTTTTTTTTTAATCAATTTAGTTACTGAACAAGTTACAAGTGTACAGCTTTAAAACACTTTATAACTGTAATTTGCTTTGCATCGAAACAATTTCATTTTCAGTTAGAACTCTTTATCACAAAAATTCAACAGCTAAAAAAGTATTTTTTATAACAATCCCAAGTTTAAGATTGGCCTTAAGATTTTGTGAGCATATTTAATGCTCACACAAAAAGTATCAGACATAATTGTAATGGTGTGTGTACCTTATGGGCTGAACCACTGTTAAAAAGCTTCAGTCTCTTTAAGTTTCCAAGGAATCATACCACCAGTACCAACACAAGGTTGTTTATCTGCTGTGTCAATCCAAAACCTGAGTGGAAATACCAAAAATCACAAAAATTAAACTAAAACTTTATTAAGCTTTAATATAAAGATAGTGTCAAGAGATGCTTTATATATTTCTTTTCATTCACAAGAAATGCCATTTACTTAAAGTGGTCCATCCTTCAGCTTATTGAGTAGTCTTTCACTAGTGCATCCAATACCAACTCCCGAAATGGCAGAATTCTCTTCATTGGCTATAAAGACAGCAACAACAGTGGACTTCAATTTTGGTTTTGTCTCCCCTAGCTTCTTCATGAGTTTAGTTACAAGCGCAACATGCCCCAAACAATCGGTAGTTCCACGGCCGCGAAGTTTATCACCATCAATGCTCAATGAGAAAGGATCAAATTCCTGTAAAATGATAATAATAAAATAAAAAATAAATAAAAAGAAAAAAGATGCTCAGATCATCACATTATCAGATCCAAGAGCAATCCTTCATTTGTACAGAGACATCAAAATTCAAAATTTCAGTTACTATACTGAAATTTTAATTATCATCTCAGAACTGACCATTAAATATGCTCACAAAATCTTAAGGCCAATCTTAAAATAGAGGAACGATTTCTTAAGAGAGCAATAGAAGAAGGTGACTCCCTTAAAGCAATTCCACTCACACCAAACTCCTCTAGACTTTCCAACATTTCACAAGTTCTCCGGCAGATTGTCAAGCTTCAAGCATCCAACTAAATTGATATCTTTAAGTGACTGGAAGCTACAAATGATACTAGGAAGACACAAGATTTTTGCAATCTCTTAAATGCAATGAAGTAAGGTTAGTAAAATATTAAATCGTAGAGGGAAGTTTGGAAATAGTAGTGCCATCTAAGGGAAGTTTAGATAAGCGCTCCATATTATCCGTAAATTCTAGAATTCTGTTGATTTTTGAACAGCCAGAAAGAATAAGAATCTCAAGAGACTCCATTATAATCTTGCTTGGAAGACTACTTAGGCTTTTGCAGTTTTCTAGATCAAGAACAGTAAGCCTTTTATGAACCATGAGAGAAGGGTGAACCTGATGTAAATTTGTACAACCTTTTACTACTAATTTCTCAAGATTGGGAATTCCAGTGATCTCAGGGGTTGCAATGAGGTTTAAGGAATCGTTCAATTTGATGGACTTCAACTTATCACAATGCTATTAAAAGCCACACACACACACAAAATTTAAATAAGCAATTATTAGGCTTCACAAACCATAGAATTTATTGCTTTTTTTTAATGTATTGGATTACTTGAAAAACAATCTTACCTTTATTCCTTTCCAAAGTTTTTCAATTTTGCTATGGCACATGCAAAGTTCAATAAGCTCATATGATTGGTGTATGTGCAAGTTAGATTTGAGCTTATATAGGGAAGTAAAATAAGTTATCTAACAGTACATCTACATGAGAAAGCTTGACAAGGTGCTAGCTTTGACATGACACTTGAACAAGAAAAAGAAAGTAATGGTAGGACATGAAAAAGACGCACATTTAAACAAGAAGAAGACAGTAATGATGGACAAAAGGGGCTTCTGCCCTTTTCAGGAAAATTAAATAGGAAAATGCTCCCCTTCTCAAACTAATTAGGGAAATGCCCCTCTTTTGAAAATCGAATTTTTCAAAATCGATTTAGGCCCTATAGCGGCGTTTTTAAGGAGCCTATAGTGACAAGGTGCTAGCTTTGACATGACACTTGAACAAGAAAAAGAAAGTAATGGTAGGACATGAAAAAGACGCACATTTAAACAAGAAGAAGACAGTAATGATGGACAAAAGGGGCTTCTGCCCTTTTCAGGAAAATTAAATAGGAAAATGCTCTCCTTCTCAAACTAATTAGGGAAATGCCCCTTTTTTGAAAATCGAGTTTTTCAAAATCGATTTAGGCCCTATAGCGGCGTTTTTAAGGAGCCTATAGTGACGTTTTTTAACTCAATTTCAATAAAATCGAGTTATAGGCAATGAAATCAACCTATAGTGGCCTTTTTTTACCTATAACTCGATTTCTTTAAAGTCGAGTTAAAAAACGTCACTATAAGTTCTTAAAACGTTACTATAAGTTCTTAAAACGTCACTATAAGTTCCTTAAAAACGCCGCTATAGGGCCTAAATCAATTTTGAGAAACTCGATTTTCAAAAGAGGGACATTTCCCTATTTAGTTTGGGAAGTGGGGCATTTTCCTATTTAATTTGCCCAAAAAGGGCAGAAGCCCCTTTTGTCCGAGTAATGATGTAAGAAACACAAGATGTACGTGGAAAACCCTAAATAAGGGATAAAAAACCACGGTTTGAAAAGAGACTGATTTCTTACAACAGGGTTCTTCCTTTCTCCAACCAACTCTCTACTCTCTTTTCTCAAATCTCCCCTTTTGTTCTTGGGTTCTTGCCCCAGATACAGCTGCGTGTTCCTTTTATAATCTGAGGAATATGGCTGAGTACAAGGACAGGTGTCAAGTCATCATTTCCCTACTTTGGACCTTTGCACAGCTGTGATATTATCTGCTGACTAAAGGATAGGAATTGCGCCAACGTGATACTGGGACCCGTGGGTAGGTGACCTTGCCATTGCTTGGGAAACAAGTCCTGGATATCGAGAGGGACATCAGGAGTTTTTGTACACGATGATTTGTACTGTTAATTGTTCTTTGTTTCTGGATCTTAATGATGCTAAAATAGAATAAATATATAGTTTGATATTGTAGACAAGTCTAGTCAATGGTGGGTGGTAAGGAAGCACATGTGGCGTGAAGGTTGAAGTCACAGCGGTAACAGCGATAAGTGTATTGTCAGCGAGATTCATTGCAGAGTTGGCATTTGGTCTTTTCTTCTTCTTCAAGATAATGTGTCTTTTCATCAAAGAGAATGAGAGGATGGATTGGGTGCAAGGGATGGTGCAACCCAAGGGCTACTTCCGCACATGATTTATGATGAGCGTAAAATGGGCATCCACCTTCTGGACAACAGTAGGCAGGACCATAAACTGTTTCTCCACACCCATAACAAGTATCTTTCCATTTCTTGTCTAGAATGAAGACCAATGGATGCTTTGAATCGCAAAAAAGTAGAAGGTGCTGCTGCTGCGGCTGCTCCATCTTCTTGTTCTATGACATAATCATCAAAATAGTGATGCGTCAGAATTGGTTTCAAATCTATCTAACAACACACCATTTTCTTTAAATTTTGATGTAAAATGACCCATTTTCGAGTTTGGTTGCGAGAGAGAGATAGAGATATTGATTAAGGTGATTAAGAAGCTGCTGCACATCAGGTGTTCAAGTTTGTTTTAATTTAAAGGATGGGCCTGCACGGGTGGGTTTTTTTGGGATTGAGTGTGTTTTGATGTTGGGTCTAATAAAAATAAGTAAAGTAATTGGATTTACAATGAAATTAGGAAATTTGGACCTCATTGTTTAAATCTTAAAATTTTGAAGGCATGGGTTGGCCGGCTTGGTATTTAATTTCAATTTTATAATGTAAATAAATGGTGGGAGGCAATGTTAAAATGGCAATGTAAATAAAAAACCAAGGTGTTGGTTGTCACTAAATTTTTATTTGTAAATTTTCAGGCAAGTTTTACATTGGTTATGTGATCTAAAGGAGGCTAACCAGTTATTGTAGATATTCTAAACCATTGAAAACATGGAAATGGCGAAGCACTTCCACTCATTTTGCAAGTCTGGTAATTACAAATATTTTTCTTATCTTCATTTCATAATGTGCCACTGCTTTACTGGTCCTGTATATTCCCTTTTTGTCTTTGTAAATAGTATAGTGCCTCCACTCCCTTGATAACTAATTGGATCTTGAATTTCTCAACAGGCATCTGCAATTCCTATAATAAGCTTTTGGAAGCAAACACCATAATGCCAAAATCCTTTCTGTCTTCTATGAATTTCCTGCCCCTCAGTACTGACGATCATAAACTACCTATAAAGCTTGACCTGCTTGTAACTTGTAATATCTATCCCTTTAAGCATGCATATTAATGAGAATGCGTATTACGCTTACTTTACAGCTTCAGATCATGGTAATGATGGAACTTGTAGTCTTTGAAATCCTGACTCAAAACTATTCAGTGGTGAAAATCCTTACTACTTGAGAGATGTATTATAATGTTGCTACTTGAGCGATGTATAATGACTGATATTACAGCAGAGGATTTCAATGAATTTGTTCTCTCTTTTCAATACGAAGTAGATAAAATGAAAGTTTTTGAGGCTAGGCCTTGGTTTGTTAAAGGTCATTTGTTGATCATCAAAGAATGCAACCATAACTAATGGTGCATGAAATTAATTTCGACCCTATTGAGGTCTAGGTCCGAGTCCATGGTTCGCGTTTGGACTTAGTGTTGGATGGTAGGTAGGGTGGTAGAAGTGTCCATGGTTTGGCAGAAATATGCCAGAGTTAGAGTTGAAATTGAGGTATCCTTCTCTCTCCCTCAGTATTTTCTGGGCATCTAAACATGATTAATGCTAATTTTTGTGTGCAGGGCATGACATGGGCTAGAAGTCAATCTTTTTGTTTGTTTTAATTTTTTGCTTCCTTTAGGATCCAAATCATGGTCCAACTCCAAATATTGGCTCTTTCAATCAGTCATGCCAGCACCCCTAGCCACAATAAAACTCATACCTCAACAGACCCATCAACAAAAAGAACACCTGGTGAACCTTTAATTCCAACGAAGTGTAAACAGTGTTTTTTTCCACCAACACGGGTCTGCAGAGGTACACAAGCTTTGTAGAAGTAGACCCATCTGGTGACTCGGGCCAGTGGGAGTTGGGCCCAAATGGTGTTCAAAATATCTTAATCTTACTAACATAATATTAAGCTTGCTTCCTCTTGTTTCTTCTTTTTTTGGGTGAGAATTGACATAGTATTAAGTTGATTCCATATGGTGGAACTAATAATGGTTGCCTTCCAAAATGTGTTGAGCACTAATAATAAAGCATTCATTCTGATTCTTGGCGTGGTCTGTTTTGCCTATTTTTCTTCCTTATAAATGATTTCTTCCTATCAATGAAGCAGTAGAATTTTAACATAATACATCTCATATAAGTACAATTCGATTTATTAGACGGCTAATATTGTTCTCCTATTTTAACGTGGCAACATCAATCCTTTCAATGCTTCTCTTGATGCAAAGATATTAAAATTATGGTTAAATAATTAAATTCATTGTTTTTTTAACTGCTTAAGCTCTTGAAAGAAACAGTAATTTATCAAAGAAGAAAATATTTTAAAACTAAGTTGGACAAAAAATAAAAAATAGCTCTGTAATTTAAAAAAGTCACAATTTATAATCAAGTTTTAGGAAAACAATGAATTAATGAAAATACTATAAAATAGCAATAACAGTAAATGATTAGCACTTAAATTTAAAAATTAAAGAACAATAAGAATACTTAGTATAATTTTTTATGCTAAATAGTTTTAAAATACAAATTACTGTTATTCTGCCATCTTTTGTTATTCCTGATATCTAAAAACTTTATATCAATTAAGTTACTGAACAAGTTACAAGTGTAAGCGTGTAACAGCTTTAAAACACTTATAATCGTGATTTGCTATATGTTTGAAAGTTTAAAAGCTTTTCAATTAGATCTCTTTTCTAATATATGTTTTCTAATTGAATTTAGATTCTTTTATATATTTCTTCTCAAAAAAAAAAGAAAAAAAGATTCTATTATATATTTAAACCCTCCATTAGAATACTCCCACATCACATTTTATTTAAATTTTAGAATAAATAGTTCCATATATGAATACAAACATAATAAATGCCTATTAATAACTACTACAATTATCAATTTTATATTTAAGACAAAGATAAAATAAAAAAATTTATTATATTTTGTTTCAATTTCTTGTGCATTGCACAAGTTATTGACTAGTTATTTTAGTATTTAAGAAAATTACATTTATATCTCATTCATTTAAAGGCGCATGGCAGCAAAATCCTAACATTTTTTTTTTTTTTTTGCAAATTAAAAAATATAAAGAAAAAAAAATTGCCATGAGACTGCAACATGATTTATTAGCTAGTGGTTGAAAGTGTTGAGACAGGACACTTTTCTTCGGGGATTATGTATATGCAATCTTAGTAAATAAAGAGAAAAGGCAAATAACAAGCAACATTGAGATTTACGTGGTTTTGTAACGTATCTACATTCACAAGAGAAGCCATAACTGATTTCACCATGAAAATTAGAGCTGCAACAAATTTATATTATTTGAATTGAAGTATCCTAACCAACTTGTTGACGCTCCTTTCACTTTGCTACCTCCCACTCCACGAGGCCCGTAAACTAGAGACCATTATTACTTTCTTATTCAAAATATGAGCCACCATCTCTAGGCATTCTTGTCCTCCTTCAAGACCTTGAAAGCATGAATCCAATTTCTCATGCTGGTTTTGTACAGTCTTGAGGATTCCATCATAATTTCTTATCTTGTGACCAAGATTGCAATGCAACATTTATCTTCGAAATTGCAAGGTAACAGATAGAGTGCCTACAGCCATAAACAAGCAATCTTGATACATATAACAAAGAAAGTGCCTACAGCAATACAAAAGCAAGCAGTAACGTAAAGCTGCACGTACCATCTAGTTGCATCAGATTTTGTGGCAAATGCTAGCTACTATAACGGACAAAACAAATAGTGAAAGCCTCCAGTATGCCTCAAAATGAATGAGCCTGCCATAATCTGAATGAGAGCTTCTAATTGATTTATTTATGAATTTATCTGTTTAATGATTTGTTATGGTAAATAGAAATAAAATGCAGCAGGGCAGCTACAAATTTGGATTAAAATTTAAAAATACAGCAGGAACTTTTTCTAGGCAATACAACAATTATTTTTGCCCCGTTAGTCAAAGATTTAAAACTAAAACAATTAGACAATATAATTGAAATGAAACAAAGTCAGAAGAGAACTCTGAAGAACATACCATTTCATAAGAAGAAGAAGAAAGTGAACTCTGACAAAGAAAGCTAAAGTAAATAAGCCAAAATTTTGTTAAAAAAATTACAGTCAAACATCTTCATGACTCATGAGCAACTTTTAGGCAATGTCAAGAACATAATTGTTTGATTTAAGCCTATCAATTCTAACTACCATTTACATTTATTGGTGGAATATGTCCATAAAGAAGTTTTCGGAATAGAAAGAGAGTGGAAGTAATAAGGATTTTCATGGTTCTAGCTGCCTATGCTTATAATGGAAATCCCTTAATGAGCTACATCTTTTTTGTTCTAAATTGTATGATACAAAGAATCCAATGAAGGTTATAAATAGGCATACATTAGGTCGATTTGACAACCTTAAAATCATGGTAGCTAATGGTATACAAAACAACAGTATTCTTTAAAACCATGGTGTAGTCTATTTATGATATAGGTCTTCATTGTATTACATCAAACACAGAAATATCATTCAATCAAAATAAATCCAAAGAAAAACAAAAGGACAGATGCATTAGGAATGAGACCAAAAAATTAAAAAAGCATGCTTGCCTTTCAGAGATACTGCTTGCAACTGCTTGGGTCACAAACAGAGTGAGAGAGTAAAGAGTGACAATCCACTAGAGCGTGCAGATGTTGAGTGACTGAGGCTGACATACTCAACAAAGAAAAGATTAGTTCAAAATAGACAAAGAAAATTGAACATAAGAGAAGAACAGAAAGGGAGGGAGAGAGAGAGGTTTGCTTTGTTACCGTTGATGGAGCAAGTTGAAATGTGTAGAGAATGACAAGATAAGGATGCTTTGCTTTGTGAATTTTCTGTAGGGGGCAAACATTTTGCCAAAATGTATTCTGTTGACCAATAAGTTTGTTTCTAGATCATCTGTGTCTTCTATCCTACCAAACACAAGAAAATGTTTAAATAAAAGTTTTCTATAGGAACAAACAGAACATAAATAAGAATTTGGCACTAAATAACCCCAAAAAAAAAAAAAAAAAAAAAAAAAAAAAAGAATCAAATCAAACAAAAAAATCATGTTTATATGGTTGATTTGCATTAACTTTCCTTCTACTTTTTTCCTGATACAAGTTTATCAAAACCGGGAATAAAAGATGGTTGTATATAATTAGAAAAAAAAAAATAAAGCAAAAAAAAAAAACAGGATAGCTATAATTTATTCCTAAAACAATATTAGAGACAACAAATTTCACAACTTTTTTCAAAACTTAGGTGCATCACATTACGTTTCCTAGTTAAATTCAAGCACTTGGTTGCATGGAGAAATAAAATACGAACAGTGCAATTTTTTCCAAGGACAATTGAATCAATTCATGAATCATTGAAAAAAACTAAAGTTATAGATTATGGTGACCCCAAGTATAATGTGGTAACTTAATTTAGAGAATGTTTTAAAATTGCTATGAATTTTTGTTGTATCCCAAGCTTTATTGTTGCACGTACCAAACGGTTGATATTTCAATCAGATGAGAGCACTAAAAGTTGAATTTAAAATTATAGTATCTTAATCAACTATAATGTCAAACTTGCATGTGTTTGCATGTCTCTATGCAAATATAATTTTCGCTAGGTTTTTGTTCCAATTTAGATTGAAGGCTTCATGCCATTTATTAAGCTAGAGATCTGTGTTCACTTACAGAAGGTCTGAAGACACCGACAGAGTTCTATCCCTGCTTTTGAATCTGCCAATAGTTCATTGGCAGTTTTAATATAAGATGTCAAACCCCCCAGGATAGCTCAAATAAAGCCAAACAACCTGAAGCAAAATTGCAATTAGAAGAAGAAATGGAAAGACAAGTAGCTAATTTAAAATTAATCAAGCACATGAAGAACCATGGTTAAGATCCTCTTGAAAAACCCAAAAACAGAACAAACTAAAAAAAAAAAAAAAAAAACAGATGAAAAGACAAACTCTTTTTAAGGAGGAAAAAGAAGATTTTCAATTAAGTCATGCATGAGACATTGGACCATTGGTGTTACACCCAGGAAACAAAACAAATAAAATTTTGCCATTTCCAATTTGCCCCTTTTAACTAAAAGGATTTTTTTTTTTTTTTTTTTGGAATATTCTGTGGGACCTTATTATTAGCAATAAAAACCTGCTGGCATGTTTAATCTCAATCTGTAAATCAATATCAAAAACTTCTTTATCCTTAATATTTGCTAGTTCTTTGAATTACCTTACACCCCAAATCCCAAACAATTTCTTACAAAACCAAATAGTCCCAAAAATTTCTCACCAACCAAACGAGCCAACTAAACTCCAAAAACAATTCCAGCCACAACACAACAATCAGCTTAAGCTGATATACTCTGAAGAATTAGAGTTCCCATAAGGAATTAAAATAAGAAAATATGGACTGTTACACCCCGAATACTTATCATACATCACCTATAAACAAAAAATGAAAACAAAGTCATCTCAAATTGCAAGAGTAACCTATGTAGTAAACCAAAGATCCCCTCAGATTGCATATCAGCAGTTCCTTGCTATTGCTAATCCACTATCACGCAAGAAGGCTTAATAGCACACCTAATCAAATGCATACATAATAAAGAATTTAATTTCTTAGAGATGGCTCACATATAAAAGAAAAACATATCACAACTATACATGATTCCTGTAGTCAATGACAGAATTTGTATCATCAGTGTTGATATATTAAATATGTTGTATGTTATGTTTATAAAAATCAACTCTAATGTTTATTTGCACACATAAGCTATTAGATTTTCTTTCATACATTTTATCAAACACAAATACACAGTTCTTATAAGTCCATAAGAGAGGTTAATAATTAACAGTTCAGCCATGGAAAATTTTATTAATTTGTTATCAACACATGGAAAGTGACACCAAATTAATTGAAATAGGAACTCATATATAGTTAAGTTCAAATGATTAGAACATAAATATATATGCAGGAGGCCCTTTTTCAGTTTGGCTCAGGCATTTTGTCAAACACTTTTGAGGGCGATGGGATTGCCTCTCTTAACATGCAATGAGGAACTATCAAAAGGTACTGATTTCTATTCGTAGTTCCTAGCTTTTGAAAAAGTTTTCCCACTAATCTTGCTAAGTTCTCACCCAACAACAAATGGGCGTTTTTATCTTAGCCTTCTGTTAAACTTTGCCATAAGCTCTCTATTTACTTTTTGAAAAGAGTAGCTGAAAGGAATGGGCATAGATTTGAGAAAAAATGTCCACATTTGCAGGTAGAAGAATAGAATCAAAGTCAAAACTCAAATGATATGATTTATATACATGGACAGATTTAAATCTCAAAAATAGCATGCTAAGAATTAGAATCCTTCCAAAAGCAACCCAAAGTTTTTGAACTTGGAAGTTCAAATTTTAGTTTTACATTGATAAGTTGAATTTTGTAGTAATATTTTCTTTTTTTAAGGGAC
The DNA here is from genome assembly GCA_023736055.1 of Quercus glauca. Taxonomy (NCBI): domain Eukaryota; kingdom Viridiplantae; phylum Streptophyta; class Magnoliopsida; order Fagales; family Fagaceae; genus Quercus; species Quercus glauca. The sequence goes on from CM043318.1 coordinate 11,623,301, forward strand.
GATTCATAGTGATCGTCAGCAGAAGAAGGGAAGAATTAGAAAGAGTGGGAGGAGGAGGGTTTCAACCATAGGGAGTTCGAAGAAGAAGAAAGAACAGAGAGAGTATCATTAATCAAGTATGGACTACTGAAATATATTATAGCTTGGATAAGTCTAGGACACCATTTTTGTCACAACTTGATGAAATGGTCAGCAATTTTCAGAAAGCGTTCTTTTTATTTTTATTTTTTCTCAATGAACTTGAAGGGCTTTTAGTAACCCAAAGATTCAAAGTTCCATCCACAGCACATGGGATTTTCGGATACTACTTCTTTAATAAACAAAAATTAAGTTGTGAAAAAAAAAATCATCAACAATAATAAAAGAAGGGAACCGATAATGAGCTATGCAAGATCAATATTGAAGTTGAGCTACAGCCTATTTAAAGTTTAGAAGGGTCTATGTAGCAAGGGATGCACTTAAAAGGTAATTTTAAAAGTTTAAATAAAAAAAATAAAGTACAAGTATTTGCCAAAGAAATGGGGGAAAAAAACACACAAACAAAGCAAAACAAACATATAGTGACCAGTAAGACCTGTAATAAAAAGAAAGATGATGACTTACTAGTCTCGGACCACCTTCAATAGAATGAACCATGCAATCAGAGTTACAATGACCAATTCTTCCTTTATATATGTTTGATTCCTCTTCAAATGTGGTACGTCGTTCGAGCTACTTTCACCACTAGGTCCAGCCTCATCGCATTCATCATGGCTTCACATAATTTTAGTACCTTTTGTTACCAACATTGAATTGTCCAAATCATGTTGAGCATCTATGACCTCATAAGAAGTGATGCAACTGCTGTTGCTGGGTTGAGCTAGTCCTCTGATATCTTCCATGTCTTGCTCGTATACCATTTGAAACCCACATTTCTCAGACTCCAAGTTTCAGTCCCTAGAAAATTGAAATCTAACTTCCAACTGAATGGATTCATTCTCATCAATTTGACTCAATACTGCTCTCGTGTTCTCATCAAAAAATTCAGGGCAAAAATAGAGTAGCCAAAGGTGATGTAATGAAATCTCAACACAGTTAATGCTAAATTTTGCCAACACTCCTACACCAACTTCAATGTAACAAATAATATGAAAGTTTTCAAAGAAACTGTAATTTTTCAGATAAAGATCCAGGGGTGAAAAAACAGCACAAGCAGCCATTCCCATCCACTTATTACATGAATGAGTAGGCATTTGTATATTCACATTTTGTTTCCAAGGAGTAACTTGTGCTTTTACTATATTCCCCATACTTTGATGGCTAAACCATTCCATAATTTCACTTCCAGGAATAAAAGTACTAATGGTTGCCGCTTCAGGTTCCTTGTAGATTCCCTGCAACATACAAACCATGACTTTTAGAATTTAACTATACATACATACACACATACATACATATATATATATATATATAGAGAGAGAGAGAGAGAGAGAGAGAGACAGTGTCCTGAGCAGCTTTATTTAGCATTCTAAAGAACATGGTTCCTTGATTGTCAGCCAATTCAAAACAATCGAAGAGATAAAGAAAAAATGAGTTTGATTCGTCTGGTATTATTGTTTTTGGTAATGTTTCCAATAAGGCACAACCTTCTGCAAAAACACTCCTGGTGCCGGATGGAAGCTGTGGCAATGAACGTAGTCTTGTGCAATTCTTCAAAAGAATAGTCTTCAATTTAGACAGTTGAATGATGCTTTTAGGAAGGCAATCACAACTATTTTCACTTAGATTTAAATCTTCTAAAGAGGATAAGCAACCAATATCATTAGGGATTGTCTGAAGATCACAATTACTTAGATTCAATCTCGTTAAAGAGCACAAATCTGGCAGGTAAGGCAATAACAAGCTCACAGGATTTGGGCTTCTTCTAGGCAGTGGCAGTTTACAACCCATAAGAGATAGTACTTCGAGATTTCTTAAACAAACAATCGAGACAAGCGGCTTTCTTAAAGCAATCCCACTCAAATCAAGCTCTTCTAGACTTACAACATTCCACAAGTTCTCCAACAGATTGTCAAGTTTTGAGCATCCAGCCACATTGAGCTCTTTAAGCAACTTGAAGTTACAAATGTTGCTAGGAAGACACACAAGATTTTTGCAATCCCTTGAATGCAATGCAGCAAGGTTAGTCAAATGCTCGACTGAAGAGGGAAGTTTCGTAATAGCGGTGCCATCTAAGAGAAGTTTTGACAAGCGTTCCATGTTTCCCATAAATTTTGGAATTCTATTAATTTTGGAACAATTGGAAAGATTAAGAATCTCAAGAGACTCCATTTCAAACTTGCTCGGAAGACTACTAAGGTTTTTGCAACCTTCTAAATCAAGAAGAGTAAGCCTTTTATGAACCACAACAGATGGGTGAACCTCAATTAATCTTATACAACCTTTAACAACTAATTTCTCAAGATTGGGAACTCCAGTAAAGTCAGGGGTTGCAATGAGGCTTAAGGAATTGTTCAACTCGATGAACTTTAATTTGTCCAAGTACTGCTAAAATCCCCCAAAAAAAAAAAAATAATGAGTTTGATTCGTCTGGTATTAATGTTTTTGGTAATATTTCCAATAAGGTACAACCTTCTGCAAAAACACTCCTGGTGCCGGATGGAAGCTGTGGCAATGAACGTAGTCTTGTGCAATTCTTCAAAAGAATAGTCTTCAATTTAGATAGTTGAATGATGCTTTTAGGAAGGCAATCACAACTATTTTCACTTAGATTTAAATCTTCTAAAGAGGATAAGCAAGCAATATCATTAGGGATTGTATGAAGATCACAATTACTTAGATTCAATCTCGTTAAAGAGCACAAATCTGGCAGGTAAGGCAATAACAAGCTCACAGGATTTGAGATTTCTTAAACGAACAATCGAGACAGGCGGCTTTCTTAAAGCAATCCCACTCAAATCAAGCTCTTCTAGACTTACAACATTCTACAAGTTCTTTGGCAGATTGTCAAGTTTTGAGCATCCAACCACATTGATTTCTTTAAGCAACTTCAAGTTACAAATGTTGCTAGGAAGAAACAGAAGATATTTGCAATCCCTTAAATGCAATGCAGCAAGGTTAGTCAAATGCTCGACTGAAGAGGGAAGTTTCGTAATAGCGGTGCCATCTAAGTGAAGTTTTGACAAGCGTTCCATGTTTCCCATAAATTTTGGAATTCTCTTAATTTAGGAACAATTGGAAAGATTAGGAATCTCTAGGGCTACTAAGGTTTTTGCAACCTTCTAGATCAAGAAGATTGGGAACTCAGGGGTTGCAATGAGGCTTAAGGAATCGTTCAACTCGATGAACTTTAATTTGTCCAAGTACTGCTAAAATCCCAAAAAAAAAAAGGTAGAATAATTAGGTTCCACAAACCTTACAATTTATTAAAAATTAAAAACAAAGTTGTACGGGAGTCTTAAATAGCAATATTACCTTATTTCCTTTCCAAAGTCATTCAACTTTGCTACGCCACAATGTGAAGTTCAACAATCAAAAGCAATGCCCTTACTTTCTCCCACAGCAAATTCGGATCAAACTCGTAACAATTTCAAAACAACCAAACAGAACCTTAGAATCAAAATTAGTTGGCCCACACTTCCGTACCTGATTTCGATCGAAAAAGAAGAGCTGCTTGAATCGCCGATCGAGATCTTCGAACAAAATGTTTGAGAGAGCCCGTACACGGCTTCGAAATCGGAACGGTGAAGTCGTGCGTTTAGGGACGAGTTGAAGAAGAGAAAGTAGATCGATTTGGTGAAATCCTGAAAATAATTTAGAAATGTGAGAAACGAGAAATTGGAGAAGTTTAAGAAGTGATCTGAAAAAGACTGAGTTTAAATTTACCTGTGAGGATTGGATAGAGGAGAATAGGGTTTCGAAGGAGTGTGGATTTGGAGGAAGGGATTTGATTTTTTGAGCTCCCATTTCTTGTGCCTTGTGTGCGGGAAAAAGGAAGAAGCTTGGGAGTGGAAATGGAAAATGGAATTACTGGGAAATGTGAAGAGGCCTGTTTGGTTGTGAGGATTGGATCTCTTGGCGCGAAAAAAGATAGAGAAAGAGGGAAATTGCGTTGTTGTATTCTGAGTCGTTGAGCTGAAAGTTCAAATAGTTTAGTTTTTTTTTTTTTTTTTTTTTTTTTTTTTGAGAAGGTTGTTTTTTTTTTTTTGAGATTAACTTTAACTATAGAACACACACACACAGGGGAAGTGTTTGGGAACCTTTAATAATACACAACTCACCAACAACAAAAGCCGGTAACTCTTGTTGAGAGTGTGAAGGCTTTAAAGGGGGAAACTCAGTTACCGGCTTTTGTTGTTGGTGAGTTGTGTATTATTAAAGGTTCCCAAACACTTCCCCTGTGTGTGTGTGTTCTATAGTTAAAGTTAATCTCAAAAAAACTTGGGCAGTAGTCCCACATCGAGAAGGTTGTAATTAGGCTTCAACTTCGCGTTGGCTCTTGAGTAAAATAAATTTTAATTTATATTTAACTTTTAATTAACTCGTATGTATATAAATCCTCAATAAGGTAATCAAGGTTGGCCATGTATATTAAAGTGAGAATTTGACACAAGTTACAAGAATGGAAAGGAAAAGCTTCTTAAAGTATTTTTAGTAAATTCATCAAATTTTTGTACTATTTGGAAAATGAACAGTAATTTTTACATTTTATCTACCCATTTTTTCAAATATACTTTCCAACAGATTTTCTATCACATTTTCTATCTCATTTAAATATTATTTTTTTTTCATTCATTATTTATTCTTTTTTTAACAACTACACATCTTCCAACATTTTTTTATTCAACACCTAGTTATTATAATAGAAAAAAACATTTGAAGAATGAACAGTAGCCCATCAGATTTGATAAGTTACTGTTTATGAGCTAAAAAAAATTTAGAGTTTAAAGAATCTATTGGAGACCATTTTTTTGTCTTATTCTCTATTATAGAGAATATTTTACCTTTAACTATACTATTGGTGATGCTCTTATGCAGGTGAGCCAAGAAATTTTGATTAAAGCGGTAGTCCAAGCTATGCCTACGTACACAATGAGTTACTTCAAACTTTCGAAGAGCTTTTGCAATGACATCAAATCTCTGATTAGGAAGTTTTAGTGAGGCTATCGAGGTGAACATAGGAAGATGATTTTATCCCTCACAAACTCTCATGATGCTAAGCTTTTTGCTATGGTTGTCTAGAGTCTATGGAATCGACGGAATGCTCATCGCTTAAACAAACATTCCCTACCAACCTTAAGTGTTTTTACTTTGGCTGTGAAGATTCTTTGAGAATTTCATGAGGTACCCATTTGAACTCCCCCTTATCCCCAGATTACTCATTGTCTCATACTTTCATGTGCTCCTCCATTGCATGCCCCATACAAAATTAATTTTGATGGAGCTTTGTTTAAGGACATCTCTGCTGCTAGTCTGGGTGTGGGCATTGTTGGGTTACACGTGTGAGTGAAGTCCCACATTAAATAAAGATAAAAAGAATGAGTGGTTAATATAACATAATTGAGCACATACCCATTGGGCTTAGGCCTTTTGGGTTAAAGTGTGTCTCTATATGTTATATTAATTACTCAAGGAAGCTCCCCAAGGTGTTTATCTCCCCAACAAGTGGTATCAGAGCCTATGGTGGTGTGCGGCAAAGGTGGTGAAGTGTTCATGGTCCCTACTCAGCAGGGACAGAGAAAGCCAAAACGGCCCACACACAAAGATCCTGGAATATTGCTAATGGTGCTAAATAATGGTGTGATGCGAGATTCCCATGGACATGGACGTGCGGAATTCCTATGGATGGCGTACGAGAGACTCATGGATGACGCATTGATGAAGTGAAAAAGCCCATTAGTTAAGAGGGAGTGAGTAGGACTTGTTCAAAGCTCACAAAGAGGCAGAGACTCACGTGGTGCTAAATAATGGTATGGTGTGAGGTTCCTATGGACATGAACGTGCGGGGTTCCCATGGATGTGCGTGCAGGGTTGACATGTGGTTCCCATGGATGACGTACGAGAAACCCATGGATGACGCGCTGATGAAGAGAAAAGTCTATTAGGCAAGGGGGAACGAGTAGGACTTATTCATGGCCCACAAAGAAGTCTTGAAACCCATAGAGTGGTAGAGACTCACATGTGAGGGGGAGATTGTTGGGTTACACGTGTGAGTGAAGTCCCACATTGAATAAAGATGAAAAGAATGAGTGGTTAATATAACATAATTGAGCACATACCCATTGGGCTTAGGCCTTTTAGGTTAAAGTGTGTCTCTATATATTATATTAATTACTTAAGGAAGCTCCCCAAGGTGTTTATCTCCCCAATAAGTGGTATCAGAGCCTATGGTGGTGTGCGGCAAAGGTGGTGAAGTGTTCATGGTCCTTACCCAGCAGGGACAGAGAAAGCCTAAACGGCCCACACACAAAGATCCTAGAATATTGCTAATGGTGCTAAATAATGGTGTGATGCGAGATTCCCATGGACATGGACGTGCGGAGTTCCCATGGATGGCGTATGAGAAACTCATGAATGACGCATTGATGAAGTGAAAAAGCTCATTAGTCAAGGGAGAGTGAGTAGGACTTGTTCAAAACTCACAGCGAGGCAGAGACTCACGTGGTGCTAAATAATAGTATGGTGCGAGGTTCCCATGGATATGAATGTGCGGGGTTCCCATGGATGTGCGTGCAGGGTTGACACGTGGTTCCCATGGATGACATACGAGAGACCCATGGATGACGCGCTGATGAAGAGAAAAGTCCATTATGCAAGGGGGAGTGAGTAGGACTTATTCATGGCCCACAGAGAAGTCTTGAAGCCCATAGAGTAGTAGAGACTCACACGTGAGGGGGAGATTGTTGGGTTACACGTGTGAGTAAAGTCCCGCATTGAATAAAGATGAAAAGAATGAGTGGTTAATATAACATAATTGAGCACATACCCATTGGGCTTAGGCCTTTTGGGTTAAAGTGTCTCTATATGTTATATTAATTACTCAAGGAAGCTCCCCAATGTGTTTATTTTCCCAACAAGTGGGTATACAGAATAAAGAATGAGCATGATGGTAGCAAACGTTACAAGACCAGATTAGTTGTTAAAGGGTTCCAGCAGAAGGAGGGCATTGACTACACAGAGAAGTCTTGAAGCCCATAGAGTGGTAGAGACTCACACGTGAGGGGGAGATTGTTGGGTTACACGTGTGAGTGAAGTCCCACATTGAATAAAGATGAAAAGAATGAGTGGTTAATATAACATAATTGAGCACATACCCATTGGGGTTTAGGCCTTTTGGGTTAAAGTGTGTCTTTATATGTTATATTAATTACTCAAGGAAGCTCCCCAAGGTGTTTATCTCCCCAACAGGCATGTGATTGAAGACTTGCGAATAGCCACAAAAAATTTTAAGTTTATTTCTTTTTCTCATGCAAGACGTACTAGAAATTCAGTAGCTCAACATTTAGCAAAAAAAGAAAAGGTTTGTTGGAACCTTAGTTTTGGCTGGAGGAGGTGTCTGAAGACATTTCTCCTTTTGTAACCCATGATAATTTATAAAGTTTTGATTCAATAAATTTCACCATCTTGATTCTCACAGGAAAAAAAAAAAAAAAAAAAAAAAAAAAAAAAAAAAAAAATCATTGTGAGTAAAATCTTGTTGCAATTGATTATTATGAAGAGATGTATCTCAATTTCTCCTAACTAGGCCTTGGATAAAATCATTCTATAGAAAGGACTTACATATTAGAAGTTGAGTTTTATTATATGTCAAAATACATTGTTGTTCTCTAAATTTTAATCCATGATTGATTTTGATTTATAAAATTTAACGTGATTGCTTTTAGTCCTTAACAAATTTTAAATAATGACATTTATTTCCTAGCTAACATGTCTATTGGAGCGATGATATGTCAATTCTTAGTTTGACTATGTCATCATTCTGTCATAGAGATTAACATATGACGTGAACAATTTGAGTTTGTTGAGGACTAAAATCACTCACTGGTTAAAGTGTAAGAACCAACAATATATTGTGCCCTTTATTAAACAAATTTCTTATCAATTACCTTATCCATGTAGTCCAATGAATTATAACTATCAAATCGAAGACAATACAAGTATAGAGTTCCACCACTGATAGCACATAAATCACGTTCAATCACATAAAAAATTAACTTTTATGATTATAGCTAGCCACAATAGTTTGATGTGCACTTGGAATGAGAGGTCACTATATATACATTACATTTATAATACAAGGCTCTAAGCTATTCTTAATTAGCATGGTTCTTTGAAGTAGATCGCATATTTGATACCACAAATGGAAAAAATAATGATGACAATATCAGTGCCAAGGGCTGTGGTTGCTTGATCACCTAGCTCCATGTTCCTGCCGCCAAAACAATCAACCATGTCAGGAATGGATTCCCAGTTCTCTACATCTTTCTCGTATGGAATCTCTAATTTCATTCTCATTTCTCGGCTTGCAGCCTCCTGAGCAAGTGTCCGATCATAAAATCTACGGGTTTCTTCATTGCTCAGTACATCATATACTTCTCTAAGCTTCATGAACTTGTCCGAAGCAGCCTTTAGTGAGGAGTTGCGTCTGGATGGTACTCTTTTGATAATCTTCTATAAGCAGCTCGGATCTCTTCCATATCTGCTTCTGCTAATACTCCTAAGAACCTGATTAAATCCAACTCGAGTTAGTAATAATGTCTTACTAGTCGTAGACCCGCGCATTGCGCGAGATAATTTTTTTTTTAGGGTGATCTTATTAAATATATTTGGGGTAATAAGTAATAACACTCTCCCATTTTGTTTATATTAATAACAAAATATTTTAAATTTATTTAAGAATCTGTTTATAAATGTTTAACCATGGTTAGTAAAGAAATTATTCATAACTTTAGAATTAAAATACAAATTTATAAAATACCAAAAGATTAGAAATGACAAATCTCTCCATAACTCATTGGAAAAAGAAAAGGGGGAAAAAAAAAAAAGAAGCAAAAGACATTACTTAATATTTTGAAATACACCTTAATTTAAAATTTTAAAATAAGAGAATTTAATTTTAAAATTAAGAATATTTTGGAACCTACCTTAAGCACAGGCAGTTTAGTACACAATATTTTAATATTAATTTAACAAAATTTGGTTAAACAAATGCAAAAGGTGAAAATATTTTTTCTTTTCAAGTTTGGGGTAGAGTGTCATTTCTTCAAAACTCAAGGAAGGGGAATGTAATTACCCCTATATTATTATTATTGTTGTTGTTGTTGTTGTTGTTGTTGTTGTTGTTGTTGTTGTTAATAATTGATTTTTCATTTTCTTTTAAGTTAATAAAAACCTTACATATACCTTTTTATTTATTTATAGAATATACTCTTTTTTAACCTTTACATATCTTTTTTTTAATGTGAATATTTTATTATTATTATTATTATTATTGTTGTTGTTGTTGTTGTTGTTGTTGTCGTCGTCGTTGTTGTTGTTGTTGTTGTTGTTGTTAATAATTGATTTTTCATTTTCTTTTAAGTTATTAAAAATCTTACATATACCTTTTTATTTATTTATAGAATATACTTTATTTTAACCTTTACATATCTTTTTTTTAATGTGAATCTTTACATATACCTTAAGTAAACTCTATATATTCTACTTCTTTAGCTGCGTAAAATCATAAACTACTACTTCATAATGATAGTAGCTAATTAGTTTTATCATTTTTTTTTTCATAATTTCATTTATAACGTTTTTTACTATTATCATATATTTACTGGCTAATGATTTTCATAACAGAGGTGTTAAATGAGATGTAACATTGTTTATTAGATTTTTAAATGTAATTGTGTTTGAAGATTACATATATATATATATATATATATATATATATATATAAAGTTAAATGAAATGTCCAAAAAGGGATTTTAACATTTTCTAACTTTATTTCTTATGTAATTTCTATTATTACATGAGAACATCTCCTTTTAGTTATGAATTGGAGTTTAATTGCTATGATTGTGTATAATTATTGATTATTGATTCAATTTTTTAAGTGAATGTAACAGTTGATTTTATTGCACTGTAAAGTTTTTAATGTTCTCCATATTGGTCATATTTATTTTTTATTTTTACTTCTCCTTACAGCCTCTTTGTTTTCCAATTAATAGTTACTAATTGACATTTGATTTTTTTTTTCTTTACCATCTCTCTCTCTCTCCAAAGGCAGCCTACTGTTTTCCAAAATTTGATGATGATTTTATTGCATCAAATATGCATTGTAGGTTTTTTTTTTTTTTTTTTTTCAATTAATTTTGCTACCCTTAAGTTAGTATATCCATAACTATTAGTTTCTTTATATTAAATTTGGTTTGATATCCTCATTATTCTTTTTTTAATTTAGTGTTTCCCAATTGGCATTGTTTTGTATTATATTTTTTCTTTGATGTATTGGATTTGAGAATGAGTGTGTCCCTAGTATTACTCCACTTTATGATGACACTTTTATTTATTGAAATTAAGTATAATTTTTAATTTTTAATTTTTTAAATAAAAAGGAGAGAAAAATATAAATAATTTAATGATATGGAAGATGTGGGGAGATGAATAGTGATATTAATGTAGAAGGTAGTGGGGAGATGAAAAGATAAAGGTAAGGAAAAAGCTTGGACAAAGTGTAAATGTAAAAAAAAAAAAAAAAAAAAAGTACAATTTTTTAAGGATAATTTTATTATTTAAATAAAATATTCCATATTTAATTATTAAAAATAAAAAAAGAGAGAAAATATAAATAATTTAATGGTGTAGAAGATGTGACTGAATTTAAATGCTGAACAACATAAGATGAGAAGAAAAAAAAAAGTAAAAATAAAATATATAACAATAAATACCAATAAAGAGAACAATTGCACATAAAAGATTTTTGTTCTTTCTTATAACTCAAATTAAGATTGATGGTTTTTTTTTTTTTTTTTTTTTTTTTTTTTTTTTTTTTATAATTATGTGTTTTAGGATTTTGTTCTTTCCCTTTTATAATTTTGGTTGAATTTTGGTTTGGATTAATACTTAGTTGTTTTTGGAAATAGAAATTTGAACATGCCTGCCAATTTTTTGACTTATAAATTATTATAAAATCTATTTTTTTTTTTTCTTTAGTTTTATTTTAATTTTGGTTAAGTTAACACTGTAATTTTGTGATGATTTTTTATTATTATGATAATTTCCTTATTCCTTAAGAGATGAGTTGTATATTAAGCAAATGTAACACACTACAACAAAGTTAGAAGAATATGGTTCACCTTAAAAATTATTAATGAAATACACAAAAAATATTAAAATGATATATTTGTAGAGATAAAAAGATTAAAAAAAAAAAGTGTAAAAATCTTCTTTCTTTTTTTTTTTTTTTTTTTGAAAAAAAGACAATGCTTGAAGTAATTGTTACTTTTTGTATATTACACTTCACTGCATAATATTTATATTCCCATGCATCGTGTGAGCCTGCGGCTAGTTTCTTATAAAAACTGAATGATTCTACAAGTCTTCTATTGGGAATAAATTCTAATCTTAGGTTGCTAAATGCAAATGTAGTAGAAACATGGTGAGAGAGAATAATGGGTTGTGCTCAAGGTTTGTGTAATAAGCATGTGATATGATTGTGGGCTTCTTTTATAATATGATCTTTTGTTACTCTTAGAGCAAACAAAATGACGCCATTATCCCCACCCAAAATGTTTTCCTATAATGACAAGCTTTATCTTTTAACCTCTAAGAAATGCAATGCAATGGCCAAAGGATATGCCCCTTTAATATATTGTCTCTAATCAAATAATTAAACAAAGGCACCTGTCCCCTTTAGGTACAAGTTTATATAGAATTCAATTGTTTACAATTTTTTCTTTTCTTTGTAAGAAAGAACCATCAACCTTAACTAACCAAAAAAAAAAAAAAAAGAACCATCAAAATTAATTAGAGTTATAAGAAAGAGCAATAAAAGGGTAACATTTAACAATTAAAGAGAAAAAAAAAATTTAAAAAACAAATCTAAATGGCATAACCAATGTGGAGCTTTAAAGAACTCTTGGTTTACCTAGAATATAATAAAGAAAATAAAAATGAGACTAATACTAATTCTAGGAAACATATATAGAGAAATAGAAATAAAGATGCTAATTAAAGAACATTGGCAATACCGTCAATCCCATTTGAAGCTTAATCATAGCTCCACTAATTTGCTGACTTTCAACTTTTGGCTGGTATATATTTAGGCGTTCTCCAATGCCGTAAAATTCCTTATTGTCTAGCTTTACTTGAATTCCTACAAACTACCCGATTAAATTAAGTGAGAAAATGAGCATAATGATTCTAGTGTAGAGAAAAAATAATAATAATTCCCAAAGATTAGTAATTTGGCATAAATAGAAGAATGTATAAAAAATTCATCGAAAATTGAGAGAGAAAGAGAGAGAGAACCTTTTTTTGAATTCCTGCAAACTACCTGATTAAATTAAGTGAGAAATGAGCATAATGATTCTAGTGTAGAAAAACAAAGAAGAAAAAAAGAAAAGAAAGGATTCCCAAAGATTAGTAATTTGGCATAAATAGAAGAATATAAAAAATTCATAGAAAAATTGAGAGAGAGAGAGAGAGAGAGAACCGTTTTTATGAGAGAAAACCATGCATAGAATGGAATAGATAGTTACCAATTTATAGTAAGACAATGTGAATAAGAAGAGACAAAATAAAGGAAGATGAAGAGAAAGAAGAAGAATAATAGTTATGTAGAGGGTAGTGGGGAGATGAAAAGAAGAAGAATAATATTTATGTAGAGGGTAGTGAGGAGATGAAAAGATAAGGATGGAGAAAGGTTGGAAAAAGTGTAAATATTAAAATAAAATAAAAAGTAAATGTTAAAAACAATTATAAGAAAATTGGAAAGAAAATGATAATGAGGTGGATGCTTATGTGGCTCAACTGGAGCGTAGCAACAATAAATGCTACGCTTCAACTTTTAGTAATATATAGATTAGGTATCATGGGTGCACACATATATAAGCAAATTAATATATGGTTTAAGAAGGTATCATACTGTTCCTTGAGTATGCACTTTATATTTGTTATTCAATTATGTGATTGTATTGGTCAATGCAACATCATTTATGTTTTCTTTCCTTAACCATAATTAAATTTAATCATGTAACGTATTAGTCATGGCCTAATGTAATTGGGAAATCTAAGATAAGTACACCTTGGTCCTTGGTAATTGTATCTAAGTTATACCAGCTTAACTAACTTACTTTTAAATACATTTCCACTGAATTACTTGTGATGATTTTTAGATTAACACTAAGTAAATATCCAGGGACTAGGATTGACTTCTTTTGCAAATTTATTAATTGACTATCCAATATGGACCATATAGAGCTAAGCATATGTTTTCACAGTCACAGTTCTAGCAGTTCATAATATCATCCAAGATTAGTAAATTGTATATTCAATTCTAAAAGGGAAAGTATAGAAACTCACTGGTAATGAGAATCAGATGAGTCGTTTAGCAAATCAGCAAATTTCTCACCCGAAAGATTCTTATGCTTCTTTTGTTGATTGCTTTGCTATTCTGTTGGCTGGGAACTAGTGCTTCCACCAATCCAACCTTCATCTTTATTGTGTTAAATTATAGGTTAGAAAGTCCAACAAAGGGAATAACATCTTATAATAACAGTAGCTAGTTGTATTGCAAAATCATAGAATTTTACAAAGCGCGCATGATCTACTCTATTTTTTATATAACCTATTGTATTCTAAAGCATTTGTCTTCATCGCATTACATCAAACACAGAAATATCATTCCACCAAAAGACCCGAGAAAAACAAAAGAGACAACAATGATGCATTCGGGTTTGAGACCCCAAAAAAAAAAAAAAAACACTCACTTTTTACGAACGGATGTTGTGCCACTGCACTATGTAAGGGGCTGCTGACCATGAATGAGAGGACAAAAGAGTAAGAAGTCACTGGTGAGTGCAAGTATGGAGGGATTGAGGCTGATATACTCAACAAAACAAAGACAATTGAAAGTTGATTTGCATTAACCTTTTACCAAAACAAATGGAGAGTCAATAAGAATTTAGCACAAAACAACTACCAAAAAAAAAAAAAAAAATTACAATCACACAAGCAAATGATGTACATATGGTTGATTTGCATTAAATTTCCTTTTACCTTGTTCTCAATATAAGTTTATCAAAACTACTAAAGTAAAATTTGTCTTCTCACAAAAGAAAAAAAACTAAAATTTGGAATTTTTTACTTTTAAGGAAAAATTTGTACAAGGTGAAATGAAAATGGCACATGTTTAAGAAACTAGTAATGGTAATGACATTTTGACAAAAAAATAAAACTCACATATTATGGATGTCCTGTAAACAATCTTGTGGACAAGGAAGTTTTCTTCATATCATGGCCTACTTTCTCTGAAAAGAAGGAAAAAAAAAAAATCAAGGTTACCACACGGGCCCATTAGGAAGCTACAGAGTCCATTTATTAAGAGCTGCACTTAACGTAAATTCTGAAAATAAAATCAGAAAGAAAAAAAGAGAGCAAATATATGCCCTATAGGAAGCTGCAGAGTCAATGTAACGATGACTTACTAGTCCCAATCCACCTTCATAAGAATTCTTGCAATCAGAGTAACCATAAGTCATACATTCTCTATCTTTGAATCCTTTTTGAGAGTGGGACATCGTTAGGGCTGCCTTCCCCACTAGGTCCAATTCCATCATACTCATCACGGCTTCGCTTAATTTTGATACCTTCTACTAAATTTTCAAAATCATGATGAACATCCAAACCCTCATAAGGAGTGATGCAGATGCTATTGTTGGATTGAGCCATCATTTCTCTTATATATTCAATGTCTTGCTCTTATACTAGACGAAACCCACATTTCTTAAACTCAAACCAACTATGGAGAGGACTATGAAATCTAATCTCCATTTGAATGAATCCATTTTCATCAATTTGATTGAATCTGTCATTCTCATAAAGCTGTTGAGGGGGTAAATAGAACATCCAAAGGTGATGTGATTTAATCTAAACAAATTTAATGCAAAAGAAATCAACAATGGTTGCACCTTCATGTTTATTAACTAGAATATTACAAAAAAGAAGGTGGTCAGATAAGACATAATTATTTGGATGAAGATTAGGGCAGTTAAAAATAGCACACACAACCCTTTTGATCCTCTTATTACACGAATGAGAAGGCACTTATATATTCAAATTTTTGTTTGGATGAGTAACTTATGTATTCACTATAGCACTTGCTTTCTAATGACTAAACCATTTCGGAATTTCACTTCCAAGAATAACAATACTAAAGGTGCCAGTGTAAGGAAATTCGGTAGATTCCTTTTACATTTCTCGAAACATACTAAACATAATGTTTAGAATTGACATATATATATATATATATATATAGAGAGAGAGAGAGAGAGAGAGAGAGAGAGAGAGAGAGAGAGAGAGAGAGAGAGAGACCTGAGGAAGTGTTGATAGCATTCTAAAGATGATGTTACTCTGGCCTTAATTATCAGCCAATTTGAAGCAATTGGAGAGAAAAAGACGTGGGTGGCAGAGTTTGTCTACTCTCGTATATTCACACTTCTTTCACTCAAAATTTCACAAATAAGTTTTTGTTGTGATGGAACTAAACCATGTTTTCTAGATTCTTCTTCAATATTAGTAATAAAACTTCCACCTTCAAAATTATTAAAAATCATCCTATAGACAACTCTAGTAAGAGTTGTCTTATCGATTGCCCCCATCCCCCAAACCCCTATGATGCGAACATCATTCAATTCTATAGCCAAAAGGGACATCAGTTCATCCACTCAACAATCTATTCCTACTAAACCTCTGGTATCTATTGGGATTGCATAACTTAATTTGTGCAATATCACTTCCACAATATCTTGGATAAATTCTGACTCATGCCTGTAAAGAAGAGAGATAATCAAACAATGCAACTGAATCACCCATATTAACCTTTGCCTCCCAAAAGAAATATGATATTTAGAGTTAAGTTTCAATGTAAATATCCTCAAATTCTAGCAAATCTCACATTGAGAAATAGAGAATTAAGTAAATGCAGTAACTTATACACAGGGGTATACTAATCCCATATCACTAAGAATAGAGTAATGAGTTACATGTGGAGTCATATAAACAATGCTATTAAGTTTGACATAGTATTGATTCAAAAAATGTTAATTAATATAATTATTAAAATAAATTAACATATTACTATCTTGATTCTCAAAATTAAATTAAAATATATATATATAAACAGAAGTTTAATTTTCACATAAATATAACTTAAGTCTAAATTTTAATTAATTTTCAAAGCATAGTATTCATTACAAGATATTATCAAAAATCTATATATATATATATATATATATTCATCAACAGAATAGCTTAAGAAGAGAAATCCAAATATAAGGAAGGTAAACAAAAAATTAAACTGCATAAGAGTACCTAACTAATATAAGGGCTAAAACGTTATTTTGGAGGAGCCTCTTATATGAACATTGGGAATATAGGGTTGAAAGATGTTTTCGTTGAAATACACATACATATATAATGTGATTGTGTTTGGAAGCTGAAAGATGCATGGAGTGTTACCCAAGAATGTATATTTGTTTCTTGTTTCTTGTTCGATTATAGTGAATTTTAGTTAGTGTTACCCAAGAATGTATATATGGAGTTTCCAAGTTATGTTAAATATTATTGCCTTGTGTGAATTTTCTAATATATTGTTTGTATGAATGCACATTTGCTATTTTCAAATGACAACAAACTAGTATCGAATTTGTTTAAGACAAGCATATACAAGCTTGGCCTTGGTTGTATAAAAGTTAGTTGTCTTATTCATATAAATCATATTAAGCTTCATTAAGGTCAAGTTATTGTAGTAAAGAATGAAAATTAATTAGTTTATTTTAGGGTTAGTGTGGAAATCTATTGTAAATCATTTTAAATCCCACGTCTAAGAGAAGATAGTAATGAGCTATATTTTAAGACTTAGGGTTATACAAGTCAAGATAAGCTTACATCTAAAATAACTATCCCTTAGTGTTGTATTATTATAATATGGGTCATGCTAACGAGTGCCCTTAGGGCACTAGTTAAGAATCAATTTTAGGAAAGTTTTAACATCACTTTTATGGGAAATGTAAAAACCTGTCAAAACATTAATTATTTTTTTTTCTTTTTCCATAAAAACTTTCTTTAATTAGATTCTTAACCAGTGCCCTTAGGGCACTCGTTAGCATTTCCCTTATAATATATCAAGTGTACATGCCATTGCTAAGCTTGCTCTAGATTATGTTCATGTTTTCTGTTTCAATAACACCAACCTCCCCCTCACTATCGAGTTTGTTTGTAGGGAGGATTGCCTTGCTTAGTTCTGTTTCTATTTAATGTGATTGGAGATTAGCAACCAAAAAAAAAAAAAAAAAAAAATGTACATGTCAAAGGGATTGATATAAAACCAAAAATAGAGATCGTTATTGTCATGTCAAGTACTTGTGCATTAGAATCAAATCCTCACATCTAGTTACAATATAAATCTTGCAGAGCAATGAAAATAATTATTTAATATATATACAAATGGAAATAATGATGTTAGCACGAATTACCTATCTTGTAAAGGAAATCCATAGAGACTGGCCATTTCTGTCAAAGTAGCTTTCTACGAGTGAACTTTATCTATATTTTCTTCAAAACATTTTTCATGTTCATCAAATGCTTGTGCATATGTTCCTATTTGTTTTCACACCTCGGACGAATCCACATTGTAAAAAATAGGCAAGACTGTTGCATTCCATGATTTTTACAAGTTCATCCAAACACCATGTTGAGGATGCATAGTTTTTTGAGAGAATGATGATAGCAAACATTGATTCTTCTATTGCTTTTAAAAGCTCAGGTGAAATAGGTTTTCCACTCTCAAGATTTTTATCATCCCTGAAGGTGAAGACACCCTTCTATCTCAAGATTTTTATCATCCCCAAAGGTGGAGACACCCTTCTGTTTCAAGGTGGCGTATAGATGGTCTGTAAAACTTTTGCCAGTATCTTCACTTCTAAAACTTAGAAAGACATCAGATTTCAACTTATGGCTAGAAGAAGAAGAAGATGGGCTTTTTGAATCCATGAAAGCCAATCTAAGCATACAAGTAAACCTTGAATCACAATATAGGACTATAGATACTCATCAAGATTTCATTGAATTAGATTTGAAGTAAAAATAAATAAACGAATATGGGGTAAAAGGAAACTATATAGAATTTAAAGAGAAAAACTAAGGAGAGGAAATTGAAAATAAAACTTATAGATACTCATTAAAAAAAAGGGTGAGAACTTACAGATTTTGGAGAATAGCAAATTAGTAGTATTGTATTGTCGATGAAGCTACTATTCTGTTTAATTGATGGTTTAAATAAAAGGAAAGTGCAATGTTTCATTTTTGGTCAAGTCAAGAAACGTTTCATTTTTAGTTCCATAAAGAAAAACATAAAGAAAAACATTTCGTTTTTAGTTAAGTCAAGAAATCATTTAATTGACTCACTTTATTAAAGTGTAGGTCTAAAGTGTGGCCCTTGGTTTTTAAAGTATCTTTAGTTTAGAATTTAGTATGGAATGGAGGAAATTTCTTGAACTTGTTAAATTCTCACGCGGACTGAAGGTGGAATCACACGTTGTTTCCTGTTGCTAGTCTGCTACAAAGCAAAATAAAATGCAAATGTGAGCAAAATGAAGGTAAATGAGATATTTGCTATAGTTTTTTTCTTCTTTTCTTTTACTTATACAAATCCATTTCCATCGATTGGCTTTCCAAAACCAGAATTTGCTCAAGCCAATAAATGAAAATGGATTTGGCAGATTCCATGTCCAAAATAAATTCAATTTTTTATTTGGAAAGCTTATCATGACCATCTTTCTACTCTCAAATTTCTATCTCAACATCAACATGAGATTAGCCCCATTTGTCCTAGATGTAATCAAGTTGAGTCCACAATTCACATACTGCAAGACTGCCCTCAGGCTATTCAATACTGGAATTCATTTTCCGGGGTTAGACCCTTAAAATTTTTCCAAGAACCCTTGCAAATTTGGCTTAAGAAAAATTCTACCCTTCATCTTCCTGGTTATGAAAATCAGCTCCCTTGGAAACTCTTGTTTATTTTATTTGTTTGGCAATTAGAGTTGTCAAGAAATGAGAGGGTTTTTAAAGCTTCTTCTAGCTCTATCCCACAACTAATTCACAAAACCACTCATTTAGCCATTGAATTCTTCTACATTGCATATCTTTTAAAACAGAAAAAAAATTATATTACAAAAAAATCTTTTGGCAACCTTCCTTAGAGCCTTTTATCACTTTAAACACAGATGAGTTCTTTTGGTAATCCAGGTAGAGCTGGTGGACGGGGAGTCTTTCGTGATTTTAATGGGTTTTGGTTAAAAAGTTTCTTTATTCATCTGGGAACAACTACCAATAACATAGCATAAATTAGAAGCTGTTCGTTTGGTTTAAATCTGGTTTGGAGTCTGAGGTTTAAACATATTAATTTACAAATAGATTCTATCCTAGTTATGCAATGACTAACACAAAATGGTACTTATGCGCCACAACTTTATATTTTAATTAATGAATGCAGATCCCTTATTACTCGCGAGTTGATCGTCCTTCTTGCTCACATATACCGGGAGGCTAATGGAATGGCTGATGGACTAGCTAAAAGGGAAGCTTGCAAATGGATAGAATTTTTGTATATAAGTCCCCGAGTTTTGTGTATGAAAAGTATCTTAGGGATGTTTGTCAAATGGGCACTTTTAGAAAGTGCTCTGTAACAAACTATGTACTTCTCCTTTTTTTTTTTTTTTTTTTTTTTTTTTTTTTTGAGAATGAAATACGTGCTGAAATATATTAATCAACAAGGAAAATCAGACAAAACAAAAGTGCTAACGTCCGGTGGAACATCCTCCATCCAAACAAGTAAAGGAAAGGAATGTTTAGCTCTCTGGGCCAAAGCATGTGCAACCGCATTGCTTTGCCGTACAACATGAGAGAAAGAAATACTCTGAAAAGAGTTTACAGTAAAAAGGATATCCTTGATGAGATGACCACCTAGTGAATTTTCATAACCACCATACCTTAAAGATCTGATCACTGACTCCGAATCTCCCTCAAAGACAAATTTATTGAAGCCCGTTTCAAGGGAGAAACGCACAGCCCTCTTGGCAGCTAGTAATTCCAGAATTTTAGCAGAAGGAGGTTTTTGAATCTTCTCAGACAGTGCCGCCATCACATTGCCCCTGGGATTACGAATAATTACACCAATACCAGCCTCATCTCGCTCATTAAACATAGCCCCATCGAAATTTACCTTCACTAGATCCAAGTCATGAGGGCACCATCTCTTAATAACCTTCTGTCGAATGCTAGGGAAGCTTCTGTTCTGCTTAGCAAAACCCCGAACATAATCCTTAGCGATGTAACACCCCAAAATTTTGACACCAATTTAATTATTATATGTAAATTATAAAGGAGGCCTACAATTAAATGGATTAAATTGATTTGGGCCTAAGATATTAAAAATAAGATTAATACTATGAAATATGAAGCCCAAGTGAGTTGGTATGAGTAAATATATGGGCCTTAATAACCCTAGCATTTTTCCTCTTAAATCACACGTGTATTTGCTTATGGGATTCCTTTTTGCTTCAATCGACTACTAAACTTTGCCTTCTATCACTGTGGCAGTGAGGAGACTATAGGTATGGTTTCTATGACTATATTAATGGAAATATGACTCCTATGATTGTTATCATACTTAGACTAGGCAAGTACATATAGGCATGTGTCATGGAAAGGAACTAAGAGACGTTGGTCTCATGAATCTCCACCTATCCCTACATTAAGGGAAAAGATGTCCTATATTGTTATTATATGAGATAAGGAATGGTCAAATATGGCTGCATGTCAAGAGCTTTGAAATTGTATCTAATAGACTTGGACTTTTTCAATTGGTTTGTCACCATGTGAAAGGAAAAGGGTTGCTTGTGGTTTATATATAATTGTTTATAGTCTCACTCTTTTCACCGCCATTGTCATTGTCCAAATAAGTGTCCAGCCGTGTCTTTGTGCTTTATGGCATCAAGAGGATTTGGGTCTTTGGGTTGATGATTACAATATTAAAATAGGAACTGTTTATTTATATAGCCGTATGGTCCTCCATAGGCTTTGAAATTGATTACATAATGTATAGCCATATTGTCCTCCATAGGCTTTAAGATGGATTTGACATAACTTTAATATGTGGCTTCTACTTTTGATTAATAGCTTTATATATTAGGTTGATTAGACAGGTTTATTTATCCTGTGGCTTCAAGGGAAAATGTAAGCAACGGATTGATAGATTAAGAATACTATCTCATGGCTTCCCATGTTAGATTGAAAAAAAAAAAAAAATATATATATATATATATATATATATATATATATATATTAGAGTCAATAGATATCCAGCGGCATCAAGTGGGAATGCTAAGCAACTAGATTAATAAATTAAGGCTATATGTGGCTTCCAATATTAAATTGGATAGTTAAGTGAATAAATGGAGGGTTTTGGATATATCAATATTGTTTAGGATAAATCCGTTTAAGTGTGAAAATAAATTTTGAAGTGGGAAATTGTGTATTGATGAACCTATTTTTGGTGTTGCTAGGTTCTAATTCTACTAAATTGTTGTGATTTAAGGGAGGTTGATTTCCTTTATTTTGCAACTAAGAGGTAAGTGATGTTTACTAATTTTGGGGGGTTTTTCCAAAACAACGTTAATTATTAAATTATTTATATCAAAGAAATATGTTGATATTCTATATGTAAATCGATATTTTATAAATGCTTAATATGCACATTGGCTATTCGTTTTATGAAAAACTTGTGGGACAACCTGAATTTATTTAAACTTATATGCGTGAATATATTTTTATATTTTTGAGAATGATGAATGGACTATTTTTGTGAGCATCTTGAATGGATTATCTTTGTGAGCATATTGAATATGTTTTGAAAACCTATGGCAAGTCGTGATTAAAAACTTAGTATTGTATTTAGTCCTTAGCAAGGGACAATCATACTGCAGCTAGTCCTTAGCAAGGGACGGTCCCAGAAAAGGGGAGAGTGCACATTTGATATCTCCTTAGCAAGAGAGTATACTATTGAGGATCCAAAAAGGAAGCTCCTTAGCAAGGGAGTGCACCTTTAGGTTCCAAAGGAGCCATCCTTAAGAAAGGGGATGAAAAGGAGGTTCCAGTCCCAAAAAGGGAACAACACAACCTTGTCAACAGGGCGTAAACGTTGATCACGAGAAAAGCCTAGGAAATTGTTTATGTGATTGTATTGATATATGTATTATGATGGCTCACAATATAAAGATATTTTCTTTTTATATATGAAATATTTGATGATGAAATATTGATGAGTTACAAGTTATGAAATTGTTGTAAAAATTATTTATTTGAAAGGTTTGTTCCCACACCCCAATGTTAGTGAATTCCACTTATTGAGTTTATCTCACCTTCTTTATTTTCCCCCTTACAGATACATTAGAGGGATTATTGGAGTAGAGATTCTTGGAAGACAGCACTTATGAACTATTTTGTGGAATTGAAGATTTTATTGTTATTTTTATGGCATCAAATATTGTATTGGAGAATTATTTTGAGGATGTTTGGTCTTTGGTGAATTAGAGCTCTGACATTTGTGATGAGATTTAAGGTTGCTGGATTTCTTTTATTTAATATTTTTATGGATCATTCATATTAAATAGACTTTTATTGCTTATGATTTTGGGGCATTACAAGCGAACCCCGAGATTTTTTCCAACGGTAACGAGGATTGTTGTAACCGAGTTTTGTTTCAATGATACCAAATGGACCATGCTGTAGTTGCAAACAAAGCTACTAGGAGAGGTCGTTCTTGAATCAACTTCAGGACATCAGAAAAAGAATTTGAGGTTATTCGGGACTTATCCACCCAACCAAAGTCCGAATCCCAGATTGGATGTATTTTCTCACAGCCCCACAATGCATGGAAAATATCCTCTGATTCCCTGGCACAAAGATGGCACACCGAATCCTAGAGAACCATTCTCCACAGCAAATTTTCTTTGGTTGGCAAAAAGTTTGAACAAGCCTTCCAAATAAAGTGCTTAATCTTACCTGGCACTTTTATCCTCCAAATGCTTTTCCAAAACCTTTTCTGTTCATCCGATACCTGACCTTGAAAACCATCCAAGTCTTGCCATTCACGAAGAAGACGGTAACCCGACTTAACTGAATAATTACCAGATTTTTCCCAGGGCCACATCAAAAGATCCTCTTGTGGGGTAAAGCAAAGGGGCAGAGCTTTGATGAGAGCAGCCTCGGGGGGGTAGAAGCAACGGTCAATCAAGTGGATATTCCACCAACCCGAAGCTTGATTAATCAAAGAACTTACTGTGGCATCAGGGAGTAGGACAGATTTATGGGTAGCAATTTTTCCATCTGTTGTGTTTACCAGCCAAGCATCCTGAAAAACTCGAATGGTCTTACCATCACCCGCCCTCCACCTTGCTCCGCTGCTGATCAGTTTTCTTGACCAAAGAATGCTTTTCCAAGCAAAAGATCCGGAAGTCAATTTTGCTTCAAATATGGAACAATTTGGGAAGTACTTCACCTTAAAAACTCTATAAAATAGAGACTCCCTATCATGAATCAACCTCCAAACTTGTTTTGCCAACATAGCTTCATTGAACTTACAAAGATCTTTAAAGCTTAAGCCACCCTCCATTTTTGGTTGACACAAAACCTCTAACTTCTTCCAATGTATTTTTCTCCGATCACCCCTTTGACCCCACCAAAACTTACGGATGAGCATCTCAATATCTTGTCAAAGAGAAATAGGTAACCGGAAGCAACTCATGGCGAAGGTGGGAATTGCTTGGACCATTGCCTTCAATAAAACTTCTTTTCCGACTTGAGAGAGCATTTTTTCCTTCCAACCTTACAACTTTCCCCAAACTCTATCTTTAATATAATTTAGACTCGCACGTTTATTTCTTCCCACAACAGTCGGCAAGCCTAAATACTTCTCATACTCTCTTATTTCCGAAACACCCAACAAATTTTTTTAGTGTCTCCTAGGACATTCTGACTAAAAAAGAGAGTAGTTTTGTCAGAGTTTAATTTTTGGCCCGATGCTTGTTCATATTTACCCAAAACCTCCTGAATTTTTCTAACATCTTTTACTCGTGCTCGACAAAATAGCAAGCTATTGTCTGCAAAGAAAAGGTGGGAAATTTTTGGCCCATTTCTACAAAGAGCGACCCCCTCAATATCATTCCCTGCCACAGCTTTCTCCATCAGCCCATTCAACCCTTCTGAACATAAAAGAAATAAATAGGGGGAGAGGGGATCTCCCCGCCGAATCCCTCTCGTTGGGATGATATGTCCTTTAGGTTCTCCATTAACCAAGATTGAATAGGAAACTGACTTGATACATTCCATAATCCAACCCACCCATGTAGGATGAAAGCCCATTTTTTCCATAATTCGCTGGAGAAAAATCCATTCCAATCTGTCGTAGGCTTTACTCATGTCTAATTTTTTTTTTTGATAAGTAAGAAAGATGTATATTCAAGAAGCTACCTCATGAAAAAACATAAGGTAGAGCTAGGAGTACAGAGAAGGGAACAAACATGAAAAGAACAACAAAACAAACAACAACCAACAACCAACAAAAGAACTAAAAACAAAGGAGAGAATTAAGGAACAACGGGAGGGAATCACTAGAGGTGAGTCCCCAAGCCCTAGACCAATAAAAAAGAGAACCACTAAAATAAGCGAGCAACTGGTCATCAAATTTGTCGATGTCCTCAAAAGTTCGCCAGTTTCGCTCCATCCACAAACACCACATAAGGCACAATGGAACTAAATTCCAAATGATAGAGGAGTGCTTTCCCAACCAATTCCACCAACCATGTGTCCCAACTTCCCTGTTTTTTTCATCTTCATATGGTGAAGTGTCTCGAAAGCAACTAGAATATTATCTGATATTGCTTTATCTGACTGAAAAGCGCTTTGAGATTCAGAAATAATGTGAGGTAGCAACTTTTTTAGCCTGTTTGCTAGCACTTTTGACACAAGTTTATACAGGATATTACAGAGAGCAATTGGGCGAAATTCAAAAACAAGTTCAGGATTTTTAACTTTTGGAATAAGGCTAATGAAAGTGTGATTCAAACTTGAAACGAGTTTACCCGAATTTAGGCATGAAAGGACGGCAGTAGCTACATCATCTCCTATGCTCTCCCAATAGTGCTAGAAAAAAATAGGAGGCATGCCATCGGGTCCGAGGGATTTCAAAGGAGCCATTTGTTTGAGAGCTATTGTTACCTCTTCTTTTGAAAAATTTCCAATCAGACCTATGTTCATTTCATCTGTCACAACCCTCTTTGTAAACTGCACAACTTCGTCGATATTACTTAGCTCAGAGGTGGTAAAAAGCTTAGAATAATAACCAATCATCATAGAAGAGACATTGCTATCCCCTGACACTAACACCCCTTCTGAATTTCGAAGCTTAGAAATCTTGTTTTTACGGAACCTCTGAGTTGCCCGATTGTGGAAAAATTTGGAGTTGCTATCCCTCGAAACCATCCAGTGATCATGACTTTTTTGCTGCCACAGTTTCTCTTCCATCTGAAGCAAAACTTGAACTTCAGATTTTATCTTAAGAAAAGCCTCCATCCCCTTACTACATATTGCTGCTGCTTCGGCCTGCTTCAACAGGTATTTTTTCTCGGCCAAAGATTTTGACACATTGCAGATGGACGATTTGCTCCATTGCATTAGAGAAATTCGACACGCATCGATCTTGGTCATAACATTTTCCATAGGAAAGACCGACGAGTCCGATAACCAAGCCTTCTCCACCATGTCGTGACAACCACTATTCTCTAGCCACAATTGCTCAAAATGCCATGGTCTTTGGGCCTTACCACAGAAGCCTTTAGGTAGAATAATAATGGGATGATGATCCGAGGAAACACACATAAGAGTTTGAACTTTTGTGATAGGAAATAATTCGAACCACTCCACAGAACTCACCGCCCTATCCAAACGTTCCCAGACTACGCCTCCATTTGGATAACTTTTAGACCAGGTGAAATATTTCCCGAAAAACCCAAGTCAAACAGCCCACACTCATCAAGAACTTCTCGAAACTTCTCCATCTGACCATAAGGATGTAAACGCCCACCTAATTTTTCATGAGATTTAAGAAGCTCGTTAAAATCACCTGCGCAAATCCACATAACTAAAAATTTCTTGTGCAAACTCCGTAATAGATCCCATGACCCAGTTCGGAGATGAGTCTCAGGCGCACCGTAGAAGTCGGTGAAACGCCAAACATTTGCCTTCCCCTTGTTTATCAAAACATCAATGTGATTAAGTGAAAAAGATTCAATGTGTAAATCAAAATTTTTCTTCCAAAATAGAGCCAAACCACCGCCACGAGAAATTTTTGAAACTCCATGGTGATGATCGAATTGTAGAGAATCGCGAATACTGACTAGCCTAGATTCATCTAGCCATGTCTCGGCTAAAAACAAGACTACAGGATCTTGTGCCCAGACTAAATCTCCAAGCTCTTGAACTGTCTGCCGGTTCCCAAGCCCCTGACAGTTCCAACATAATAGATTCATGATCCTTGGCGGGGCTGGAAACCAGCCGTCGCCAATCCTATATCATTTTCCTTTTCCTTGAGAGAAACAGAATTTGGATTTTTTTGTAACTCACAGAGATCAGGAGAAGATGAAAAATACCTCTTGTCACCCGCGCACACTTTCTTTACACCTTTCTTTGTAGCCTCGGTCTCTTTGCATTGGTTTATCTTTCTTTTTTGGCCCACAATTATTTCAGCAAGGGTTTGGGTAAGGAATTAGGTATTGGGCTTTTTTTCCTTACTTAATTTCGTCCACTTTCTTAGGCTCAGCCCAACTTTTCCAACTGCTTCATTTTTTTGATCCAATATCACCCCACTTGGTTGGGCTTTAGTCAAGTTTGGCACGTGATTCTCCTTATTGTGGGTCCCTATCGGCCTTTCCCTCCCATTGTCCTATTCACTCAGCTTTTTGTTTTCTTTGAAGAGGGTTTTTGGGATGGTGGGAGCTAGTTTGGTGTAAGTCTTCCCAAGCCTTTCAACCCCATGTTCTTGATTTGCATCAATTCTACTCCCTGCTAAGATGTCATCATCAGACTCCGTGAATTGCGCTGCCAAGTCAGTTCTGATGGGTTGGGAAGAGGGGTTTTGTTGACAGGAGGGGGCGGCATTTAATTCCTGACAGTGTGAGGATTTGCCCAATCTTTCAATACTCGAATTGCCCTTACCAACCCCTTGCACTATGACGTCAGCCTTGTCTTGATTCTCCACCTGCATGACCGAGATTTCCATATCGAAAGAATCCTGGTTTGTGGCAACATCTTGTTCTCCTCACTGTGACCTACAATGACTTGTGTTTTTTGCATTTTTCCAGGATCGGCCTTAAGCTAGGCCTCGTATTGGCTCTCTTCGCTCCTTTGATTACCTTTGGACTTGCTTTTCCCCTGACAATCTCTTTCGTCGTGATTCAGTTTACCACATTTATAGCAAAACACAGGAAGTCTCTCGTAACGGAAAGCCACCCATATGGGATCTCTGTCTCCGAGATCGACAAGTCTTCCTCTACAGAGGGGTTGTCCTATTTCAACCTTGACTCTGACTCTCAAGAACCTCCTATAACCCTGGCCACTGACCGGGACATCCACTTCTTCTACTTTTCCAATGGTGGACCCAATGCCTTCGGCGTTTTCCTTTGACATCATACTGAGTGGTACGTTGTGAAGTTGGACCCAGAAAGGCGATGAGTTGAAACTCGTGGATTCAATGGATTTGTCCACGTCAGGCTTTCGGAGGGCTACAAGGTATTTATCGAAGGTCCATGGGCTCTGTTTGATGACCCACTCTAGGTCAGCTTCGTCCTTAAAGATGAAAAATAACATATTCTCTCTTAGGTCTCTGACTTCAAAATTCTTCTCTGTGTTCTAGATATTTCTAAATGTACGGGCCACAACTTCTATGTTGAGCTTTCTCTTTGTAAAAAACTTTCCCACTAGCGTGTGTTCCTTGGTTGATATTTTTGTTAATTTCATGGCTGGTGTTTCTTTATCGGTTAACTTGAGTTTTCTCCATCTATTTGTGATGTCCTCCATCTTGTGAAATGGAGTTTGGTATGTGGTTGGGATTTAAGTGTATGGTGGATGGTCAGGCATTATGGGGAATGAGTAGAGTAGTTTGGGTGAGAGGGTTTCACAGGGGTGGGGGCGGAGGGTTGGATTGGCTTGAATGAAGGCAAGATGTTTGTCGACCCACCTCAGAGGGGGTACTAGTTACTTCCTGTGAAGCAAACTTTTTTCATCATCTCTGGACCCATGAGCCAAAGAGAGAAAACTTTTTACATCTTGGATGTTAATTAATTAACTATGTACTTCTCCTAAATTGTCTGTTTAAATAAATAAAACTTCCCCTTTGTACCAAAAAAAAAATTTTGATAAAATTTCGTTTACATAAAATAATAAATCGAGTATTTTCTTTTTTGTCAATATATAGGGATATGAAATCAAAATTAAGCATGGCTTTGGTGGTTGTATACTTGTCTTCTTTGATGGTATTTTTTTGTTAAGTTTTCTCAAACCTTGTTGGAAGATCCTTCTTAGATTGTTTGTCTTGCCTTCTTCTTTTTGAAGCCTAAAAAATATATTTAAGAAAAAAAAGAAAAAAGAAAAAGAAAAGCAAGCTATAAAATCTATGTAACAAGATTTAGGGGCTGCACTAAACTCAAATTCTGGTGCTTTATCATGAACAAAGGCCTTAAAATGGAGAAATTAAAGCTAACAAACTCAGCTGGGCACGCATGCTTAGGCGGTCGTTTTTATTATATTCAAGCCTGGATTGTGCCTTAAGTCTTGACCCACATGAGAAATCAATCAAATATAGCATACACGGTACACCGTACACCAAAAACCAAGCATGTAAACCCCGCAATACATGTTCCATGTCTCCGAGCTAATCAATATATGCAAAATCCATTGGCAATTAGTGAATCCAACTAATTAATTAAAATCCAATAGTCTATTCATAAAAATGAACCCAATAGTTTATAACTGGTTCAAACTTAACTCAGAAATATTTTTGTTTATGTTTGTTTATTTAACAAATAAGTTTACAATTATGTATTGTGAACAAACTCACAAGAATGAAACTTAATTTAATTAAGTGTGTGTATATAACATTTTTAGGCCATTTTAATTGTAATAATTATATAGAAAAATTTTTAATTATAAAAGGCTAATAAAAAACTAATTTTTATGAGTTTCTTAATGAAGATTATTCTATATATCTAATTAACTCAAATAATTTGATATTTATTGGTAAACCAAATAATTTTATTTCAACTATAATTTAGTCAAAAATTATTAGCACAGATTTCTAAAAGGCTAAAAAATAAATAAATAAGGATTAAAAGGAAACGATTTAGAAAGATAAGAGTGAAACTAAAAGGAGGGAAGAAATAACTTGGCAGCAGCATGAATTACAACTCCTTTTAATCCAACTAAAAGAGCAAGCAGCAAACTATGAATATTGTCAATAATAGCTGAGGTAGGGACTGGTATTTGCCAGCAATTGAGTCGAAGCAAATTTTAGAGTTTTCAAAAATAGCTAACTGGGCAGCCCACTGGAGGAGAGGAGCAGCATTAATATACATATTGGTACCTCTCTTCTCTCTGTGTGTATAATTTTTCATATTCTTGGTAATGGGTGTCTGAAAGTTGGTCTAGATTTAAGAGGCAATCAAACTTTGACGCAATTTGTTTTTCCATTTATTTTTTGGGTTCAAGATTCTCTAACCTTAAAGAGGAATTGCTTTTGTAATTTTCATTGGGGACCATTAGAATGTACCTTAGCGATATCAATTTTGGTCCTTTTGTGTGGTTTCACATCTGTGGTGAGGAATTTCATTGTATTATTCATTGGGAAAAATTATTTCAGGGAAAATAGTTGTAAAGATGTGCTTAGATGTGTGTGTGTTCTAAAAAAATGTACTTTTGCACTTTGAAGTTTTAGCTCATCAATATCTCTTACAGTTTTATATGAATCTTTATGCCTAAGGCACGTAACTGTCCGATGAAATTCCTAAAAGAGAAATAGTAACATGGAATTTGATGATTGCAGGTTATATATTGTGCTGTGGAACATGTTTATCTGTGGGCATGTATGGAATGGAGGGATGGCTTTTTAATACCATGCCTGACTGGAATGTTATTTCAACTAGACATCATTTCTTGCACCGATGATCAAAGCATTATCACCTATGCGCTGCAGATGGGCAAGTATTTCATTAAGCAGTTATGGTATGAAATGAAATGTAATAGTCTCATTAAAATGTGTGTACCAACCTTGTTAATGATATTGACCACTCCATAACTTATGCATATCTTTACCTTTTATTAGAATGCAAGTACCTTTTATTTTGGATAAGATCACACAATTAGATCTTGATTTATTGAATCAAATTCCATTATTAATCCCTTTCTCAAAAAATAATACCCTTATTAATCCGCTCTTAGGGATTTTTTTTTCTTTTTTGGGTTAATTACTCTTTGGCAGTTTAAAAATGCAGGAGTGAGGCCATGCTTGAAGGGAAGGCTGTCAATGCTTCTCAAGTTCTTAACTACTACAAGCACACGGTCGTGATTTGTCAAGAACCATTCTTTAAAAAGTTGTGAACCTCCTGTGTGCAAGTGGACATGATTTCTTGATCGTTGAGAGTGTCAAGTGCTGATTTCAGTGGAAGTTAGTACCAGAAGAGAGAGTTGCCGGTGAGGTGCAAGCTTTCTATGTAAAGATTGAATGGGGAACCAAATTGCAATTAAATGGCGCATATTAATTTTTATTTTTATCTTTTTTTCCTTTTTATTATTCTAATTCTGCCACTTTGGTTTTTCAGCTCAATGATTATACATATTGATTTACTTTTACTTCCTACGAATGTGTGGAGTCATAAAGAAATTTGAGTTGTGATTTTTGGTGAGTGCTGCTTCAGATTTTGTATTTATATTGTTCATTAAAGTGGGTGTTGTGGGGGCATATATATGGTGTGGGATTTATATTCGTGACAGTAGGTGTCAGAAATTAGGTCTAAGTTTGAAGAGGCAATCAAACTTTCAAGCAATTTCCTTTTCTCTCTCTCTCTCTCTCTCTCTCTCTCTATATATATATATATATATTTCTTTTTTCTTTTTTTCTTTTTGGTTGAATTTTCTTTAACCATAAGAGGAATTGCTTTTGTATTTTTCTTTGTGAACTATTTTGAATGTGCTTTAGTAAGATAAATTTTGGTCTCACCACCAGATTATAATGACCTCATACATAATACTTTATACTATATAACCCCACCTCGTGTTCTTCCTCTTGCATGTTTTTCGGTTGTTTATGCTTCCATTTCATTTTTCTTTTTCTTTCATCTTTAGTTTGTTCATTAAAAACGTGGTAACTAGTTATTAAGAAGATGGAGTTATTGCAAAACTGGTAATAGAGATCATATTTTCTTTGGATGTTCCTTTGGTAAAAGAAGAAATGAAAAGTTGGAATGATGATATCAATTAGACAGTAAACTCTTTGAAGGGTAAGAGTTTCAAGTAAATTGGCTTGGACTGCAACTATGTGCTTCATCTGGTTAGACAGGAATGCAAAAAGTAAAGAGGCATTAGTCCAATCAATCATGGCAACTTGGCCAGTGTTAGATTCAAATTAACCTATTAGTTAAACTAATCCCAAATCTATTAAGAATCTGAGTCTATATTTTATTGCTGATGTATTTATACTGCTAAGTCGGTTGTAATTTCTCTCTATTGAATGAAAATTTTCTTGTGTCTCTTCACTTTTGTGGCTCCTTACTCCTTAGCAACAGTTATGTGGTTAGGAATTTCTTTTGTATTATTCCTTGTGAAAAATAGTTGTAAAGAAGTGCTTATATTTGTACATGTTCACCTATTAAATATATATATATTTAAGTGTTCAATTTTTTTGTGCCCAAGTAGAATGTCATTTCAACCAAAGATCTTGCCTTGTAGAGATGATCGAAGCATTGTCACCAATAGACTGCAGATTAACAGCTATTTTATTAAGCAGTTATGGTATAAAATGAGATATAGTAGTTTTAAATAAAATGTGTACAACCAACCTTATTAATAATCTTAACCATTCCATCAAATTTGCATGTTTTTACCCTTTCATTAGAATCCAAGAACCATTTAGTTTGGAGAAGATCTCACAGTAAGATCTGAATTTATTGAACCAAATTCCATTATTAATTGGCTCTCTATTTGTGTGGGATGCTGATTTTTTTCTTCTATTATTGTTGCTATTGAAGCCACTCTTAGGGATTTTTTTTGCTAGTAACTCTGGGAAGTTTGGAAATGCAGCAGTGAGGGCGTGGTTGAAGGGAAGGCTGTCAATGCTTCTCAAGCTTTTAACTACTGCAAGCTCATGGTCATGATATGTAAAGAAGCAATGGCTGGGAATCATTCTTTAAGAAGTTGTACTTATCAAAAAAAAAAAAAAGAGTTGTAAACCTCCAGTTTGCAACAGGACACAATTTGTTGATTGTCAAGAATGGCAAGTGCTGATTTCAACGTAAGTAAATACTAAAAGAGAATGTTGCTGGTGAGTTTCAAGCTTTCTATGCAATGATTGAATGGGGAACGAAATTGCAATAGGCTGTTATGGTTGTGAAGCCTTGTCCTTTGTATTATGAAAGGCAAAGTAGCTGCACTTGTACTTAACAGTAGCTCTTAGGTTTGCAGCCTTTGTTATGGAAAGCAAATACCAAGCTGGGAGATACAAGCTATTAAGAAAGACATTGCTTAATGTACTGTGTTCGCAATTTTCTAAGCTCTCAACTTGCTAATTCTTCAGTTTCCTGTTTGATGCACAAAGCCTGGTCTTCTTCTTATGCAACTTTTATGTTAAACATTGTATGTACTGATGACAAGTTTCAAGCTCAACTGTTTTAAAAATATAGTTTAGGATGCTGTAGACTTACCACCATTTTTGACTAATGGGTTGAAAATTGTTGTTGAAACTCTACTCTCAGCCATCAAATAATCCTGGATTAAAGAATAATCTGGACAACATTGCACATTGTACTTGAAATCATAGCTTTAAGATATACCACAACGGTGAATACTAAAGTATACTAGCTAGTAAGACCATCATTTTCTCTTTGTTTTGGAATTTTTCTTGATAGTGAGAGCACGGAAAATTTAGCTTTGATTTGTAGTTTATCTTTTCATTAAAAAAAAAGAAGAAAGATTTTTAGTTTATCTAACTCAATTTCATTTCAAATTTTCTGCTGCTTTATGATTTATGGTTGGATGCAAAGTGGGCCAGTAATCCAGCATTAGATTGATTTATTGGATTCTTGCAAAGATGGTCACATTAGCCATATTCTAGCATCGGGTGGTAAAACCTTGTCTTCATTTGTTATCGTTGTTAACTGTGAAGGTCAACAGAAATACAAAATTTAATCAGTAAGGAAGACGCATTGACTAAATTATGCTATTTGGGGGGGACTTGTTGCAGATATTGAATGAAACGAAGCAGCCTTTTGTAAGAATACATCTTCCAACAGAAGTTATAATATTGAAAACAACACTCAAGAACCCGAATTTATATCTTGCTGAGATTTAATGTTTTTCTAAATAAACTCTAATTAGGATAGACATGAAATTTAGATAGAAATGGGAAACTATAAATTCATATTTCTGTTTGTTTGATTTGGATTTTAAGTTAATTTTAGTATGACAAGATGGTTCACCTGATTGTGTTTTTGTGGGAACAAACTTTCCTCTTATTATATGATCTTTAAGAAGTAAAAAATCATTGCTGATGATATATCTGGTATATTGCTTTGAAGTATACCTTATTCGCTGATTGTTCAATCTTTCTTTTTCCTTTTCTTCTACATTTTATTTTTCTTTGTTTCTCTCTACTGTCCGTTTTATGGTTTGCCTAATTTGAATCTCTAGTGGGCTTAAAGATTGAGGAAAGAAATTATTTAGGTCTGAGAGTGCAAACACCTAATCTTTCTTTTTCCTTTCTTTTATCTCTTTTATCTTTCGAAACAGCAACAAGTTAGAGATAAGTACTAGAAATTTGTGATGAATTCTAATATTTTTTTTTCATTTTCAAAGTTGTCTTTGGATTAGTGTATGCTATAGTACCTTCATTTCCATAAATGTCACATAGCAGTATGGAACAAAAAACCAAGGTCTTAGTTGTCACTGAATTTTTATTTGAAAACTTTCGGGCAAGTTTTACATTGGTTATGCTCTAAAGGAGGCTTTTAGTTATTGTAGATATTTTAAACCATTGAAAACATGGAAATGGCGAAGCACTTCCACTCATTTTGCTAGTCTGGTAATTAAAAATATTTTTCTTATCGTCATTTCATAATGTGCCACTGCTTTATTTGTTCTGTATA
Organism: Quercus glauca; assembly: GCA_023736055.1. NCBI lineage: Eukaryota > Viridiplantae > Streptophyta > Magnoliopsida > Fagales > Fagaceae > Quercus > Quercus glauca. Next base: position 11,658,013 of record CM043318.1, read on the forward strand.
TTCTACTTTGGTCTTTGTAAATAGTATAGTGCCTCTACTCCCTTGATAACTGATTGGATCTTAAATTTTTCTACTGTCATCTGCAATTTCTATAAGAAGCTTTCGGTAGCAAACACCATGGTGCCAAAATCCTTTGTGTCTTCTATGAATTTCCTGCCCGTCAGTTCTGAGGATCATAAACTACCTATCAAGCTTGACCTGGTTGCAAATTGTAATATCTATCCCTTTAAGCATGTATGTCAACGAGAAGGCATATTAGGCTTACTTTACAGCTTCAGATCGTGGTAATGATGGAACTTGCCGTCTTTGAAATCCTGACTCAAACTGGTCAATGGTGAAAATTCTTACTTCTTGAGAGATGCATTATAATGTTGCTGCTTCAGAGATGTATTATGACTTTGATATTACAGTAGTGGATTTCAATGAATTTGTTCTCTCTTTTCTATACTAAGTAGTTAAAATTAAGGTTTTTGAGGCTAGGCCTTGGTCTGTTAAAGGTCATTTGTTGATCATCAAAGAATGCAACCACAACTAATGGTGCACGTAATTAATTTCGACCCTATTGAGGTCTGGATCCAAGTGAATGGTTCGCATTTGGACTCAGTGTCGAATGGTAGGTAGGGCGGTAGAAGTGTCCATGATTTGGCAGAAATATGCCAAAGTTAAGAGTTGAAATTAAGCTATCCTTCTCTCTCCCTCTGTATTTTCTGGGCATCTAAACATGATTAATGCTAATTTTTGTGTGCAGGGCATAACATGGGCTAGAAGTCAATCTTTTTTTCTTTTTCTTTTTCTTTTTTAAGTTTTTGCTTCCTTTAGGATCCAAATCATGATGCAACTCCAAATATTGGCTCCTAGGCTTTTGCTTAATTGCCAAGGGTTTGGGTCATGTGCCTTATTTTTTTATTTTTTTATTTTCAATCAGTCATGCCAGCACCCCTAACCACAATAAAACTCATACACAGTCCTCAACAAACCCACCAACAAAAAGAACACCTTCCAAGAGCCATAAAGGAACTTTAATTCCAACCAAGTGTAAACAGCGTGTTTTTTTCACCAACACAGGGGTTTGAAGAGGTGCACAAGCTTTGTAGAAGTAGACCCATCTGGTGAACCGGTCAAGAGGGAGTTGGGCCCAAATGGTGTTTGAAATATCTTACTAACATAATATTAAGCTTGATTCCTCTTGTTTCTTCTTTTTTTTTGGGTGAGAATTGACATAGTATTAAGCTGATTCCATAAGGTGGAATTAATAATGGTTTGCCTTCCAAAATGTGTCGAGCACTAATAATAAAGCATTCATTTTGATTCTTGGCATGGTGGTCTGTTTTGCATATTTTTCTTCCTTATAAATAATTTCTTTCCAATAAATAAAGTAGTAGAATTTTAACATGATACATCTCATATAAGTACAATTTGATCGGTTAGGCAGCTAATATTGTTCCCCTGTTTTAACGTGGCAACATCAAACTTTTCAATGCTGCTCTTGTTGTGAAGATGTTAAAATTATGGTTAAATAAAAAAATTAATTATTTTTATAACAGCTTTAATTTTTTAAAAAATCAGTAATTTATCAGAAAAGAAAATATTTTACAACTAAATTGGACAAAAAAATAAAAAATAGTTCTATAATTTAAAAATGTCACACATAAAATTTATAAATTAAATTTTTGGAAAACAATGAATTAATGAAAATGCTACAAAATAGCAATAACAATAAATGATTAGCACTTAAATTTATAAATTAAAGAACAATAATTATACTTAATATAATTTTTTATTCTAAATAGTTTTAAAAGGCAAATTACTGTTTTTATTCCATCTTTTGTTATTCCTGACATCTAAAAACTTTATATCAATTTAGTTACTAAACAAGTTACAAGTGTAAGTGTAGGGGTGTTGGGCCTAGGAGTTCATTATTTATATATATATTGGGCTTAAGGCCCAAGCCGAGAACTAGAGGACGTCCAAGGAGTAAACATTGTCAAGGGAATTCGTGTTAGTAGATGAAGAAGTTAGTTTTGGTCTTAATGACCCAGAAGGGTGGGTCAAGGATGAATGCCTCCTCGGCTAACCAAGCCGAGGTCCTAAGAGGTAGCCTGTCGTTTAGGGTAACGTTCCATGAAATTCTGTTGGTATGAATAAGTATTGTAGAAACATAGGACAGGGGGGATCCTAAAATATCTTAGGGGAAAGTTACTACCACCACATTAAATGCTCTGCAGTTAACTCTCTGGCGGCATTAATGTGGAAGTGATGCCTAAATAGTGGTTTTCAACCTTACAATTACTACATGAGGACTTATGGAAGGGGCTGATAGAATAAGTATCAAGATCAACCATCTGGACTGCACGTGGAGGGTAAAGATGAAAGGAGAAGAGAGTATAAGAGGAGGAGGAAGTAATGGGAAGGGAGGATCGAGAAACGAAGAGAAAAACACTTTAGTATTAAGAACTGACTTTGTAATCAAACCTGAAAAAAATATACAAGAACAGCTCTTCTCGGATTTTGCTGAGGATGATTTTTTTTAGCATAAACTTGTTTATCTTCATTCTCTTATCAGCTGAATTTACTTTAGTGATTGTCTGATTCATTAAAGCCCAGTTTTTCAACCTATTATCTACAAATTCATTGTTTTGGGTTTTTTGGGCCTAAGTCCACCCACATTTTGGGCTAGGAACTCAAATCTGGTCCTTACAGTAAGTGTGTAACAACTTTTAAACACTTTATAACTATGATTTGCTATATGTTTCGAAAGTTTAAAAGTTTTTCAATTAGAACTCTTTATCACAATAATTCAACAGGTAAAACTCTAATTTTTATATCAATCATAAACATGTATTAAATAAATTTAGTGCCTTATCAGTAGTGCACTAATTGAAGAAATATGTTGAAGGTCTTAGTTTGTTGCTCGTAGCTATTCTTGGAACTCTACTATGAATAACTAGTAAGTTACCCATGCGATGCACAGATAATGCTATAATGTTTTACATAAGATGTTTCTGGAGAATGTTGTATATGTATTATAACTTTTTTTTTTTTTATAGAACTTTATTAGTAATGGGTTTATCATAAAAAGTAACAATTATAAATTTCACACATATATCCATTATGATTATTCTATTGAAGTAATAAGAAGAAAAAAAAAAAAAACTTTGGAGGAATATTATAGAATAAATTTGATATAGAATGTGTATTTCTATTTCTCTTACAAATGTTTTGTCAATCTTAGGCTTTTAATTTTGGTAATAGTGAAACAGTGCATTTTATCTAACAATCTACAACATTTTCGTGTCTCCCTATCTCTCTTTAGGGCCTTATCTGATTAGTTATATTAGTCCTTAATATTTTTTCTATAGCTTTTAATATAACCCACCTACTATCCTCAAAACACACCTTCTGTCGACCCTGAGCTCTAGGAGGCTTGCATGTAAAACACATGTATCAATTCCTTAATTTTGCACCATTTCAGAAATTTAGTATCTAGGAACAAAGTTATATTTAGAGTAAAGTCTTAGTAATGAGTTCAACAATGACAACAATAGATTTTCTTATATATTGAAATATAGTAATGTAATATTATAATGACTAATTTATTTATAGAGAAAAATAAGTGACTACACTTCACCAAAAATTAAAATAATAATAAAAATAGTAGGTAAGATATTGCAATTGGGCCTTGGCTCAAGTGGTAGAGGGATGACTAATGAGATATCAAATAGTACTTAGCTACAAATCTTGCTCAACAAACATATGTTGAGATGATGACCACTATTTTCCTTCTAGCATCAGATTTTTAGTACTAAGCTACCACCTAGGATTCAAAGCAAATTCAAATTAGTAAATTACAACATGCTTGACATGGGTTGAATAAGTTAGCTACAAAAGTTGGGACACCTGCAAGCATGTACGCTGCACACACATATTGATACAAACATATCTATTTATGAAATGTTCACATGTGAAGTCATTTAATCTTATACATAGAAGATTGAAAGAAGCAATAAAAGATATTTCAAGATATACATGACACTATTAGCTTACTGTGTCAACAAAACACATGCTCTCCAAACTATAAATAACATGAACTCCCAGGTCCAGTGCCACATGAAATGCCCCACCAAATTGGAAACTTTATATAGATGCACCATCAAGGTAAAGAGTAGCATCTTCAATGTGCTCTGATATCCAAAGACAAAGGTGAATAAATAATATTAGAATAGATCAACTAAATGTTGGACAAAAGTGATCACATGTCTAGTTAATACCATCACTAAATTCAAAGCAATTGCAATATTGAACTCTACTTAGTGCCTCTCAAAGGCAAATACAAAACAGAAACTTAAAAGAAGAAACACATTCAAATTCATGCATATAAAGAAAAAATAAACTACTTTGCAGCTAGACAAAAGCTATGTCAGTGATTAGAAAACTCTCATTAGAATTGTGCTTATGCCTCTAGTAATAATGTGCCTAGTAAGGATAACAAATTAAACACACATAGAGAACATTGAAGGCATCATCACTCTAGGATAAAATTTGTTAAGTTACAACTTATAAGGCATCAACTGTTTCACAACTCTCACCAAATACATTTTGGTCTTCAACTTTGTGGTCTAATCCCTGTAGCCTAGGTGTCTCCTCTACTTTCCAAAGAAAATAACATATGGACACTATGAACTAAGAAGGCAACATCACAAACCTCTAACATATACTTGTTAGATTTAAATCAGACTACATATATCCCAACTCTAATCAAGCAAATCAGAATGTTCTTTATAAAATTAGAGAGCATTTTTACAAAAATATTTTATATAGACAATTCAAAGAACCATTTAAAAACTTGAGACCAAGAATAAAATAGCTTTCACCTAACGCTATAGATAAAATGAGTTGACAGATTGCAAATGAATTTTCATATTGGTTATCTCTAAAACAGGGATCATGAATTGGCGTGTGTACTGCTTGTTAGACATTGAGCTTGAGTCCAAGCTAATGAGTGTCTAAACAATCAACTAAGTGGGGAAAGACCTTAGCTTTTCTAACTTATCCACGCTTGCTCCTACTTTTTCACATAAAAGTACATTACATAAAAATAAGACAAAAAAAAAGTTGATACAAAATTGAAAAAAAGGAAGAAAACCAAGAGCTAAATTATTGGGCCTTACCAGATCTTGTATATACTGTAGGAAGAAATAAACATGTCCACGTAATAGACCTACAAAATGGAAATTTTACAAAGTTAGATTCTACAAAAAGAAGAAAACATTCAGGTATTTTATCAAACAATTTCTATGCATGTAATAAAAAGTTTGTTAGTTAAGTCCACCTCAGCAATAGCAAATTTTTTTGAGAAAAGGTCATTATTATTAAACTTTAAAGAATAGAAGATAATCAAAACTTGAATTTGAAGGTGAAATCAGTGTGACCAAAACATGCCCCAATTGTGTCAGGGAAAATAGCTGTGAGAAGAAGATAAAACACTCCAAGCAGAATGGCATCTTAGGAGTAAAATGCTTGAGTGTGCTATATAATTAGCTAAAAGGATAAGGGAAAGTGACTGGATTGAAGGCCAAAAGACCAAATACTGAAATCTCTTAAAACTTCTCTGCATTTATCACTTCAAATAATCAGTAAATGTGGACTGGAATTCAAAGAAGTCGAAGAGTGCTGTCTGAGGGTAAGGTCATTACTTTCATTACACTTGGGGGAGGCTTGGGCTTTTCAAATAATTTGTAATATAATAAGTGGGCCTGGGTTTTTAAAACCTTTTGTATAATTTCGGAGGACAGCCCCTTTTTTGGAGAAGTGAGAAAAGAAGTTAACGTGCAAGCTAAATGTAAGTAACAGGATCACTTACTTTCTTGAAGTTTTTGCTTTTATATATATATATATATATATATATATTTTGATATATTGATTGATTGATGATTTTTACTGTTGTGCTTGGACTAGGAAGCAACCCAAAACGAAGCTTTTTTCTTTTTCTTCTTTTTTTTTTTTTTTTTTTTTTTTTTTTTTTCCAAAACTTCTAATCTTCCATTTCAACAGCTAAACGCCTAAACCAACATATTTACCCTAATTTTGGGGAATAATAAGTTGCCACTTTATCTTTTGTAATAAAGGGTAATGTCTCCCTAATATTTTGTCTTCATATAAAATTTTTTGTTTGTTACTATTTTGAGACACAAATTTAGTTATTTTATTTGTTAATATTTAAAATTTTTTCTGAAACGCTAAAAGGCTAAATGTATTTTTTGTTTTTTTTTCTAGACTAGTTTTAATAGACTAAAATAAAATACTTTTCTAAGAATTTCTCAAATATCTAGTGGATTCCGGGTATACTATCCTTGATTCGTCAAGGCTTCATTATGCTACAACAATATATAGCTTATTGTTTTGCGTTAGGTGGTATTAGAGTAGTACAATGCATCCTCAAACTGATGGATAGACAGAGGTTATGAACAAAAATCTGAGGAATTTAATTCATAGTATTTGCTAGGGTAAGCCAAAGCAATGGGAAAATGCACTTTCACAAGCTGAATTTGCCAGCAACAATGTTGCCAACAGTTCTACTCTAGACGATGACCATCTTCAATTGTCTACGGAAAGGTTCCAAAGCATGCACTAGACTTAGTCAAATTAATTGCCTAAAGTTCCAGGTTTGAGCACTAAAGATTTCATTACCATCACTATTCATTTTTCTTTTGTTGCCTAAAGATTTCATTACCATCACTATTCATACTTTGAGAACAATTAAATATGCAGGCCATTTCTATATGTATATCCTAGAGGTTTGGCAATAAAAGAAATTTAGGGCAAGGGGTTGCATCTGTCCGCATCATTGAGTACATTACATTATAGTTGGTAATGGTAGACCTAGTTGTTTGTCCAATTTAAAAAAATATTTCCTCTACAGAAAATTTAAACAAAGTATTTCCGTTGCCAATGTTTCCGTACATTGATCCATACATATCTCACAATGGTTTTGGACTTAGAAATCATAGAAATTGGACACTTCACACAAGGTTTATTACCCAACTACCAAATCTCTCTCTCTCTCTCTCTCTCTCTCTCTCTCTCTCTCTCTATATATATATATATACACCCCCTAAACTTTTAATCACTAGACAAAAGACCCCCTCAACTTTTATAATGGTCAATTTACTCCTTAAACTATTCATACCTGCCAAATTAATACATCCATTACTTTGGTGTTAAAAAACTAACGTTCAAATCACGTGAGAAGCACACAAAAATTACAAAGGTGAATCAACTCAGTTGAGAGGGAAAGAAAAAGCCAGGTTCAGAGAGAGGAAGACGATAGACTATGGAACCAGAATCTTGAACCGCCGTGACAACCTTCTCTCTGGTGCCAGAGTTTTTGTCCTGCAATCGCCTTGCCACTAGTACGCTCTTTTTTTTTTTTTTTTTTTTTTTTTTTCCTACTCTCTGTTTTTCTAATCACAATCTCCATGTGCAAATTTTTGCTATTTTTTTTGTTTGGTTTAATTTTCGGGCTTACCCTTTACACTTTACACATATCCAAGTGTTTCAGGACTTGTGGTGGATTGCGTAGAGTTGGCTGTGGTGAAATTTTCATTTGATTAAAACTGGTTTTGAGTATACTATACAACTGTTTGATAAAATGCCTAAGAGAGATATGATCAGTGTTCTAATGGGTTTTCATTGTTTGGTAGGATTTTAGATGGGTTTGCAATTACTTGAAAAAAATGTTCATGGCCAGGTTTATGTGTGCTTGATTGTTTCATATAAACCAATTGAAATTACAGATTGCATAAGAAAATTTTGAAAAGCTGTGGTTATATTACATTTAGTTTTCAGGCTTGGGGTTTGATTGCCCTATTGGGCTTGTATTGGGAAGTGTGGTTGCAAATGTCGCTGTTTGTGCTTCGGTGACATAAAGGGGGGTTGTTTTAAGTGTTGTTGCTTGGCTATTGGTTGTGCGTCCAACTTGGTTTAAAGTTTTTCCTACTAGTTTTTTTTTTTATTTAATTTTTTTAATTTTTATCTATATTGTTTTATTTAAATAAGTAGATCAATAAAATATCTAGCTTTGAGGGAACAATTCCAAGGTGTTCTTTATTTTGTTCTTTTTTTTTTTCTTCTTTTTTGTTTTTTCATTAAGCTCTTTCTATTGATCTTCTTGTTAATTTTATGTTGCAGTCATGGATGAATGTCCACTCTCACTCCCTCAAAATAATGCATTGATATTGTGGTTGTATTATTATATAGGGTACTTGGCAATCATGTATGGATACTCAGCAATCAAGTCAAATTCGTACAGAGAAGAACAACGCTAGTGGAAGCAAGAAGGACAAGGGAAAGGCCAAAGCTTAGTGGTAGCAAAAAGAACAAAGTTGCAAAGCATAAGAGGATTTTGTTTAAGTGTGAGTGTTAAAGTTGGATGTCACTTGAAGTGACTATTTATGTATGAGTACTAAAAAAATGGTTTGTGACATAATAAGAATGGAACTAGTATTCTGCTTCCACAACTTTGTACCCAATTTGATTAATTTTTTTGATAGTGTTTAGTGATTAACAAGATATTGTTGTAACTATGACAAAGGAAAAAGTTCGTGTAGTTCTCAATTTGGCTTAATTTTTGTCTTAAATGAGATTATTCTTAGGTGCACCTTTTGTTTTTGCATTGTAATGAGGGATAAGGAAGTCTTTGTCTAAATTGAACTTTATACAATAACTTTAAGCCTCTTCAATTTCTTTATTAAAAAAAAAAACTTTCAATTTTTTACATCCCCATAGAAGAAAAGAAAATAAATCTTGTCATCAGAGTAATTCAAATTTGTAATGTACTAATATCATACCCTAAACACCAAAAAATGAATATGTCTTAATCTGCCATGAATTGAAATATCAATGAGTGCTTACAAATGGTACATTGTTTGCCAAAAAATAGCACTCAATGAATCAATAATTACACTTTTCTAGCAATATTGAAAAACAAAAGTATATTGGCTCCATCAGTATTCTTAAAAGGATCTCAATCTACCATGAATTCTTAAAAGGATCTTATCATCCTCGTCATCCTCCAAGTTAATTGGAACATTAACAATTTCAAATTGGCCATCAGCCTCAATAGAATCATATTGGGATTGAGGATCTTGAGCATTTGGCATAGAATGTGAATATCCAGGGAGTGATAGTGGACATTCATCCATGACTACAACACAAAATTAACAAGAACATTAATATTAGAGCTGGAGAGAAAAAAAAAAAACAATATACAGAATAGTGGGAGAAAAAAAAATACTTGAATACAATAAAAGGACAAGTCAATTAAGCTCACCCATGTACCAATCATGTGTGTGTTACACATGATTGGTACATCCTTCCTTAGGCTAAAGGCTTATAAGGCATGGGTGGGAGGTATCTCTCCCCGATGTGGGATTGAGCAAATTTGTAAGGGGGGGAAGTTGCACAAAAAGTATGCCCATCCCAAAGAGAACAATACCTGATTGGGGGCTGAGACGAAAGTCCTCCCACAACTATTAATATCATCAATTAATTATAAATAATAAGTTGATATCTTATAAACTCATTTTTTAAATTTATATTATGACTTTTGAGTAGAGTTTGTGTTATGCTTTTGTGTTAAAACCACTTTCCTCTCCCTCTTGTGTGTATGTGTTTGTTTCTAATATATATATATATATATATATAGATCAAGTCTTATGCTAACAAACTTATTCATTAACACATTATTATGTTTGAATTTGACTTGTTTAATATTCGAACTTAAACTTAATCACGAGATTGTTTCATATTAGTAAATAAAAGAACATAAGCATGTTGAGAAATAGTTTGGTTTATTTATATATAGTCTTATAAATAAGGAAGGATCATTCTAATGTTAAAACAAGATTCTCTCCATGTCACTTAAAATGGAGAGAGAGTCCATTTCATAATTCATATATATATATATATATATGTAGGGACTCGGTTCGGGCACTTCCCTCTTGGGGATGAGTGGACCCGAGCCCAGGCAACCTTGTACAATGAATTTGTAGAGAGTGGATAGAAAGACTAGGCATTGGCAAAAAATACAACAGTCAATGAGGGTTTACAGGATCAACAACTAAGATTTGGCTAAGTGTTCTAAGGGAAAGTTCGTCCTCGGCCCAGTCCGAAGAGCTCTTCCCTTAGAACTAATGAATACAAGGGTTGTCCTTGGACACCTCGAAAACCCCTTAACCTTCCACCCCCCCCCCCCCCCCCCAAAAAGCCCCTTAACCCTTGGGGGTTCATTCTATTATATAGTCTTGTTCAATTGATCTCTGCCGTCCACTTGTTGGTCATCAGAACCTGTGTCTGAGGGCTTGTCCCATCAGCCGCCTTTGCAGGCATTCTGTTAGTTGAAGTAACCAAGGCATCACTGTTCGCTGATCAATTCACCATTAATGCGGCCAGAGTATCGGTTGCATACACTTAATGTGTGGATGACAGCTCCCTTTCTTCAATGTCGGCCCGCCGAGGACATGGTCGTCCTCGGCGAAGTTCCTTGATGACTTGGGCCTCCTCCACTCATCCTCGGATTCTATATTGTCCTCCGCATAGACCTTGGGCCCGATATGGAGTGGGCTAGGGTTGCCAAATATTTGGGCCCCACAATAGCCCCTTAAAATTCTACTGCCCGGCTCCTCGAGCGGGGAGGAGGATTTTGATGTCCTCGGGTCCTTGCCCTGGCCTGGTGAATCTTATCTTCCTGTTAGTAGCAAAATCCTTTCAACTACTCAGGGGGCGTTCCTGGCGTTTCGATACTTGGAGCGCGCCTTCATTAAATTTCGACGGCTCTTTGTCCTCCACGTTCAACGGTGTGATGATGAATGGACGGTAGGGATACTTCTGATTCATTGGGCGGGAAAGCCTGTGTGGTTACTTTTAATTGGGGGTATAAATACCCAATCGAATTGATTTGCCCCTTCACTTTTGCATTCAAGAGACCTTGCGCACATTCTTCGAATTCGGTCACATCTCTAACTGTACTTGCGACTTACTTTAGCACAAAAAGCCTGCTCGAGGAGCTTTTCCTCATTTTTGTAAGTCCTTTTCTCTCTCTGGTTTATACTTTTCCACTTGAGTTCGTCGTTAGTTCTTTAGGATGGGTAGGTTTAAGAAGTTAGTTGAGTCTAAGGAGGCAATGGACGAATTCGTTGCTGACTATAAGATCCCTGATACAGTGGGTTTGAGGTACTGTGGAGAAGAGGAATGGAGCACGAGGAGAAAATAGGGTGAGGTGGCGATTCCCATAATCGCCTTTCTTAAGGGTGGTATGAGGATTCTCATGGGGCCAGTGATGAGGGATTATCTTAGGCACTTCGACTTATCTCTCATCTAGTGTGCCATTAATGTATTTAGAATCTTAAGCTGTGTGAATGCCCTGAATGAGAAGATGGGACTGGGGTTAACCCACCACGATGTAAACTGGTGCTACAACCTCCAGCGCTTGAAAGGGAAGTCTTTTTACATGAAGACGAGGGACAATAGGGTTCGGCTCATCCAATGCCTCCCTGAGTCCAGCAAGGGTTTGAACAAAGACTTCCTCATTGTGCCCAGAGAGTGGCACGAGGGCCTTCATTGTCCAACAGTGGAGGGTACACCAGGTGGGGCATTTAGACTAGGAGAGGGTTTAAGTTTTTGTGTTTTAGCGCTTCGCTTTGCTTGGATTTTGACAGGAACTTGCTTTCTTTTATGCAGATCTGCGCGCTTTTGAGCGTCACTTTGGCTTGGTCAACAAGGAGGATTTACAGACCGTACTAAGGTCGGAGATTTTGGTGAATAAAGCCGATAACCAAGTTAGAGCCGCTCACGAGATCCTAGGATACGATCCAATTCAAAAATCGTTCTCATCTCCAAAGTACGTGATTCGAGCTAAAGATTCTCTGCTACATAGCATCACCGTAGTCGAGCACGGATTTCTGATCCCCGAAGGGTCTCCCATTCCCGAGGGCATACCGTTGGTGGGTACTTCTTCATCAGCTCAAGTTGACGAGGCTGAAGGGGGAGAGCTAGAGGAAGAGGAAGTTGCTGACTCAGGTCTGTCCGAGGGCGAGTTTGACGTGTTCGACCAATTCCATTCGCCCGAGGACCCTTCTGGCGATTTAGGTGACCCCAGCTTAACTGAAGCGGACTTTTTATCCAAAGAAGCCTCTCCCCGGTCGAAGATGAGTTTCAAAAAGCGACCTCAGGTGAGCTTGCTGGCCCTAATTGAGGGTTAGCCGGGGAAGGACGCGCCAGGGAAGTCTCCTCCCAAGCTTCCTCCTCCCCCACCCCAACAGAGTTCACCATCTGGGTCCAAGCCCACTAGTCCCCCGCAGAAGAAAGACAAAGGCAAGAGGCCTAGGGGGGGCGAAGAGTCTGATCCTTCTCGAGGTGATGGCAATGCTCGGCAGCTATCGAAACAGCTGAGGATAGGGCGACAAGGTCAGGAAAAGCAGGCCGCCATCCAGCCCGGGGCCTAGGCCTGGCTCCTTGCCTCCATACTCCATGGAAAGCCCCTAATGGATGACGCCTCCCTCAGGGACCCTCAAGGGAGCGAGGGTGCGCACGTGGCTGACGCATTGGGGAGGTCCTTACTACTCCTTGCAAACATGGCCCAGCTGGAGGCTCTGAGGAGTAAAGAGGTTTTCCTCGGCTTCAAACAATACTTGGGCATGGTAAGTTTCCTGATTGCTTGTGATTCTCTTGACTTCCTGTTTCTTGGCTCCTTATCTGTTGCGCGATGGTTTTAATTGGCAGGCTATCCAGGCTACCTTTAGGTTGGAGGATATAGCCAGTAGTCAAAGCAAGGTCGCGGGCTCAGAGCGTAACAAGCTGTTGGTCGCTGTGCGGACCCTCAACGCCTCCAAGGCCGATCTTTCAAAGGCGAGGGGCCAATTGGAGGAAATGAAAAGAGCTTGAGACACCGCCGAGTTGGCCCTTGCTGTCGCTAAAAAGCTGGCCCTAGATCAATCGGAGCGCCTGCTCAAGGCAGAGGATTAGCTGAGGGTCGCCAAAGAGGAGATCGCGACTCTGGAAAAGAGGGTGCTTGAGGCAGAGGGGACTAGAGGCGCTGCGGAGTCTGCTTGGGACGAGGCTCTGAAAGCCAAGGAAGAGGCTGAGTCTGCCAGGGTCGAGACTGAGGCCTCCAAAGGCAAGGCCGCGCAGGAGGCCTTTGAGTCAAGGGTAACTGGGACAGAAGACAACCTTAGGGCCCAAGTGCCTGGGGTATGCAGACTTTATTACTTTCAGGTTTGGAGTGAGGCCCTTAAACAAGCTGGGATTGAGGCCTCGTCTGACTTGTGGAAGGTGGAGAATGTATATTATCCCCTTGCCATCCGCGAGGCTGCCCCTTCAAGTTTTGAGATCGAGGTGGCTGCCAAGGGAGTTGAGGTTGTTCCTAAGGAAGGCGTCCCAGCTGCTATCACTTCGGGTGAGCCCACCAAGGAAGCTGATCCCCCTAGGGCCTTTGAGACAAGTAAGGGTCCCACTGTTGATACGCCTTGAGAGGTTGCGGACCTCTTAGCTGACGTCCAAGCCCCTCATGTTGGGGAGATATCTCATCCAGTTGACCCTCCCCAGGCTGTGATCCCAAGCGAGGGTTATCAGAACCCAACGACTTCTTCTGCCCAGCCTCCTGAGGGAGGAGTTGAGATAGAGCTGAAGGAATGATCCTCCGCTGCGCCTTTGCTTTGTTTTTTTTTTTTTTTTTTTAGTATTGTAATGGCACATTTGCCATGTATAACTTTTTAAAGATTCAGTGAAATGCATATTTTATCTTCTCTTACTTGTTTTGCTTGTATTGTATTTTATATATATATATATATATATATATATATATATATATATTTTTTTTTTTTACTTGCACGATTCTGGCTTTAATTGCGCTTCAGTCGATCACACCGATGCTTTAAGTGATGCTCATGGGTTTGGTCTGGAGATTCCATCGTAGGAAAGGTCACTCTCCTCTGCAGTGCTCATTATTAGAACCAAAGTGGTCAGCCTCGTCGTAGGTTTGGGTCCGCGGACAGTATAAGACCCTGGTTCTGTCTAGTGCTTAGATCCTCTTGAAGTGACTAGTTTCCTTATAGGTTTGAGTCCGTGGACCATGCAAGACCTTGGTTCTGTCTAGTACTTGAATTCCTTTGAAGCAACTAGTTTCCCCGCAAGTATGATGCCGAGGACCATGCAAAACCATAGCTCAGCCTGACACTTGGTCTTTCGTGAGTGAATGGTTTCTCTATTGGCTTGAGTCTGAGGACCATGCAAAACCTTGATTCTGTCTGGTACTTGATTCTTGAAGTGGTTAGTCTCCCCATAGGCTTGAGTCCGAGGACCATACAAGGTCTTGGTTCTGTCTAACACTTGTCTTCTGAAGTAACTAGTTTCTCCATAGGTTTGAGTTCGAGGACTATGCAAGACCTTGGTTCTGTCTAGTATTTAGTTCTTTTTTAAGTAGTTAGTTTCCCCATAGGCTTAAGTCCGAGGACCATGCAAGGCCTTACTTTTGTCTAACACTTGTCTTCTGAAGTAACTAGTTTCCTCATAGGTTTGAGTCCGAAGACTATGCAAGACATTGGTTCTGTCTAGTACTTAGTTCTTCTTTAAGTAGTTAGTTTTCCCATAGGCTTAAGTCTGAGGACCATGCAAGGCCTTGGTTTTATCTAACATTTGTCTTCTGAAGTAACTAGTTTCTCCATAGGTTTAAGTCCGAGGACTATGCAAGACCTTGATTCTATCTAGTACTTAGTTCTTCTTTAAGTAGTTAGTTTCCTCATAGGCTTTAGTCCGAGTACCATACAAGGCCTTACTTCTGTCTAACACTTGTTTTCTGAAGTAATTAGTTTTTCCATAGGTTTGAGTACGAGGACTATGCAAGACCTTGGTTCTGTCTAGTACTTAGTTCTTCTTTAAGTAGTTAGTTTCTCCACAGGCTTAAGTCCGAGGACCATGCAAGGCCTTACTTCTGTCTAACACTTGTCTTCTGAAGTAACTAGTTTCCCCATAGGTTTGAGTTCGAGGACTATGCAAGACATTGGTTCTGTCTAGTACTTAGTTCGTCTTTAAGTAGGTAGTTTTCCCATAGGCTTGAGTCTAAGGACCATGCAAGGCATTGATTCTGTCTAACACTTAGTTCTTCTGGACTACTTGGAGCTAGGGAGCTCAACCTCAGCGTTGGGGAGTCTGCTCTTAGAGCGATAGCGGCCTTGAGCTTGCTCCGCCGAGGGGGAACCCTTCTTTGGTCTAGCCCCTTCGCCTGGCGCGCCACTTCTGATTACGAGGCGTCTTTTGGGCTATTTGAGTAACGCGCTTGACGCTTCGATGCGTGAGGCACCTCTTCAATAATATCCTTGCGGATTTACGAGGATCTAGCGGCTGATAAGCTCCTTGAAAATTAGGTGGAGTTAATACCTCCGGTAATTTTTCCTTAGGATTCTGTGCGGGCTGGCTTTCACCAGCTCTTGCCTTCTATATAAGGCGTTTTGGGGTAGTCTTTTCTTCAAAAATCATAAACACTTGAGTTCAATAGGGGTATTCACAAACACTTGCCAAAATAATGACTAGTGCCTGAGGGGATGGAGTGGCCTTGGAAAAGGGCGTTGTTAAGAAAGCCAAGCCCCTTTCAGGAGTCGAGGATGCCACCCCGATCCTGGACGACACAATAGAGGCGGAATAAGCAGAGGCCGAAGGTCCTCCTTCTTTTCAACCTAGCCAGAGAGAGGACTCCCCTTGTAGTTTGGAGGAAGGTCCGAAAGGAACATAACGTCCTTCCTTCGCGTGTGAATCTACCAGCCTTCCAAGCTGGTAGTGATTCGCCGGCTCCCGGTCGTCGTGGGATTGGGAGAGAAACCAGGAGAAGCCTTGAGATGGGACCGTCAGGCGCTGCGCCTTCTTCTTCCTTGTCTTTCAAGGTGCCGCAAGCGTTGGTTGGGGAGCTGTGGACGGCTTTAAAATAGGCTTGTCTCCACCTCTCCCTCCATGCTTGGCTTGGCTTTAAAACAAGCCTGCCTAGGTCTCTCTTTTCTTTTCTTTCCTTTTAGTTTCAGCACAAGCCTGCCTAGGCATTTACCTTTGTAGTTAGCTTTAGAACAAGCCTGCCTACACATTTTTTGTACAATGTAATTTTTCTTTACTTAATAAAGAAGTAGCCCAATTTCATTTCTTTATAATGATTGCCTTTTGAATGAGTATGTTGCCGTTGTTTGCGCTTTTTTTTTTTTTTTTGAACTTGGTAGAAGTGTTGTTATTGATTTTTCCGCATCAACCGTCGCACTTGCTAATCCACAAGTCCTCCCCACAGATGGCGCCAATTGTAGGGACTTGGTTCGGGCACTTCCCTTTTGGGGATGAGTGGATCCGAGCCCAGGCAACCCTATACAATGAATTTGTGGACAGTGGATAGAAAGACTAGGCATTGGCGAAAGATACAACAGTCGATGAGAGTTTATAGGATCAACAACTGAGATTTGGCTAAGTGTTTTAAGGGAAAGTTCGTCCTCAGCTCAGTCCAAGGAGCTCTTCCCTTAGAACTAATGAATACAAGGGTTGTCCTTGGACACCCCGAAAACCCCTTAACCTTCCAACCCCCCCCCCCCCCAAAAAAAAGCCCCTTAACCCTAGGGGGTTCATTCTATTATATAGTCTTGTTCAGTTGATCTCTGCTGTCCACTTGTCGGTCATTTGAACCTGTGTTTGAGGGTTTGTCCCATCAGCCGCCTTTGCAGGCCTTCTGTTAGTTGAAGTAACCAAGACATCACTGTTCGCTGGTCAATTTATCATTAATGCGGCCAAAGTGTCGGTTGCGTACACTTAATGTGTGGATGACAGCTCCATTTCTTCAATGTTGGCCCGTTAAGGACATGGACGTCCTCGGCGAAGTTCCTTGATGACTTGGGCCTCCCCCACTCATCCTCGGATTCTGTATTGTTCTCGGCATGGGCCTTGGGCCCGATATGGAATGGGCCAGGGGCCCGATATGGAATGGGCCAGGGTTGCCAAATATTTGGTCCCCACAATATATATTTTGGATCTAACTATCTATAGAGTGCCAAGTCATTAGTGCCCTTATGTTAGTTAGGTGGATCCATTTTAAATCTTTTACATGACAGATCGAAATAACATCCCTAATTTTAAATACTAAAATTTTGGAATAGTTTATTTTAAAAATGTAAAATCATTAACTAATTAACAAACATGAAAAATATTGAAGAATTTTGACCTAAAGGTGAAAGTATTAGTGAAATAATTATAAAAATTGTTGTAATAGTAATACCATGTCACTTAGGTTGATCAATTTTAAATATTTTAGGTGCTACGGAAATAGCACCCCTAATTTTGAATACCAAAACATGTGGAAGACATACTATTTTTAAAACATGAAAAAAAATAAAAATATTAAAGAAATTTTGTTCTGAATTTTAGAGTACTACTGAAATAATTATGATTAGAGTATTCGTGAAATAATTATGAAGTTTCTACATTTTGTGGGAACCTAACTAGCCTGTTAAAAAAAATCTTTCAAAGAAACTAGTATTTGTATAAAACTAACAATGGGAGTATGGGACTACAACTTCAAAAAGTCATAATATATATACAATTTTATATATTTTTTCAATATAGATTTATTCAAAAGTCAAGCTCAATACAGTCCACTTTTAGAAAGACAAATCCATCCATATGAGATATGAGGTTATGGGCTATCCACGTTGCAATCACTCCAACCATCAACACTAGGATAGTTAGATGTTTTATTAACTTTCTTCTCTCTATCTGTTTTGCTGTTTCTCTCTCCTTTCTAGTTTCCATCTTACAAAGTAGCTCGATCACTCTCTCAATTCCACGTTTCTCCTCAAAGCTTCGAACAGCCAGACTTGAAAAAGGTACATCTTGATCTTCTCACTCTTTCTTTCGCTCTTTGTGTTGGGATTGTGCAGAGAAGCACTATTTTGTTTCTTTTATATAACTAGATAGATGTAACTATATACAGCTATATCACCAATAAAGAAACAAATATTAAAAAAAAAATAATAAAATAAAATAAAATAAAACAAATTTCATTTCACAGAAGAGTGTCTGCTAATTTCATTTCTCATAATTTCTTCTTTACCAGCAGGATCGAATCATGTCAGTAATCGTAGAGGCTGCTTTATCCTCTTTGTTTGAGGCGCTGGTTAACAAGTTAACCTCCTCTGATTTGTTGAAGATCTTTCAGCAAGAACAAGTTCATGTTGACCTCAACAAGTGGAAGAAAACGTTATCAAAAATCCATGCAGTTTTGGATGACGCGGAAGAGAAGCGGGAGACAAGCAGGTTGGGGAAGATCTTGCTGGACGAGCTGGAAGAGTTGGCATATGATGCGGATGATATCTTGGATGAGTTTGCAACCGAAGTTTTGCGACGTAAGTTAAATGCAAAACCCAGCACAAGTAACGTAAGAAAGTTCATCCCTGCTTGTTGTGTGGGTTTGAGTCCAAGTTCTTTTATGTTCGATGCCAATATGCGGTCCAAGATTGCAGATATTGACTCGAGACTACAAAGAATTGTGACAGAAAATAATGGTTTGGATTTGAGAGGAAGCACTGGGGGAAGGATTGGAACAGAAAGATCAAGAGTGCCCACTACTTCTCTGGTGAATGAACGCCGTACTTATGGCAGGGATGAGGACAAAAAGGCTATCATAAAGTTGTTGCTGAGTATTGAATCTAGTAATACTCAACTCTCTGTGATTCCCATAGTTGGTATGGGAGGTTTGGGTAAGACAACTCTTGCCCAACTAGTGTACAATGATGATGATGTGAGCAGTTATTTTGATTTGAAAGCATGGGTTTGTGTTTCTGAAGACTTTGACATTGTAAGGGTGTCAAAAGAAATTCTAAAATCTATCACTTCTGAGCACAGCAATGATGGTGATGATTTAAACTCAATACAAGTAAAATTGAAGGAGAAATTAAATGGCAGGAAATTTCTGGTCATTTTGGATGATGTTTGGAATGAAGACTACAATAATTGGACTAAACTATGTTGTCCTTTTGAATTTGGAGCTGTAGGAAGTAAGATTATTGTCACCACTCGGAGTCATGAGGTTTCAAAAATAATGGAAACTACTTCACCTTACAAGTTGAGAGAGTTGTCAAATGATGCTTGCAGGCGTCTATTTCTCCAACATGCACTGGGGTCAACAGATTTTGCTGCGCATCCAGAACTTGAAGAAATTGGTAGAGAAATTTTGGATCTATGCAAGGGATCACCTTTGGCAGCAAAAGTACTTGGAGGTGCTTTACGCACAAAACGCAAGCCTAATGAATGGAAAAATGTGCTAAATAGCAAGATCTGGGAAAAAACCGGTATTATTTCTATTCTTGAATTGAGCTACCAATACCTCCCTTCACATTTAAAGAGGTGCTTTGCATATTGTTCACTATTTCCAAAAGATTATGAATTTGAGGAGAATGAGCTTGTCTTGTTATGGATGGCAGAAGATTTGGTTCAAGAAACGGAAAAACACAAGTCAATGGAAGTTCTTGGTGCTGAGTATTTTCATGATCTACTCATGAGATCATTCTTTCAACAATCAAGCAATAATGGATCACTCTTTGTCATGCATGATCTTATCAATGATCTAGCTCGATGGGCAGCAAGGGGCTTATTCCATAGAATGGAAGATGCATTGGGGAGTAATAAGCAATCTGAGATTTCTACAAAGGTACGACATTTCTCTTACATTCGACATTATTTTGATGGCATCAAAAAGTTTGAAAACTTCCCCATAAATATGCATTTACGAACATTCTTACCCCTACCAATCAAATCATCAGGCTACTTAACAAACGATGTTCCTAATCGTATATTGCCACAATTAAGATGCTTAAGAGTATTATCTTTATGTGGATATAACATCATTGAGCTACCAAGCACAATCGGTGATCTGAAACATTTAAGATACCTCAACCTTTCTAATACTCGAATTAGAAGTTTACCAGAATCAACAAGTTCTCTATACAATTTGCAGACATTGATGTTGAAAGATTGTCACAAACTTACAAAGTTACCGGAGAAAATTATGGATCTAGTTAATCTTCAGTATCTCGACATTACAAATGCCAATTTAATTAGAGAAATGCCAGTGGGAATAGAAAAATTAAAGAACCTACACACGCTATCTAATTTTATTGTGGGGAAAGATAATGGATCCAAGATAGGAGACTTGATGAACTTGGAGTTTCTTCAGGGAAGACTTTGTATTTCAAGTTTGGAGAATGTGCTTGATGCTGAGGATGCAAGAAGGGCCAATTTAAGTGGTAAGAAGAATTTAGATGCACTAGAGATCAAATGGGGGTCTACTCCTAGTGGTTTACAAGATGCAAGCATTGCAATAGATGTTCTTGACATGCTACGACCTTCGACAATGGTGAAAAACCTTTTAATTGATGGCTATATTGGTGTGAAATTCCCAACATGGTTAGGAGATCATTCCTTTTCTCATATTGAGGACCTAAAGATTGTTGGGTGTAAACAATGCATATCCTTACCTGCTATTGGACATCTATCCTCCCTCAAATTCCTTGTCATTAAAAGTATGTCTATGGTGCAGTCCATTGGTCCTGAGTTTTATGGGGAAGGTCGGTTGAAACCTTTTCAATTTTTAGAAAAACTTCACTTTGAGGATATGCAAGAATGGCAAGATTGGATTCCTTGTGGAGTTGAGTACGGAGAATTCCCTTGCTTGCGTGAGCTTTTTATCTCTCAATGCCCCAAGTTGCAAGGGAAATTGCCACACCATCTCCCATCATTGGAAAAATTTTCTATTAGCAATTGTGAGCAGTTGGTTGTTTCAATTCCAAGCCTTCCAATGCTCCATGAATTAAAAATTGTGGGGTGCAAAGAGGTGGTGAGAAAAAATATGGAAGAGTTATGCTTGCTGGAGTCAATTACTTTTTCTATTCTAGGTCTTAAAAGCTTATCAAAGGAGTTCATGGAAGGATTTGCAAAGGTAAAATATCTAGAGATAGATAATTGTAATGAGCTGACATCTTTGTTGCAAGATAGTCTCATATCCCTTGTTAGGTTGGAAATTCAGTCGTGCCCGAGTCTCATCAACATCCACTTGGCTTCTACATTAAACACATTGACTATTAAAGGTTGTGGTGCTTTAAATTCCTTACCAATGGCCAGTTGTACATGCTTGGAATATGCAACTATTGAGAAATGTAGTTCTTTGATGTTCATTTCAAAACGCCAGCTACCTCCAACTTTGAAAAGGCTAGAGATAAACCATTGTGAGAATTTGCAGTTTTTGGTAGACGAGGAAGAGGCTTCTTCTTTATTAATGAAAGAGGAGAGTATTAATAGTAATGCATCTCTTCTTGAGCACTTGGTTATTAGAAATTGTCCATCTCTAAAATGTGTACCATTAAGAGGTGACCTATTTGTGAAGCTCAAATTCCTTGAGATTTGGAGTTGCTCAGAGTTGACATCATTATCATCCGGTAACCAGTTACCTATTTTCCTTAAAAGACTTGACGTACAAAATTGCCCAAAGTTAGAGTCACTGGCGGACAACTTACACAATAACGTGTCTCTTGAATTTCTTAGAATCACGAATTGTGAAGAGATTAAATTCTTACCGGAGGGCCTACACAAACTCTGCCGCTTGAATGACATAAGCATAGATAACTGTTGTAGTCTTGTTTCATTTCCGGATGGAGGGTTTCTCCCCCCTCACCTGACAAATCTTTGGATCTGTAGCTGTGAGAAACTAGAGGCCTTGCCCCGCATGCATATGGTCACTACTCTTTATATATATGAATGTCCAAGCATAGTATCCTTACCAGAAGAGGGCTTGCCGACAAACCTAAAGGAACTTTGGTTGGGAGGGATGACTATCTGTAAGCAAGTATTTGAATGGGGATTGCACAGACTCACGTCTCTTACAGATCTCACCATTTATGGTAATGGATTTGAGGATTGGCAGTCGTTTCCTGAGGAGGAGGATGGGAAGACGATGCTACCGCTACCTACCTCTCTAACCAACCTGTCGATTGAAGAATTTCCAGATATAGTGTTCCTATCCTCCAAGGTATTTCAAAACCTCTCTTCACTTGAACGACTGTGGATCTACAATTGCCCTAAACTCGCATCCCTCCCAGAGAACGGCTTGCCTCCCTCACTTCTGGTACTACAAATTAGTGGAAGTCCAGTGCTGAAACAACACTGCAAGAAAGGAAAAGGGCAAGAGTGGTTGAAGAATATCATCAACATCCCTTGCGTTCAGATTGATGGCAGGTCCATCTACGAGCTGCAGGAGGAGAAGCGGCAATAATTGTGTAAAACAGAGAGAGCAAAATGTACAGAAATATACATATTTACTCCCTCAAGGTACAACATTTAGAAATTGGTACCTCTCTTCTCTCTGTGTGTATATTTATGCAATATGAATTTTAAAAATCCAAACCTAATTTAAAGCTAATTCTTCTGGTGTTGCAGCAGAGACTATCTTCTCAACTCCAAAAAATTCTTCTCAAATTCCTAAAATTTGGAGGTACGTTAAACTTTTGGGTTATATATTTTATTTTATTAGTTTTTGTTTTACATTTATATTGTTCAGTGAAGTGGGTATTGTGGGACATGTATATGGTGTGGGATTCATATTCGTGGTAACGAGTGTCTGAAATTTGGTCTAGTTTTAAGAGGCAATAAACTTTGAAGCAATTTTTTTTTTGGGTTGAAGATTTTTTAATTGTAATTAAAGATTCGTTGTTTTTGTAATTTTTATTGGGGACTATTTAGAATTTACCTTACTGATATAAATTTTGGTCTTTTGTGAGGTTTCACATCCGCGGTATAATTTTTTTTTTTAGGGAGAATAGTTGTAAAGAGGTGCTTAGATGTGGTTTAGCTCATCCATATCTCTTACAGTTTTAAATGAATCTTTATGCCTAATGCACATAACTGTCTGATGAAATTCTTGAAAGAGAAATAGTAACATGGAATTTGATGATTGCAGGTTATATATCGGGCTGTGGAACATGTTTATCTGTGGGTATGTACGGAATGGAGGGCTGAGTCAAATGTTATTTTAACCAGAGATCATGCCTTGGCCTTAAATAGATGATAGAAGCATTGTCACCTATGCGCTACAGATGGGTAGGTATTTTATTTGTTCCAAAGTAGTTATGGTATGAAATGAATTATAATGATTTCATTAAAATGTGTACCTAACTTATTAATGACCTTGAACATTCCATAACTTGTGATTATCTGTACCATTTCATTAGAATGCAAGAACCCTTTAGTTTGGACAGGACCTTACTGATAGATCTGAATTTATTGGATCAAATTCCATTATTGATTGGCTCTCTGTTTGGGTGGAGAGATGTCTACGGATGCTGATTTGTTTCTTCTATCATTGTTGTTTTGCAGCTACTCTCAGTTTTTTTTTTGGTTAATAACTCTTTGGGCAATTTGGAAATGTAGGAGTGAGAGCATGCTTGAATGGAAGGCTGTCAATGCTTCTCAAGCTCTTTAACTACTGCAAGCACATGGTTTTGATCTGTCAAGAAGAAGCAGTGCCTGTGAATCGTTTTTTAAGAATTTTTATACCTCCTGTTTGCAATTGGACACAATTTGTTGATTGTTGAGAACGGCAAAGGCTGATTTCAGTGGAAGTTTTCTGGTGAGGTGCAAGCTTTCTATGCAAAGATTGAATGGGGAACCAAATTACAAGATGCTGTATTCGTTGGATGACTTAGGAGTAATCCATAGCCCTTAGACAATTTGTGAAGCCTTATCCTTTGTACTTATGAAAGGCGTGGTGGCTGCACTTTTACTTACTAGAAGATCTGAGGTTTGTAGCCTTTGTTGTGGAAAGCAAACGCCAAGCTGAGAGATACAAGCTGTTAAGAAAGACATTGCTTGATCTGCTGCGTTCGCGATTTTGTAACCTCCCGGTTTGGTAATTCTAGTCAGTATCCTATTTAATGCATATAGCGTGGTCCTCTTTTTATGCAACTTTTATTTTAAACATTGCATGTACTGATTACAAGTTTCAGGCTTACCAGTTAAAAAATATCTTTATAGATTCTGCTGATTAACCACCACTTTGACTAATGTGCTGAAAATTGTTGTTTTAAACTTTACTTTCAGCCATCAATTAATCCTGGCTTAAAGAATATTCTGGACAACATTGCACATTGTACTTGAAAACATCGCTTTAAGATATACCACTATGGTGAATACTAAATTTTATTAGCTGGTATGGCCATCATTTTTTTTTCTTCTTTCGGAATTTTTCTTGATAGTGAAGCATGAAAATTTTAGCTTTAAGTTGTATTTTATTTTTCATATATATATATATATATATATATATATTTATTTATTTGTAGTTTATCAAACTCAATTTCTTTTCAAATTTTCAGTGGCTTTATTATTGATGGTTGGATGCAAAGTGGGCCAGTCATCCAGCATTAGATTGTCTTATTGGATTCTTGCAAAGATGGTCACATTAGCTAAATTCTGGCATCAGGTAGTAAAAAGTTTTTTGTGCTGGTTTCTTATCATTTTTTACTGTGAAGGTCAACTGAAATAAAAAAGTTGATCAGTAAGGAAGATACATCGACTGATTTCCTCTTTTTGGGATCAAGGTTAATTGACTGTGTTTTTTCTCCCAAGGCTCATAACCACTTTCAAGGATTTCACAATGGAACAATAAAAGAAGGGTCAATACTTCTCTGCTTGATGAGTATTTGGGTGCAGATTACTCCTCTTACCATACCACCTGACCTGAGCTGTCAATTTTAACTTTTTTAGACAAGCTGCTGTCAATTTTAACTTATTTAATAGTTCCATTCAGTAAATGTATATTAATAGAGGAACTTTGATGCAGTATTTGGGTGCAGATTACTCCTCTTACCATACCACCTGACCTGAGCTGTCAATTTTAACTTATTTAATAGTTCCATTCAGTAAATGTATATTAATAGAGGAACTTTGATGCAGCTACGAATGAAATGAAGCAGCCTATATGTAAGGATACATCCCTCAACACGAGGTATAATAATGAAAAGAACACTCTAGAACCTGAATTTATATCTTGCTGACATGCAGTGTTTTTAAAAACAAGCTCTAATTATAGGATAGACATGGGAGTTAGATTGAAATGAGAAACTATGGCTTCATATTTTTATTTGTTTGAACTGGAATCAAGTTTTTTAATTTTAGTAAGACAAGATGATTCACCTGATTGCAGGTTTTATATTGTGCTGTGGAACATGTTTATCAGTGGGTATGTATGGAATGGAGGGATGGCTTTTTAATACTATGCCTGACTGGAATGTTCTTACAGTTATATCTGAATTTGTTGAATCAAATTCCATTAATAATTGGCTCTCTATTTGTGTGGGATGGTGATTTTTTTCTTCCATTGTTGTTGTTATTGAAGCCACTCTTAGGGCTTGTTTTCTTGGCTAATAACTCTTTGGACAATTTTGAAATGCAGGAGTGAGAGCATGCTTGAAGGGAAGGCTGTTAATGCTTCTCAAGCTTTTAACTACTGCAAGCACATGGTCAGGATTTGTAAAGAAGCAACGGGTAGAAATCATTCTTTAAGAAGTTGTAAACCTCCTGTTTGCAATTGGAAACGATCTGTTGATTGTCGAGAATGACAGGTGCTGATTTCAATGGATGTAAATACCAAAAGAGAATGTTACTATTATGGTTCAAACTTTCTATGCAATGATTGAATGGGGAACCAAATTGCAATAGGCTGTTATGGTTGGATGGCTTGGTTGAAATCCAAAGTCCTTTATCAGACAATTTGTGAAGCCTTGTCCTTTGTATTTTGAAAGGCAAGGTGACTGCACATGTACTTAATGGTGGCTCTTTGGTTTGCAGCCCTTGTTATGTAAAGCAAATTCCAAGCTGGGAGATGCTGTTAAGAAAGACATTGCTTAATGTACTGTGTTTTCTAAGCTCTCAATTTGCTAATTGTTCAGTTTTCAGTTTGATGCACATAGCCTGGTCCTCTTCTTATGCAACTTTTATGTTAAACATCGTATGTACTGATGAGGAGTTCAAGCTTAACAGTTTTAAAAACATAGTCATGGATGCTGTTGACTTACCACCATTTTGACTAACAGGTTGAAAACTGTTTTTGAAATTTTATTTCCGACCATCAAATTATCCTGGCTTAAAGAATAATCTGGATAGTATTGCACATTGTGCTTGAAATCATAGCTTTAAGATATACACTACGGTGAATACTGAAGAATACTAGCTAGTAAGACCATCATTTTCTCTCTTTTGGAATTTTCTTGATAGTGAGAGCATGGAAATTTTTAGCTTTCATTTGTAGTTTTATCTTTTCATTAAAAAAGAAGGGGAAGATTTGTAGTTTATCTAACTCAATTTCATTTCAAATTTGCAGCTGCTTTATGATTGATGGTATGATGCAAAGTGGGCCAGTAATCCCGCATTGGATTGATTTATTGAATTCTTGCAAAGATTGTCACATTAGCTAAATTCTGGCATCAGGTAGTAAAGACTTTTGTCTTGGTTTCTTGTCTTTGTTAAGTGTAAAGGTCAACTGAAATACAAAAGCTAATCAGTAAGGAAGACACATTGACTGACTTATGCTATTTGGGAGGGTCTTTTTTGCAGATATTGAATGAAACGAAGCAGCCTTTTTGTAAGAATACATCTTCCAATAGAAGGTATAATATTGAAAACAACACTCAAGAACCTGAATTTTTATGTTGCTGACATTCAATATTTTTCAAAACAAACTCTAATTATAGGATAGACATGAGATTTATATAGAAATGGGAAACTATAAATTCTTATTTCCGTTTGATTGATTTGGATTTTAAGTTAATTATAGTATGACAAGATGGATCACCTGATTGTATTTTAGTGGGAACAACCTTTCCTTTTCTCATATGATATGTAAGAAGTAAAAAATCATTGCTGATGATATATCTGGTATATTGCTTTGAAGTATACCTTATTCACTGATTGTTCAATCTTTCTTTTTCCTTTTCTTCTACATTTTATTTTTCTATGTTTCTCTGTACTGTCTGTTTTATGGTTTGCCCAATTAGAATCTCTAGTGAGCTTAAAGATTGAGGAAAGAAATTATTCAGGTCTGAGAGGGCAAACACCGAATCGACTTTTCTTTTGTGTATGTGTAAATAAAAATATAAGTTCCCCTTTCTTTTATCTCTTTTATCTTTCAAAACAGCAGCAAGCTAGAGATAATTACTAGAAATTTGTGATGAATTCTAGTATATATATATTTTTTTCAAAGTTGTCTTTAGAGTATGCTATAGTACCTTCATTTCCATAAATGTCACATAGCAGTATAGAACAAAAAACCATGTTCTTAGTTTTCACTGAATTTTTATTTGCAAAATTTCAGGGAAGATTTACATTGGTTATGTGATCTAAAGGAGGCTAACCAGCTATTGTAGATATTCTAAACCATTGAAAACATGGAAATGGCGAATCATTTCCACTCGTTGTGCAAGTCTGGTAATTAAAAATATTCTTATCTTCATTTCATCATGTGCCATTGCTTTATTTGTTTTGTATATTCTACTTTGGCCCGGGTAAATAGTGTAGCGCCTCTACTCCCTTGATAACTGATTGGATCTTGAATTTTTCAACAAGCATCTGCAATTCCTATAAGAAGCTTTCAGTAGCAAACATGATAAAGCCAAAATCCTTTCCGTCTTCTATGAATTTCCTGTCCTTCAGTTCTGAGGATCATAAACTACCTATCCAGCTTGACCTGCTTGTAAATTGTAATATCTATCCATTTAAGCATGTATGTTAGTGAGAAGGCATATTAGGTTTACTATAGCTTCAGATTGTGGTAATGATGGAGCTTAGTCTTTGAAATCCTGACTCAAACTATTCAGTGGTGAAAACTCTTACTACTTGGGAGATGTATTATAATGTTGGTGCTTGAGAGATGTATTATTTTCAATACAAATGACCTTGGTCTGTTAAAGGTCATTTGTTGATCATCAAAGAATGCAATCGCAACTAATCATGCAATAAATTAATTTCAACATTAATTTCGACCCTACCGAGGTCTGGATCCAAGTACATAATTATAGATTGTACTAATTGGCTTATAAAATGTTAATTGTCTTTTGAAAGTTCTAAAATTCTCTGGAAATAATTATAAAGCTGATTTGGCGGGTTGCAAATGTTTCTCTAATTCCAAGGGCACATTTTTTGTGCATTTGCACAGAGTAGAGCAGGTGCCCATGAGGCCATGACTATAGTTCAGCAAAAGCATTTGGGTTTTTAATGGACTAGTGAGCATTTTGCAATGTTTCACTTGATTTTCGTACTGGAGTATATTAAGCCCTCATATGATCTCTGATAGGTAAAATAAGAGAACCTAAAACCTTAGCGTCCTTCTCTCTCCCTCTGTATTTTCTCGGCTACCAAATATGACTAATGCTAATTTTGTGTCCAGGTCATAACATGGGCTAGATTTTTTATTTCTTTTCTTCCTTTAAGATCCAAATCTTGGTCCATCTCCAAATATTGGAAATTGGGCTTTTGCTTGATTGGCAAAAGGGTTTGGGTCATGTCCATCATATTATGCATTTCAACCAGTCATGCCAGCATCCTTAATGACATAAAAACTCATACCTCAACAAACCTATCAACCCATCTGGTGGACTGGACCAGAATGAGTTGAACCCAAATGATGTTCCAAATATCTTTCAGAGAGAGGGTATTGAAGATTTCTCAAGGTTCTATAAGAACGAAAGCGTAATGAAAAAGAAGAAGAGCCATTTTAGACTTGGCAAATTCCTTTATATTCCCTCGAACGAGTTTAAATTAGATAGACTACTTTCTATTTCTGGAAAGCCTTGATAAACTACTTTTAATGTCTTGCATGTTTTATAGATTATTTTTGCACCGAATTGTATAAGTCTATAAGATTATGATTAATATTACATGGAAATCATGCAATGACTTATAATTTAAAATCAATCAAATTAAAATGTGATCTTGGAAAACCACTTTATCATGGACATCAATATGCCAAAAAACAAAGTATTTTTGTTTGTGAGTTTGTTTCTTTTAAAATAAATTATATACTTGAGATTATAAAGATTATTGGACATATTAGCTAAGATGGAGGTTTTTTTTTTTTTTTTTTTTAATTTTATTTATGAGATAATAAATATGATATATATATATATATTTTTTTTTTTTTTGAGCAAATATGATATTTATTTGATTATAGATTATGGGGAAAGCTAATATTTGACTTTTCAATTATGAATGTTTTCAAAAGTAAATTTTAAAGGCCAAAAAAAATAAAAAGAAGATTTTCTAAGGGACTTTTTAATTTTGTAGATTGAAAGGAAATTGTTGTGAAATTTAACGCAAAATAAATTATAAATAATTTTTAAGATTTAAAAAAAAAATTGAATTCCATTTTGATAAATGATTGAGTGAAAATGTATTAAAAAATAGTTATTTTTTGTATTCATATTGATATTGAGATAAACAGCTGTTCATTGGTTCATTTATATGCTATAGCCCTCGCTACTATATTGGAATCACACATGTAAACCGAATTTCATATTGAAATAAAACACGAAGTTATCATAAATCAAAGTTAAATATTTAGTACACTAAAAACCCGTTAAGTACGTGCATGTCAACACTTCCATAGCAAGAAAAAGTGAAAGGCACTACAATAAGAGGGTTTGTCCAAAGAAAAACCCCAAAATTAAAGTGGCCACTTAGCTCTATATGTAACCAAGGCCGGCTCAAGTTATTTTGAGGCCTTAGGCCAATTTTTAAATGGGGCATTTTTTACAGTTTAAATACCTACTCTATATTATTAATTTTATATATAATCAGGAACAGACTCAAGATTTTAAGCTAATAGGACTAGAGTATAAAGGAAAAAAAAAATCCAAATAGTCATCCATATAGCATTAAAAAATTATAAATATACAAAATTGTTGTTTCTAAATACATTAAAATGCAATCATTTACTAAACAACTCATTAAAATAATAAAGGAAGAGAGAGAATTTGAATTTTTTTATTGAATGAAGAAATATAATCTTAATAAAATATTGTATTTTTTTTTTAACAACTTGATATAGTTACAAAAAATTTAGATTTAGCTTCTTCAATAACACATGCTTTTTTGGTTATTTGGTGGTGATTTTTTTTTTTTTTTTTTTTTTTTTGTGTGGCTAAAATACAATCATTTTGGGTTTGATAGTTGCTATTTGGGTGAGATTAGCTGAGCTTATTGAGGAGAAGAGGGGTTTAACTACAAAAATGAAATATATAATAAATAAATAAATAAAAAATGGACAATGGGGGGGCTAGGGCCCCACCTGGGTCGTCCGCCTCTGTATATAATATTTTTATTTAAATTTTATTTTTCTTGTTTTTTAAGATGTAAAATTATTAATTAAGTTTTTGCAGTCAACTTCTTTTAAAATATTCGTTTTAATTGATAATAAGTGCAATTATTTCATTATTATCTTCTTATTGTATTATTTCATTATCTTCTAACTCTATTTTATAAATTTATTGTTCATTTGTAAGATTTTTACCTGAATTTTTAGTTATATTTTTTATTGCTAGTGACAAATTAATCTAGAGATCATTTTTGAACTTTGGTTTAAAAAAAAATTTAAAGTTTTTTATACCCAAATTCACAGATATAACTAATAAAATAAAATAG
The DNA here is from genome assembly GCA_023736055.1 of Quercus glauca. Taxonomy (NCBI): domain Eukaryota; kingdom Viridiplantae; phylum Streptophyta; class Magnoliopsida; order Fagales; family Fagaceae; genus Quercus; species Quercus glauca. The sequence goes on from CM043318.1 coordinate 11,688,763, forward strand.
AATAAATACTTTTCAAAAAATAAAAAATGAAAAACAAAAGCAAAATGAATGCATAAACTATTAAAGATTAAATAACGCCTAATTGGACCAAGAAACAACGAAGCAAGTGGCTATACGGTTTAGTGTTAGACTTTTCTTTATATTTTAAAATGATAAATTATGAATTAAAAAAGAAAGATAAAAAACAGCAAAATGATAAATCTAGAGGACTGTAGTCACTGTAATACAACCACTAGAGGAGTCTTTACTCTATACCAAATATTTGCCTCAAAAACCTAGAGAACCTCTACCATGTTCTTTAATAAGGAAAAATATCATCATCTTTCTCCCATTCTTTTCAAAATAACCTAGAGAAAGTAAAAAATAAGAAAGCTATGTCGCAAAAAGATAGAAAAAAAATTGGAGAAGGAGAGGCTTTGTTTTACCTCTTCAAGGGATTGTCAATTGCCGAGGGAGCTGCCTGTAATTGACTACCATTTTAGGTAGAGATGGAAGATCTGGAGAAATTATAAGATCCACATAGTGAACAAGTGATATGGTCCACCATTCCACTAAAAAACTTCGACCTGTTTATAATTGTTAGTTATAAAAATTTTTTAAACAAAAATTAATTATTGACTCAACAATTTTAAACAATTGGAAGTTTTTTAGTGGAATAGTAGATCACATCATTTGTACACCAGAGTACTCTATAATTTCTTAAAGATCTGGTAGAATATTTCAGCCTCTTCAGTTAACCAATCTTGGTTTAGGAGTCTTGGAGAAATAGAGAAAGAGTTTGGTCTATGTTTTTACCTTTTTAGTGTATCTAGGAGACTCAAATCAGTCTAAAATTCTGTAGAATTCTAACTGTTTGAAAGAGAGAGTCAAACAAAATACTCTCTAAGATAATTAATAAGGGAAATGTTAACGGATGCCGTTAAGGTAATGGTTAATAATCTATTTAAAGAAGTTTTTATGGAAAAAAAAAAGTAATTAATGATTTGACAGTTTTTTTCATTTCCCATAAAAGTAATGTCAAAACTTTCCTAAAATGAATTGTTAATCATTGCTCTAAGGGCACCCGTTAACATGATCCAAAATTTTTCTTCTACCGGTCTTTATTTTTAAAATACAGAATTGGATAAGTATTAACTAATATTTGAGATTATATATTTAAATTTTGTTGACCTAGGGCTTGATTTTGGGGTCTTTAAGGCAATGGTATCAATTGCTTATATTGTTGAGCGACCCATGTATGTCACCAGTGGCCTCCTTCCAAAACTCAGAATATAATAAAAAAAAAAAAAAAAAAAACCCTTTTATTTACAATTTTTTTTAAATAAAAAAAAAATCTCTACTAAGAAAATAGTAATGACTAATGTATTATAAGTTGGGCAAAGCTTAGCTACAAAATTAGTTGTAATATTAGGCTACAATCTTACTCAATAAAATAAATATTACTGCATATTTTGAAAATCTAACTTTCAGATTGCATGTTCTTTAATCTACGCTTTTAATAAACATATCAAATTTTGTGTCAATCGGATATTATTTACTATATGATCCATAAAGTTATATTTTATGCATAATTTTAAACTACAAAAAAAGGTGCAATTTAAACAATTTATTGATGATATAGCTATTAATTTTTATTTTCTAGAAATTTTGAAAAATATGGAGAATATAAGAAAAATATGTCATCCAATGGTGGATTTGTCAAAATTCACCTCCAATAAAAAAATATTGAGTAAAGTATTTTATAACTAAATTTTGTCCTTATAAGTTATAACTACGTGCTTTGTATGACATTTTGGATATTTATTAACTTGGTATCCAAATTTTAAAGTTTGAAACTTCAAAATTCAAAATTTTGACATTGTTGTGTTGTCTAGCTTGGCCAAAAATATTATTTTTATTTTCTTACTATCGATAAGATGACTTCACAATTGGACATCATTATTGATTAGATTTTTTTTTTTTAATTTTTTTTAATTTTTTTATGCTGGAAAAAATTCACAATTTCAAGAAATAAATTATTGATTTAGTTAACATAAGGTAGAGTTGTTTATCTTAGCTCAACTCCAGATCTTCCAAAGGCAAGTGAATATTTTTGGAAGTGATGATATTTGATTATTAGTTAAAAAAAAAAAAAAATTATTTGCAAGAATTTGCACTTTGAAAAAAATACTATTGAACATTGAACTTCACCATTATGAGCATAATGTGATTCAACATTTTAACTTTAAAAATTTGTTAAATATTTTTTTAATTATGCCATTGTTAGTATGGGCTAGAAAATTTATAATCCACCAAATTTTTTATTTATTTATTTTTTTTATATATATAAAGTGCTTGTACTTATACTTACATTCTAATTTTTATTACAACTATGAAATGAACATTTTCAATCATAAATATTATTCAAACTAGATTTTACAAAAAAATAGCACATGATATATATCATAAATGATTGAGTTGAAATGTATTTAAAAATAGTTATTTATGTATTTTATTTTACCTAATGGCTAATGCTGGTAAAATTGAATAGATACTAGTTTTGTTTTTCGCTAATCCTAATTGATTTCAGAAATCCTAAAAATTATATTATTAAAATTACCTTTGTGAGGATGAGGATCCCAAACCTGATTTAAATGGGAGTCAAGGTTATTTCTGAGGATGCACCTCGGACCTCGGGGACGAGTACTAGTTATGTGAGACACATAAAATTTAAAACATCAAAAAGTGAAGAAAGCACACTTGGCATGGAATACAAGAATTGATTCTAAAAATAAAATTCTAATAACCTAATTAACTACTAGGACCAGAAATAAAATACAATAACTCCATGACCATATAAGATTAAAATAAAATAAATATTTCTTAATGCTTCCGGCACCAGTTAATCAACTTCCCTGTGATAGTAGGAATCATTACAGCTTCGAAAATAATTTAAATGCGTATTGCTATCTTTTGGTCAAGACTTTGGGTTGATATGGTGAGATTTACCATATTGAAATAATAATAATAATAATAATAATAATAATAATATATATATATATATATATATATATTTGTAACAAGACACTAGTGATAAATTGTGTAAGACAATAATGAGTTGATTTAGAATTAGAAGATAAAATATATATTTCTGTCATTCATGTACATGTATAGAAGTATTATTTTCTAATAGTTTACATACAAAAATGGCTTCCCATAACTATTATTGGGTTAGTGGTTGAGGATGTTGAGAAGGGAAACTCTGGTTTTGACTAGATGCCTAGACAGGCATTTAAGCTCTTATTCAAATTCTTGAATGTTTGATTCCAACTTTCCAAGCCAGGTCTGCGCATTTTCTATATGCACAAAATAATCAGATTTGCTCTTCTTGTGGCTGATGAGAGATTGTAATGCTGCATCTACCATCTCAAACTCATTTGCATCTGATTCTGCACTCTCACATACCACTCTTTTGTGGTGCACCAACTTGGAAACCAAAGACCAGCTGCTTGACTTTGATTGCAAGTTTGGTTTAGCAATAAAAGTAAACAGGGATTCAAATCCAGTGAGAGTTACAGCTTCTAGCTATTTAAACATGCTAATAATGAGAAAATCTTCAGTGTTCTTGTAATTAATCTTAACTTGCATGCCCTTTAAGGCCTTTTGCAACGCCTTTTTTTGGATCTTCCTTGAGGCCAAGTATTTCTCAACTTCCCTCATAATCTCCATGTTACTATCTTTTCTTCTGCGCAGAGTTGATTGTAGTTCACGTGTGCATTCCTTTGTTTTCAACAAGGCATCTATTGCAGTACCACACACATCTAAGAGCATAAGAGATCCATCCAACATCTCATTAAACCATTTCTTGTACTGTTCTTGCGCCAAGGCTTGTGTGAAAGGCAATAGGAGCAACTTATCAACACAATCATGCAAATCTTGAAGGCCATTTAGTTTCTGGCATATTGATGTTGATGATGGAGAGGTTTCTTCAAAATCTCTCAATCTGCTCAATTGATCATTGAATTCTGAAATGAGTGGGTGTGTTCTAGTGGGCAAACTGTTCGAGCGAGTGTGTTGATGGGATTTGGGGTTGACAGGAGAGGCTGCCATTGTTTTCCTTAAACAAGAGGTTTTGCAATTGTATGTACAATTTGGTTTAGTAATTTGCCTTGGCATCTCTTCCATATATATTTTGAGGTGAGGGAGACATGAGGAATCTCATCCTCTTGAAAAATTAATAGTCATAACATGATTGAGATTGGAATCTGGATCTAAACAATTCAGCAATGTTTTTGCAGTGTCTCCCTCTCACCAGCTCTCCAACTCATTATGCATTAATTTAAAATTCAAAAATCACAGGACTATTCTCTCATAAGAAAATCATATATGAAATGTGTTGAAAATAATCTATAAAAATGGCAAGACATGATTGATGATAGCATCTTTTCTGACACAAGAAAAATTAATAAAAATTTTATCCAGCTTTCTTCCAGAGAGACAAGAAGCCTGCACCACTCTTGCACAAGTATATATATTTAATTATGAAATTTAAAATAATTCAAATTACAGTGATTAAAATTAGTTGGTCATGCTCAACATCCAGTTGAATTTCTGAGTATCAGAATTGCTTATCTTTTTTTTTGCCTGACTTCTGATCCTGTCTTAAATCACACAAACGTGTATTCCTGTAAATGGTAGTATGTTTCTTAATGATTTAATCAATGTGGTTGATACATGATTGTTGTGACATAGGCAGGCAAGATCTGCACATGTGACATCTCCATTTCTGTTCATAATGTAGAAAACATTATTAGGCTGATTCTTCAAAAACATGGGCTGTCCCTTGAAGAAAGACGGTCAAGATTTTTAATATCTTAAGTATTCATCATTCAAGTTAACCATGTGAGTGTCAAATATTTTAGATGTGTATTAATCAGTTCTTTGAGACAATCGCAATATTGACTGCTCTGGTGTCTTCTTTTTCTTTTCTGTTTCTATGTTCAACTCTGTGAGTGCAGGAGCTTGGTCCTTAACCAGATTCTAGCCTTGCATCCTCTCAAATCTCAATGCTCAGCTTTATGTGTCAACTGTCAAGAAGAATTTGGAACCCATAGGCTAATTTACTAAAAAAGTCAAAGTTGCCAAATTTAAATTCAAATGGCTCAACCCATCTCCATCTATTTATTCATTTCACAAAGTCTAATGGATTGAAATAGTGATATGATCATTTACTGTATCTTTATTACAAAATTTTGTACAGTGGACTCGAGCTTTAAAATATTACGTGATATTTTGTGAGGTCCAGTATTTTATAATTAATTTTAAATGAACATTATTGCACCAGGAGTGAATACACTTAGAATAGAATTCAATTGTAATACTAGGAAATATATGTTAGTGAATTGACTTAGAATTAGAAGACAAAATATATTTGTATTTCCTTCATGTACATGTACAAAAAGAGAAGCTCTATTATGTTGTACTACTTTACAAAAAAAAATGGATGCCCATGATGATTTCTGGGTTAGTGATTGAGGATGTTGAGAAAAGAAACTCTGGTCTTGACTAGGCGCCTAGACAGACTTTCAAGCACCTCTTCAAAATCTTGAATGCTTAACTCCAACTGCTCCATCCAATTCTGCACATTCTGAAAATGGATGGAGAAATCATATATGCTTGTCTTGTGACTAATGAGAGATTGTAACACCACATCTACCTTCTCAAATTCATTCACTTTTGTTTCTACACCTTCACGTGCTATTCTTTTGGGGTGCACCAGCTTGGAAACTACAAACCAGCTGCTTGATTTTGATTGCAACTTTGGTCCAGATATAAATGTCAAGAGTAATTCAAAGACCATGAGAGTTACAGCTTCTAGCTCTTTTAACATGCTAACCATGGCTAGACCTTCATTTTTCTTAGAGTTTGATAGGCAACAAACTGAATGACCCATCGTGATTTAAACTAATTAATTAATTTAGCCAAGTTATTAATTAATCAATTTAACATGCAAATACGTGGCAGCACAAACAAATCACCAAATAACTAAATATGCAGCGGAAAATAAAAGACACAGTGATTTGTTCACGAATGGGGAAAACCCTAACGGTAAAAACCCCACCGGGTGATTTTCAGGTCACCACTCCCGAAACTCCACTATTATCAAATCAAGCGATTACAAATAAGGAATCCCAAGTACCTTACCAACCTACAGTTGAACCTTTACCCCAATACCCAATTGGACTTGATCTGTAGCGACAGTTCCCCCTTTTGATGCACGGCTCCCAAGTACGTGACTAACCAGATGCGCGGATCCTAGTACGCGACTTCAAACACCAACTTTTAGGAAGAGAGGTTGGCTACAAAGTTCTTCAGATCATCCTATGCAATGAAGATCAGGAAGATGCTTGGTCACAAAACCCTACGGTGCACAATACACAGCAACTTCTTAAAGAAGATGAACTAGGTTAAGAACTTCGTCTTAGATCACAATTTGCTTGAACAAGGATTGCTCAATGCTTATGCAACTTGTGTCTATGTTGACGGCTCTTAAAACACTCCTTAAATATGTTTAGGGTTAGAAGAAAAGAAGGCCCAAAAACACATTCACGGATCCCAAGAAAATTAGATTGGAATTCTGACTTTTTAATTCTCGACAGATAGCAGGTGTCGAGGTAGGTGTCGAGCAGGTGTCGAGTTTTAAAAATTCTGCACTTCAGCTTGCTTTTTCTTGGACAGACTTGATGACTTCAACACTTGATCTTGAAACATTGTTTCTTGAAGTATTAAAAACACCTAGAACTACCCAATTACAAGTAGAGTGCATTTTGTCAAAGGATTAGCCAATTTACATAAAATATGACATATGTTCTTAACATGTGAACACATATGTCCTAACAATCTCCCCCTTTGACAATCCGTGACAAAACCACAACAAACAAATGAACATATGAGAGAAGTTATAAATCACTCAACTCATATTCACTTGTTAAATACAATAAAATCTATCATAACACAAACTCTTGAAAAACTTTGCAAGAAGAGAGTTTATGGCAAGTAGACTTTGACAACCTGTATTTCTGAAACACTTTTAAACAAAACTCATCAAGGCATCTTGTGTGAAACAGAAATAATTAGATTGCATACAAATATAAAGAACATGTGTATAAAGAGAGAAAAAAAACAACACATGAAAAGATAGGTGAAAGAAAAACATACATCCACATATATAGAAAGATAAGTACAAAGTATGTAAACTGATATACAAGACCAATGTATCTAATAAGAATGGTAAAGAAAAGATACATCATAAGCCTCACTACATCCCTTAGAAATATGAACACTCCCCCTATCAAAAATGTCCTGTACTAACTCTCCCCCTAAGATGACTACTCTCATAATCCAAAACTACTCCCCCTTTTTGTCACGAGTGACAAAGGGTAGAGTGTCATGTAGACATCTCATCAATAGAGCTAGCATCTTCATCATCATCATCTGAAGCATCATCGTCATCACCATCATCATCATCATCATTCTCATCATCAGAATCTGAAGCAACTGGAGGAGGTGGTGGAGGAGAAGCCTCAGAAGCAAAACCACCCATGGTCGCCTGCCGTCGTGCAATACGACCAACACGAACGTTCACCTGATACAACTCAGTGGTGAGTGTATCAAGGCGAGCATCCATGCGTTGCAGCTGCGCCATGATATCTCCAAGAGATACATCGCCTGAAGAAGGAAGAGGAGCCGATGTAGATGGAGCAGATCTGGATGGAGCCGAATGGGAGGGCGGAGTGGAATCCGGCTGTCTCGACCTGAACTGTGCCTCACTACGTTTTACGGTAGCGGCATCTATGGCAGATATGTGTGTGAAGTGGTCGGACACAGGGAAAGGGATGGAAAAATGGCGTAGAATCCTCGTGATAGCGGAAGGAAAGATGAGCTTATCACGGGACGCCGAATCTAAATGAACATCTATGATAGAGAAAATGAAGTGAGAAGGAAAATCTATCGTAAGATGCTCAAGTAGAGATAGCAAGAAACGAGCACGAGGCTCTGTGATAGAGTTATAGTGAGAGAGAGGATGAAGTACAAAAGTCATCACCATGTTTAGGAACCTAGGACCTTTAGCAAAAGGTCTACATGACGTATACTGATGCTCACCCCAAACAGAAGGGCGCTCACAAAAAGCAGAAATGAGCTCATCCTTGGACACAGTCCTCAAACGCTCACAAGTAGGATAGTCAGGAAACTCTATCCTAGGGACTCTAAGCACATCCGCAACCAGCTGCGGTGTGACAACAATGCGCGTACCTCGAATGCGAGTATGAAAGAGAGGTACTGAACGATCAATCCCGTACATGTTGGAGTAGAACTCCTGAATAAGTACGAGAGGACAAGTGACCGGGATGTCACACAGTGACTCCCATCCCCTACTGTGAATGACAGAGGGAAGGTCAGTGTCGGCGAAGTCCGCCAGAACAACGTGGCGTTCCGAATGAACACCTCGTTTAGAAAAGCTCTTAGTAAACGCCTTTTGGGCATCTACATCACGGAACCGAAGAGTATGAGGAGCAGTATCAGAAGATGAGGAAGCTCCAAAACGCAGAGGGTTCCGAGCAGGAGTGGATTTACGTTTAGGTGCCATAGACACAACTAACGTAAAATAATGAGAAAAGAAATAGAGAGGGAGACAATCAGAAAAGTCCCAAACAGTTCAAATATGATAATATGTTGAACAAAATGTACGTATGCATGGGAATGCATGGTCATGTGACATGCAAACATAAAAAGCATCATGGGTTCAGCCCAATCCAATCCTAGCAGCACACATACAAGAATCACACAACTAAATGCATGAAAATATCATTCTAATGCACATGGTATGCAATGTATGACATTTTAAACACTTTTCATTGAAAAACCAACCCAAAATTTCAATAAAAACTCAATGATTTTGAAAAACCCCAAAGTTTTCAAAAAAAAATCCCAAAACGTAAGATTCAAATCATGAAATGCATGAAAAGGAATGGAAAAGAAGATCATACCACTTAATTTGAAGCAAGAAAGGCTGAAAATCACTTGGGATGGAGATTGGAGTGAAGAAAAGTGGTCTGGAAGTTGAACCGCCTCGGACAGATCGAAGAGAAATCGAGAAATGAGAGAGAAAATCGCGATTGCAGCTTAAATAGGCACCTCAGTAAATCTCGACAGCTGAGGTGTCGAGAGGTATCGAGGGTGCTATCGAGATAGGTATCGAGAATTTTGCCTTCGACAGCTGAAGGTGTCGAGGAGGTATCGAGGTACCAAACAGCTAAACAGATACTGAAGCTCGATCAATCGACGTGGTGTCGAGAAGGTATAGAGGAGACAGAGAGAATCTCGATCGATCCACCAGGTGTCGAGGATGTGTCGAGATTGCGATAAGAAAAAGGCTTGAAAATCTCGACAGCTGACCAGGTATCGAGGAGGTATCGAGAAGGTGTCGAGCCAGCAGAGAAAAGCAGTTTTTCGAGAAGAGAAAAATACAGACATGAATGCAATCAAGACATGCACCTCAACCATGATCCAACCATCATAAAATGCTCTCAAATATCATCTCTCAATGAAAAATTAAGCACATGGATCTCCCAAAAACACACACACTCACACTAAACAAGTCTAACAAATTTTATATTTCAAAAATAAGTCATGACAGTTTAGTGAGCATACAAAAGCACATGTAAAACCTTTGTGATGGCCAAATCACATTGTATCTGCACATGTATCAAAAGTAGCAAAGAATATTGCGTGTTGTGTGTGAAAAACATCGCAAGAGTGCATATGTGTATACATGTTATGACGATCTGAGATATGAGAAAATAACTTTAACTCACACACAATCATAACTGTTTGATAGGGACTATCACCTTCGAGGTACATCCTATAACTCCCACATCTCCTATAATACACGCTTGCAACCATTTTAAAGCATTTTTAATCTTTTTGCTTTTTATTTCTTTGCATATTTTCTTTTTAAGCATATCATACATAGGCTTATGAGAAAGAAAAGAAATACCCATTGATATTTTGACATTTCAATTTTACTATGCCTAAGCACACAAATGTCATTGACATCACACTTTTGCTATGCCGAAACATACAGATGTCATTAATGATTGGCGGGCAACAGTGGTGAGATGGTTATTTATGCCTTTCTCTTAGGATTTTCTAGTCCTACCCGTCAAAAAGAGTGATATGAGTGTTAAGTCTAAGAAATAACTTAATCTTACTCATCACAAACACGAGCCACAAAACTCACTTGCTTAGTTGTGCATAAAGATGCTCATCTAAGCTACAAAAGATACAAAGTTTAGAAAATTTTGTTTCATTGGCCATCTAAGGTACACAAGTACCAAAGTATACATAACACACACTGTTTTTGTATTTTTCAATTTTATTTATTTATTTATCAAAAACAAAACTGAAAGTAAACACACAAAAACATGTTAACTAAGCAAAACAATGCATAAAACTAGACTGACTCAAATAAAAATGCAAAACACACATGCAATGTAACAAAAAAAAAAGAAGAACAAGAAAGGAAAAGAAAGTGATGAAATCACTTTGAGTCCTTTTTCTTCCACATCTTGGAAGAGCCTTTCCTTTGATTAACTCCTTGAGCCGGCGGTGAGGGGGAAGAATTAAAACCGTTCAAGTTCGAAAGGAACATGATGGCTTTCAGAAGATCTCCAAGAGGAGCAAGAGAAGATTGAAGCTGATTTTGGCTTCCAGATGCTGTCATACTGTTGCTCTGTTGGGTGGCTAGCCACTTGTAGCAATTAGGTCGAGTATGACCAGCAGCTCCACAATGATAACAGAGATGCTGCTTCTTTTGTTTTGGCTTCTGAGAGTTAGCCTTCTTATCCCTAGGGATTTTAGCATTTTTCTTATCTAACTTAGGGGGTGCTCCTAAGATTGATTTACCCTTGTCTATGTTCTCACTAGCTAATTCAGTTTTAACATCAATGTTCTCAATTTTAACAGTATTAGCAGGAGGAACAAAAATAGTAGAACTAGTAGAAGCAGAGTTAGAGATAGAAAGACCATACCCTAAGCCTGTTCGATCTGAAGCAGATTTCTGGTTGCTGAGCATCTCATCAAGTTTTGCACTTGAAGTCCTCTCCAGTTGAGCTCTAACTTGAAACAGCTCTGCTTCAAACTTCTTAGTCTTCTCAGCCAGGAAGTTATTCTCAAACCTCAGTGCACCAATAGTTTGATTCGCCTCATCAAACTTTGTGGACAATTCTTCTCTATCGAGTTCCACATCACTGAGCTTCTTGGTGGCCAACCTGTATAACTTCTCATACTTTTCAGAGAGCTTGTAAAGCTTCTCATAGGCTGAATGGATATCATCTTTATCATCCATCTTTTCACATTCAGTGTCCACCAATTCTTCTTCTTCTTCTTCAACAATCCCATCAGTAGAATTGACTGAAGCAGTGAAGGCATTTAGGATTCCGTCATCCTCATTGTCGGAATCATCTTCAGGCTCAGTGTCACTAAGGGTTGCAGCAAGAGCCTTGCTCTTTCCAATGCTCTTCAGATGTGTAGGACACTCATTCTTCATGTGTCCAAACCCATGACACCCAAAACACTTTGGTCTTGCCGGAACAGTGTACTGACCGCCATCCTTGGCATCCTTCCTTCCTTTGTCTTGGCTCTTGAACTGAGAAGTACTGGATTGCCTTCGGTCCTTGTCAAAGCTCTTCCCATTGGCATTCTTTATAAACTTCTTGAACTGCCTTGTAATGAGGACTTCATCTTGGAATCTTCATCATCGGAAGACTCATCTGTATCACTGCTCTTAGCCTTCAGGGCCATGCTCTTGCCCTTGCTTGACTTGCCTATTCTTGATAATCCTAGCTCGTAGGTCTGCAAGTTCCCAACCAACTCAGTCAAAGGAATTTTATCAATGTCCTTTGATTCTTCAATTGCCGTAAGCTTGGCATGAAATCTCTCAGGAAGAGATCTGAGCACCTTCCTTACAACCTTGGGTTCAGGGATGGTTTCCCCAAGATTGAAGGCTGAGTTCACTATGTCTTTAAGCTTGGCATAGAACTCATCGAACGACTCATCCTCCTCCATCTTAATTTCTTCAAAGCTAGTAGTGAGCCTCTGTAACTTTGAATCCTTGACAGCCTTTGTTCCTTCATAGGTTGTCTGGAGGATGGTCCACGCCTCCTTGGCAGTTTCTGTTGAGGATATCTTCTTGAACTCCTCATTGGTGACAGTGCTAAATAGAGCATTCAACGCTCTGCTGTTGAAGTTCGCCGCCATGATCTTGGCTTCATCCCAATCAGCCGGCGCTTCTGTTGGCTTGGTCCAGCTAATCTCAACAGCTTGCCACACCTTCTCATCTAAGGACTGCAAAAAAGCTCTCATGCGTACTTTCCAGTAGGCATAGTTAGTCCCATCAAATAAAGGAGGTATAATTAGAGATTGTCCTCTATCCATGACAAACAGGGGTCAATGGATCAAACACAGCAAAGATTAAACCTAATCAGAGTGTGCCTGCTCTGATACCACTTGATAGGCCACAAACTGAATGACCCATCGTGATTTAAACTAATTAATTAATTTAGCCAAGTTATTAATTAATCAATTTAACATGCAAATACGTGGCAGCACAAACAAATCACCGAATAACTAAATATGCAGCGGAAAATAAAAGACACGGTGATTTGTTCACGAATGGGGAAAACCCTAACGGCAAAAACCCCACCGGGTGATTTTCAGGTCACCACTCCCGAAACTCCACTATTATCAAATCAAGCGGTTACAAATAAGGAATCCCAAGTACCTTACCAACCTACAGTTGAACCCTTACCCCAATACCCAATTGGACTTGATCTGTAGCGACAGTTCCCCCTTTTGATGCACGGCTCCCAAGTACGTGACTAACCAGATGCGCGGATCCCAGTACGCGACTTCAAACACCAACTTTTAGGAAGAGAGGTTGGCTACAAAGTTCTTCAGATCATCCTATGCAATGAAGATCAGGAAGATGCTTGGTCACAAAACCCTACGGTGCACAATACACAGCAACTTCTTGAAGAAGATGAACTAGGTTAAGAACTTCGTCTTAGATCACAATTTGCTTGAACAAGGATTGCTCAATGCTTATGCAACTTGTATCTATGTTGACGGCTCTTAAAACACTCCTTAAATATGTTTAGGGTTAGAAGAAAAGAAGGCCCAAAAACACATTCACGGATCCCAAGAAAATCAGATTGAAATTCTGACTTTTTAATTCTCGACAGATAGTAGGTGTCGAGGTAGGTGTCGAGCAGGTGTCGAGCTTTAAAAATTCTGCACTTCAGCTTGCTTTTTCTTGGACAGACTTGATGACTTCAACACTTGATCTTGAAACATTGTTTCTTGAAGTATTAAAAACACCTAGAACTACCCAATTACAAGTAGAGTGCGTTTTGTCAAAGGATTAGCCAATTTACATAAAATATGACATATGTTCTTAACATGTGAACACATATGTCCTAACATTTACATTGTACTTACAATGTAAATTTATATTGTAGTCACATAAAAATTGGCAAATGTTGTACAAATTTGCAAAATTTGTACAATATTTACCATTTTTTTGCAAATATGTATAATATTTGTCACTTATTGTGTGTCTACATTCTACGCTGTAAGCTTACATTGCAAAAGTACAAAGTAAACATATAAAAATCATTAAAAAAAACAAAAACACAAAACAAGCTCAAACCGAACTAGCCATATTTAAGGGAAAAAAAGAAAAAGACAAAAGAAATAGAAGAAGAAGAAGAGGAGGAGAGCTCACCAATTAATTCTCCCTATTTTAAGGCTTTTAGGTAACAGTATTAAATATTAGGTATTACGTTTACAATATATTTATAATAAATTTTTAGGGTATGTTATTAATGGTTTTAATTTGAACTTACAACTAAAATTATTTTTTTTTTCACCAATAATAGTCAATAATAACTTGCTACTTAAAATTTATTGTGAAAATAATGTGAGCTTAACATTTTTTTAATATTAAAAATTTTCCTTTCTCACCTAAACTCAAATTTTTGGCTTGTTAAAAAAAAGTTGAATAAAACCAAAGAAAACAAAAGTTGAATAAACAATAGAGTACTGTAGCTGGAGCCATGGGCTTTTTTTATATAGTTATGGTACATAGAAGTAGAAGTAGATCAGTAGAAGTAGAAATTGGTACGTAATCACCAATAATGCGGTCAAACTCGGCGCCCTTCATTTTGTTTCTTTCATATGTAAATTTATATGAGTCTTTCTCAAAAGTAGGTTATACCAAGCATGCACTGCCAGATCACCAATTGAGAAAGTAAAAGAAGAAATAAATAAAAAAAAAAAAAAAAAAAGGTTTCACAGGACAAAGAAAACCTCTTAGCACATCAAACCCTCTTAGAATGCCTATTATTATTTTGAGAGAAAGAAAACCAATTAACTTAAATGACAATAAATTAAAACAGAAAAAAATTAAGATGAGGAATATTGGAGAGGAAACTAGCTTTGGTAAGACGAAGCTGTCTTTATTGGTATGCTTCAATTGTTTTGGAGCTTTATATCTTCTTTCTCATATATAATAAGGTAAAAGATTTTCCATCATATCAATTTGGATAAAATTTTTTCAATCCACTATGTAAAATTTATGAGCTTACTATAATATATTTTTACTAACATACCTTAAAAAAAATTTATAATCAATATTTTATTTAATAATTATTTGACAGTTTTAGATGACTAATAAGTCATATGATAAAAATATAGGTAGATGATTATCCAAACTATTTAGAGAAATCGCTCCTACTCAACTACTAGACTATCTTGTTCCTCAAAAAAATAAAAAAATAAAAAGCTACAAGATTGTCTTATATAATATGCCCTCTCTAAACATGCCAAGAGAGTACTATTTTCACTTCTTATTTTGTCGCTTTAATACCCCAATCTCATTTAGGTGAATCAATTGTAAATCTTTTAGGTGCCTTGTCTATATGACACCCCTAATTTTGAATACTAAAAATGTGGAAGAATTTGTTTAAAAAAAAAAAACGAAAAAAAAAAAATTGAAGAAATTTTTATCTAAAGGCCAGTGTATTGGTGAAATAAATATAAAATTACAATTTCTACATTCTGTGGTAATGTAACCTGTTTCAAAGAATCATATATCTGTATAAAACTGACGGGGAGTATGGAACTACCCCCTTTGAATAGCCATTTGATTAAAAGAGCAATGGAAAATTTTCGAAAGGTTATATATATATATATATATATATATTAAAAACCCCATTATCACGTAATTGTGTAGTGCATGAAGTACTGTTTCTGTGCTTCTTATTTTGGTTTGGTCAGGCAGCAATGAGTCGAAACTTTCGAGCAAGGTCAGTTCCAGTCATTACGATAATTAGAGCTTGGCTTGTAAAAATTTAGAGGGTGTTTGAAACAACAATATATGTATTTCTACACATTTTTTTACTCATACGTATTTCTACAAAAAAAAAAACAACGTTATTAGAAATCTTTTACCATAATAATTACAATACAGGCCTCTTGGTCCTCATTGCCAAAAAAATGTGTTTTAGTTTAAGATTGGATTAGCTTTACTTTAATTACCCTAAAATCCGAATATTTTTAAACTCTTGATGGACCGAGTATGCATATCAGAGGATGTAGTTGTACCACTTGAAGTAACTACTAATTTTCCATTAGGACAATTATTGGTTTATATATTAATATGACAATGTAAATTTATTGTAAAATATTAAATGAATGTAAACATTTGTAAAAAGTGTATACGGTTAACCGGTTATACACATTTTGTTTAGTTAACAATGAAAATCTTACATTAATATATAAGGTAAAACGATATAAATACAATAATTTACAAAGATATTAAATACAGAGAAAATGTAAAAGTAGTACAAACATGGCAAAATGAGTTTGAAACTTCCTACCGACAGTTACTATTATTTGAGTTGATTCCTGATGGTGGAAGTAATAATGGTTGCCTTCCAAAAGTCATGAGCACTAATAAAGTTACCAATAAAGCAGTCAAAAGTTTTTGTTTTTTTCTCACTTTATACGGTGAGCACTAATAATGCTGTCCAGGTTGGCGTGCTTCATTTTTGAACTTTATATGACTGTTTGGAATCAAGTAGGGTAGACCAATAATGCAAAACCAGATCACGAACCGAGAAAGCAAAAGAAGAAATCAAAAAAGCAAAACAGAGAAAACCCTATTCAGTCTTCACTCCTAACTCATATCTCAGAAGAGTGTCTCTTTGGTTACTTCCATCATTTCCCATATTTGATATTTCCTTCTTTTTTTTTCCACGAGTGAATCATGTCAGTAATCGGAGAGGCTGCTTTATCCTCTTTGTTGGAGGCTGCTTTTTCCTCTTTGTTTAAGGGGCTGTCTGGCACGTTAACGTCCTCTGATTTGCTGAAGATCTTTCAGCAAGAGCAAGTTCATGTTGACCTCAACGAGTGGAAGAAAACGTTACTGAAAATCGGTGCAGTTTTGGATGACGCAGAAGAGAAGCGGGAGACAAGCAGGTTGGTGAAGATCTGGCTGGACGAGCTGGAAGACTTGGCTTATGATGCGGATGATATCTTGGATGAGTTTGCTACTGAAGTTTTGCGACATAAGTTAAATGCAAAACCCAGCACAAGTAGGGTACGGAAGTTCATCCCAGCTTGTTGTATGGGTTTCAATCCAAGTTCTATTAAGTTCGTTGCCAATATGCGTCCCAAGATTGCAGATATCGACTCAAGACTACAAAGAATTGTGGCAGAAAAGAATGGTTTGGGTTTGATAGAAAGCACTGGGGGAAGGACTGGGACAGAAAGATCAAGGGTGCCCACTACTCCTCTGAATGAAGACGATAATTATGGCAGGGAAGAGGACAAAAAGACTATCATCAAGTTATTGATGAGTAGTGAATTTAGTAATGCTAAATTCTCTGTGATTCCCATAGTTGGTATGGGAGGTCTGGGTAAGACAACTCTTGCCCAACTAGTCTACAACGATAATGATGTCAACAGTTATTTTAATTTGAAAGCATGGGTTTGTGTTTCTGAAAATTTCGACATTGTAAGGTTGACAAAAGAAATTCTACAATCTATCACTTCTGAGCACTGCGATGCTAATGATTTAGGCATTATACAAGTCAAATTGATGAAAAAATTAGATGGCAAGAAGTTTTTGCTCATTCTAGATGATGTTTGGAACGAAAATTATGATAAATGGACTAAACTATGTTGTCTGTTTAAATGTGGGGCTCAAGGAAGCACGATTATTGTCACCACTCGGGAACGTAGTGTGGCAGAAATGATGCGAACTACTCCGCTAGATTACCAGTTGAAAGAGTTATCAATTGATGATTGTTGGCGTGTATTTATCCAACATGCGCAGTGGTCAACCGATTTTGTTGCACATCCAGAATTTGAAGAAATTCGTAGAGATATTTTAGATCGGTGCAAGGGGTCACCTTTGGCAGCAAAAGTACTAGGAGGCGCTTTACGCAGTATGCACAAGCCTGATGAATATTGGAAAAATGTGCTAAATAGCAAGATTGCTTTTTGGAAAAAAAAGGATATTATTCCAGTTCTTGAATTGAGCTACCAATATCTCCCTTCACATTTAAAGAGGTGTTTTGCGTATTGTTCACTATTCCCAAAAGATTATGAATTCGAGGAGAATGAGCTTGTCTTGTTATGGATGGCAGAAGGATTGATTCAAGAAACGGAAAGAAACGAGCTGATGGAAGATCTAGGTAGTGAGTATTTTCATGATCTACTAGGGAGATCATTCTTTCAACAATCAAGCAATAATAAATCACTCTTTGTCATGCATGATCTCATCAGTGATCTAGCTGAATGGGCAGCAAGAGGCTTGTGCTATAGAATGGAAGATACATTGAGCACTAATAAGCAATTTGAGATTTCTACAAAGGTACGACATTTCTCTTACACTCGAAGTTATTATGATGGCATCAAAATGTTTGAAAACTTCCCCAAAAATATGCATCTACGAACATTCCTACCCCTACCAATCGAGTCATTAGGCTACTTAACAAACTATGTTCCTAATTGTTTGTTGCCACAATTAAGATGCTTAAGAGTATTATCTTTACGTGGATATAAAATCATTGAGCTACCAAGCTCAATCGGTGATTTGATACATCTAAGATATCTCAACCTTTCTAATACTCCAATTAGAAATTTACCAAAATCAACAAGTTTTCTATACAATTTGCAAACATTGATATTGAAAGATTGTAGGAATCTCAAAAAGTTACCTGAGAAAATTAGGAATCTAGTCAATCTTCGACATCTCAATATTAAAAATGCGAATTCAATTAGAGAGATGCCGGTGGGAATTGAAGAATTAAAGAACCTGCAAACACTATCTAATTTTGTTGTGGGGAAAGATAATGGATCCAAGATAGGAGACTTGATGAACTTGGAGTCTCTTCGGGGAAGACTTTGCATTTCAAGTTTGGAGAATGTGCTTGATGCTGAGGATGCAAGAAGGGCCAATTTAAATGGTAAGAATAATTTAGATGCACTAGAGATCAAATGGGGGTCTGCACCTAATGATTTACAAAATGCAAGCATTGCAATAGCTGTTCTTGACATGCTACAACCTTCGACAACGATGAAAAAACTTTCAATTGATGGCTATATTGGTGTGAAATTCCCAACATGGTTAGGAGATCATTCATTTTCTCATATTGAGGACCTAAAGATTGTTGGATGTAAACAATGCATATCCTTACCTGCTATTGGACATCTATCCTCCCTCAAATTCCTTGTCATTAAGAGTATGTCTATGGTGCAGTCCATTGGTCCTGAGTTTTATGGGAAAGGTCAGTTGAAACCTTTTCAATTTTTAGAAAAACTTCACTTTGAGGATATGCAAGAATGGCAAGATTGGATTCCTTGTGGAGTTGAGTACGGAGAATTCCCTTGCTTGCGTGAGCTTTTTATCTCTCAATGCCCCAAGTTGCAAGGGAAATTGCCACACCATCTCCCATCATTGGAAAAATTTTCTATTAGCAATTGTGAGCAATTGGTTGTTTCAATTCCAAGCCTTCCAATGCTCCATGAATTAAAAATTGTGGGGTGCAAAGAGGTGGTGAGAAAAAAGATGGAAGAGTTATGCTTGTTGGAGTCAATTACTTTTTCTATCCCAGATCTTAAAAGCTTATCAAAGGAGTTCATGGAAGGATTAGCAAAGGTAAAAAATCTAAAGATAGATAATTGTAACGAGCTGATGTCTTTGTGGCAAGATAGTCTCATTTCCCTTGTTAGGTTGGAAATTCAGTCGTGCCCGAGTCTCATCAACATCCACTTGGCTTCTACATTAAACACATTGACTATTAAAGGTTGTGGTGCTTTAAATTCCTTGCCAATGTCCAATTGTGCATGTTTAGAATATGCTACTATTGAGGAATGTAGTTCTTTGATGTTCATTTCAAAACGCCAGCTACCTCCAACTTTGAAAAGGCTAGAGATAAGAAATTGTGAGAATTTGCAGTTTTTGATAGACGAGGGAGAGGCTTCTTCTTTATTAATGAAAGAGGAGAGTATTAACAGCAATGCATCTCTTCTTGAGCACTTGGTTATTCGCTATTGTCCATCTCTAAAGTGTATACCATTAAGAGGTGACCTATTTGTGAAGCTTAAATTTCTTGAGATTTGGTCTTGCTCAGAGCTGACATCATTGTCATCAGGTAACCAGTTACCTATTGCCCTTAAAAAACTTGAAGTATATAATTGCCCAAAGTTAGAGTCACTGGCGGACAACTTACACAATAACGTGTCTCTTGAATGTCTTACAATCAATTATTGTAAAGAGATTAAATTTTTACCGGAGGGCCTACACAAACTCTGCCACTTGAATGACATAACAATTGATTGTAGTCTTGTTTCATTTCCGGATGGAGGGTTTCTCCCCACTCACCTGACAAATCTTAAGATCTGTCGCTGTGAGAAACTAGAGGCCTTGCCCCGCATGCATATGGTCACTACTCTTGATATATATGAATGTCCAAGCATAGTATCCTTACCAGAAGAGGGCTTGCCGACAAACCTAAAGGTACTTTCGTTGAAAGGGATGACTATCTGTAAGCAAGTATTTGAATGGGGATTGCACAGACTCACGTCTCTTACACATCTCACCATTTATGGATTTGAGGAGGATGGGAAGACGATGCTACCGCTACCTACCTCTCTAACCTACCTGTCGATTCAAGCATTTCCAGATATAGTGTTCCTATCCTCCAAGGTATTTCAAAACCTCTCTTCACTTGAACGACTGTGGATCTGGAATTGCCCTAAACTCGCATCCCTCCCAGAGAACGGCCTGCCTCCCTCACTTCTGGAACTACAAATTTTTGAATGTCCAGTGCTGAAACAACACTGCAAGAAAGGAAAAGGGCAAGAGTGGTTGAAGAATATCATCAACATCCCTTGCATTCAGATTGATTTCCGGTCCATCTACGAGCTGCAGGAGGAGGAGCAGCAATAATTGTGTAAAAGAGAGAGAGCAAAACGTACAGAAATATACATATTTACTCCCTCAAGGTACAACATTTAGAAATTGGTACCTCTCTTCTCTCTGTGTGTATATTTATGCAATATGAATTTTAAAAATCCAACCCTAATTTAAGCTAATTCTTCTAGTGTTGCAGCAGAGGCTATCTTCTCAACTCCAAAAAATTCTTCTCAAATTCCTAAAATTTGGAGGTACGTAAAACTTTTGGGTTATAACATTGCATTCAATAATATGATTAAACTTGGACATCCTGGCAATAAATACATGTAAGATTCACATTATTGGATCAAATTTTATGGATGTTAATGATTTAAGCTTTCAAGTTGACTTTCCCTTGAAAACAGCCTTTAATACTACCTCACGCACTACAAGTTATCTTTAATATCTATTGCTACAAATCATAATTTTGTCAACCTACTTAAAATATGTTTGGAATTCAGATCGCGTATTTAGCTAAGCAATCTGATCTTTTTTTTAGTAAATTTGGCTGATTAATTTTTTATTTAGCTAAGCAATCTAATCTATGCTTTTAAAAATTCAGATTTGTCGGAGTACTCTATCAGCTAATAAGTCCATTAGCCATGTCATGAGTCATGACTAGACTTATCTACAAAGCTGAATTGTTGGGAAAAAATAATGTTTACATTATTAATGTCAATCAGTCTTCAAAAGATTGTTCTGTTGACAAATATTTACCATGGGCTGTTTTAATATGGTAAAAATTTTGGTCTATTGTGTGGTTTCACATCTTTGGTGAGGAATTTCATTTGTATTATTCATTTTGGGAATTTTTTTTTAAGGGAAAATAGTTGTAAAGAGGTGCTTAGATGTGTATGTATTCAATTTTTTTCCCCTTCTAAAAATGTACTTCTAGCACTTTGAAGTTTTAGCTAATCAATATCTCTTAAAGTCTTAAATGAATCTTTATGCATAAGGCACATAACTGTTCGATGAAATGCCTGAAAGAGAAATAGTAATATGGAATTTGATGATTTTAGGTCATATATGATGCTGTGGAACATGCTTATTTTTTAGGTATGTACGGAATGGAGGGATGGCTATTTGATACTATGCCTAACTGGAATGTTATTTCAACTGGACATCATTCCTTGCACAGATGATTGAAGCATCGTCACCTATGTGTTGCAGATGGGCAGGTGTAAAATGAAATATAATAGTTTCAGTAAAATCCTTATTAATGATATTGATCATTCCATAACTTATGCATATATTTACCCCTTTATTAGAATGCAAGTATCCTTTAGTTTGGATAAGATCACACAATTAGATCTTAATTTATTGAATCAAATTCCATTATTAATCCACTCTTAGGGATTTTTTTCTTTTTTTGGGTTAATTACATTTTGGGAAATTGTAAATTGCAGGAGTGAGGCCATGCTTGAAGGGAAGGCTGTCAATGCTTCTCAAGTTCTTAACTACTACAAGCACATGGTCATGATTTGTCAAGAAGCAATGGCTGGGATTCATTCTCTAAAAAGTTGTAAACTCCTGTTTGCAAGTGGACATGATTTCTTGATTGCTGAGAATGTCAAGTGCTGATTTCAATGGAAGTTAGTATCAAAAGAGAGAACTGCAGGTGAGGTGCAAGCTTTCTATGTAAAGATTGAGAATGGGGAACCAAATTGCAATAGGCTTTTATGATTTGATGGCTTCGGAAAAATCCATTGTCCCTCAAAGAATTTGGGAAGCCTTATCCTTTGTCCTTATGAAAGGCAGGGTGACTGCCTTTGTACTTACCAGTAGATCTGAGGATTGCGGCTTTTGTCGTGGAAAGAAAACACTAAGCTGGGAGATATAAGCTGTTAAGAAAGACATTGCTTAACGGAGAGAAAAAAGTACCGAAATAAACATACTTTACTCCTTCCAGGTACAACATTTAGAAACTGGTACCTCTCATCCTCTGTGTGTATATTTATGCAACCTGATTTTTAAATATCTGAACCTTAACCCTAGCTCATGTTCATAGTGTTGCAGCAGAAGCTAACTTCTCAACTCTTAAAACAACACTGCAAGAAAGGCAGAGGGTGAGAGTGGTTCAAACAAGGCAGAGGGCCTCGTGGTTGAGATTGATAGGAAGTCCATCTATGAGGTGGAGGAGGAGATGCAGCAATAATTCGGTAAAACAGAGAGAAAAAATGTACAAAAATAAGCATATTTACTCCTTCCAGGTACAACATTTAGAAATTGGTACCTCTCATCCTCTATGTGTTTATCTTTATGCAATATGATTTTTAAATATCTGATCCCTAACCCTAGCAAATGCTTGTATTGTTGCAGCAGAAGCTATCTTCTCAAATTACAAAATTTGGAGGTACGTTACAATTTTGGGTTGTACATGTTCAATTTTAATTTTAATTTTTTTCCCTTTTACTATTCTACTTCTGCCACTTTGAATTTCAGCTCAACAATTATATTTATCGGTTTCCTTTTACTTCCTATGAATGTGTGGGGTCATAAAGAAATTTGAGTTGTAATTTTTGGTGAGTGCTGATTCAAATTGTGTTTTTATACTGTTTATTAAAGTGGGTTTTGTGGGGGCATATATATGGTGTGGGATTCATATTCATGACAATGGGTGTCAGAAATTAGGTCTAGTTTGAAGAGGCAATCAAACTTTCGAGCAATTTCTTTTTTCTATATATATATATATATATATATATGTATATGTATAATAAATTTTTTGTTGTTGAAGATTCTTTAATTGTAAGAGGTATTGCGTTTGTATTTTTCATTGGGGACTATTTAGAATGTGCCTTAGTAAGGTAAATTTTGGTTCCAACACTAGATTATAATGATCTCATACGTAATACTTTATACTTTATAACCCCACCTCTTGTTTTTCCACTTGCTTGTTTCTCAGTTTCTTGTGCTTCCATATCATTTTTCTTTTTCTTTCAGATTTAGTTTGTTCATTGAAAACATAGTAACTAGTTAGTAAGAAGATGGACTTGTTATAAAACTGGTAATAGAGATCATATTTGCTTTGGATGTTATTTTGGTAACAGAAGAGATGTAAAGCTTGAATGATGATATCAATTAGACAGTAAACTCTTTGAAGGGTAAGAGTTTCAAGTAAATTGGCTTGGACACAGCAATGTTCTTCATCTGGTTAGAAAGGATTGCTCGAGTATATAAAGACAATGCAAAAAGTAAAGAGGCATTAGTCCAATCAATCATGGCAACTTGACCAGTGTTAGATTCTTGTTAGGTAAATTCATCCCAAATCTTATAAGAATCTGAGTCTATTTTACTGCTGGAGTATTTATACTGCTAAGTCAGTTGTAGTTTTTCTCTCTTGAATGAAAATTTTCTTAATCATTAAAAAAAGAAAGAAAGAACATTGTGTGTCTTCAATTGTGTGGTTCCTTACTCCTTAGCATGGCTCCTTAGCAACAGATCTGTGGTGAGGAATTTCTTGTGTATTATTCCTTGGGAAAAATTACTTTGGGGGAAAATAGTGGTGAAGTAGTTCTTCTATTTGTACTTGTTCACCTGTCAAAAAAAAAAATATATATATATATATATATATATAGAACTACATGTTAAATTTTTTTTTCCCTTCTTAATATTGTGCTTCTAGCACTTTAAAGTTTTAGCTCATCAATATCTCTTACAGTTTTCAATCTATTTCAATTAAATGAACCTTTATGCCTAAGGAACATAATGAATTGGCTCACTATTGGTGTGGGATGCTGATTTTTTTTTCTTCCATTATTGTTGTTATTGGGGCTACTCTTAGGCCTTTTTTTTGGCTAATAACTCTTTGGGCAATTTGGAAATGCAGGACTGGGAACATGGTTGAGGAGAAGGTTGTCAATGCTTCTTAAACTTTTAATTACACTCATGGTCATGATCCGTAAAGAAGCAATGGCTGGGAATCATTCTTTAAGAAGCTATAAGCCTCCTGCTTTTAAATTGACACAATTTGTTGATTGTCGAGCATGGCAAGTGCTAATTTCAATGGAAGTAAATACTAAAGGAGAATGTTGCTGGTGAGGTTCAGGCTTTCTATGCAGTGATTGAATGGGGAACCAAATTGCAATAGGCTGTTATGGTTGGATGGCTTAGTTGAAATTCATAGTCCTTTTTCAGACAATTTGTGAAGCCATGTCCTTTGTATTATGGAAGGTGAAGTGGCTGCACTTGTACTTAACAGTAGAAGGTTTTCAGTCTTTGTTATGGAAAGCAAATACCAAGCTGGGAGATACAAGCTGTTAAGAGAGACTTTGCTTAATGTAGTATGTTCGCAATTTTCTAAGTTCTCAGCTTGCTAACTCTTCAGTTTCCTGTTTGATGCACATAACCTGGTCTTCTTCTTATGCAACATTTATGTTAAACATCATATGTACTGATGACAATTTTCAAGCTTAACAGTTTAAGAAATATAGTTTAGGATGCTATTGACTTACCACCATTTTGACTAACGGGTTTAAAATTGTTGTTGACACTTTACTTTCAGCCATCAATAAACCCTGGCATGAAGAATAATCTGGACAGCATTGCACATTGTGCTCGAAATCATAGCTTTAAGATATACCACTATAGTAAATACTAAAGTATACTAGCTAGTAAGACCATCATTCTCTGTCTCTTTTGGAATTTTTCTTGATAGTGAGAGCACAGAAATTTTAGCTTTGATTTGTAGTTTATCTTTTCATTTAAAAAATAAATAAAAAGAAAGATTTGTATTTTAACTTAATTTCATTTCAAATTTTCAGTTGCTTTATGATTGACGGTAGGATGCAAAGTGGGCCAGTGATCTAGCATTGGATTGATTTATTGGATTCTTGCAAAGATGGTTACATTAGCTAAATTCTGGCATCAGGTAGTAAAAACTTTTGTCTTGTTTTCTTATCTTTGTTACGTGTGGGTCAATTGAAATACAAAAGTTAATCAGTAAGGAAGACACGTTGACTGACTTATGCTATTTGGGAGGGACTTTGTTGTAGATATTGAATGAAACGAAGCAGCCTTTTTGTAAGAATACATCTTCCAACAGAAGGTATAATATTGAAAAAAACACTCTAGAACCTGAATTTATATCTTGCTAGCATTCAATGTGTTTCAAAACAAACACTAATTATAGGATAGACATGAAATTTAGATAGAAATGGGAAACTGTAAATTCATATTTCTGTTTGTTTGATCTGGATTTAAGTTAATTTTAGTGTGACAAGATGGTTCACCTGATTGTGTTTCAGTGGGAACAACCTTTACTCTTATTATATGATCTTTAAGAAGTAAAAAAATTATTACTGATGGTAGATCTGGTATATTGCTTTGAAGTTATTAGCTGATTTTTCAATCTTTCTTTTTCCTTTTCTTCTCCATTTTATTTTTCTATGTTTCTCTCTACAGTCCGTTTTATGGTTTCCTTTCTCTTATCTTTTTTATCTTTCGAAACAGAAGCAAGTTTGGGATAAGTACTAGAAATTTGTGATGAAATCTTTCATTTTCGAAGTTGTCTTAAGATTAGTGTATGCTATAGTACCTTCATTTCCATAAATATAGAAAAAAACAAAAAACCAAGGTGTTGGTTGTCACTGAGTTTTTATTTGTAAATTTTCAGGCAAGTTTTACATTGGTTATGTGATCTAAAGGAGGCTAACCAGTTATTGTAGATATTCTAAACCATTGAAAACATGGAAATGGTGAAGCACTTCCACTCATTTTGCAAGTTTGGTAATTACAAATATTTTTCTTGTCTTCATTTCATAATGTGCCACTGCTTTACTTGTCCTGTATATTCCCTTTTTGTCTTCATAAATAGTATAGTGCCTCCACTCCCTTGATAACTAATTGGATCTTGAATTTCTCAACAGGCATTTGCAATTCCTATAAGAAGCTTTTGGAAGCAAACACCATAATGCCAAAATCCTTTCTGTCTTCTATGAATTTCCTGCCCCTCAGTACTGACGATCATAAACTACGTATAAAGCTTGACCTGCTTGTAAATTGTAATATCTATCCCTTTAAGCGTGCATATTAATGAGAAGGCGTATTACGCTTACTTTACAGCTTCAGATCGTGGTAATGATGGAACTTGTAGTCTTTGAAATCCTGACTCAAAACTATTCAGTGGTGAAAATCCTTACTACTTGAGAGATGTATTATAATGTTGCTGCTTGAGAGATGTATAATGACTGATATTTCAGCAGTGGATTTCAATGAATTTGTTCTCTTTTCAATACGAAGTAGATAAAATGAAAGCTTTTGGGGCTAGGCCGTGGTCTGTTAAAGGTCATTTGTTGATCATCAAAGAATGCAACCACAACTAATGGTGCATGAAATTAATTTCGACCCTATTGAGGTCTGGGTCCGAGTCCATGGTTCGCGTTTGGACTCAATGTTGGATGGTAGGTAGGGTGGTAGAAGTGTCCATGATTTGGCAGAAATATGCCAGAGTTAGAGTTGAAATTGAGGTATCCTTCTCTCTCCCTCTTTATTTTCTAGGCATCTAAACATGATTAATGCTAATTTTTGTGTGCAGGGCATGACATGGGCTAGAAGTAAATCTTTTTATTTGTTTTAATTTTTTGCTTCCTTTAGGATCCAAATCATGGTCCAACTCCAAATATTGGCTCTTTCAATCAGTCATGCCAGCAGCCCTAGCCACAATGAAACTCATACCTCAACAGACCCATCAACAAAAAGAACACCTGGTCAACCTTTAATTCCAACGAAGTGTAAACAGCGTTTTTTTCCACCAACACGGGTCTGCAGAGGTACACAAGCTTTGTAGAAGTAGACCCATCTGGTGAGCCGGGCCAGTGGGAGTTGGGCCCAAATGGTGTTCAAAATATCTTAATCTTACTAACATAATATTAAGCTTGCTTCCTCTTGTTTCTTCTTCATTTTTTGGGTGAGAATTGACATAGTATTAAGCTGATTCCATAAGGTGGAACTAATAATGGTTGCCTTCCAAAATGTGTTGAGCACTAATAATAAAGCATTCATTCTGATTCTTGGCGTGGTCTGTTTTGCCTATTTTTCTTCCTTATAAATGATTTCTTCCTATCAATAAAGCAGTAGAATTTTAACATAATACATCTCATATAAGTACAATTCGATCTATTAGGCGGCTAATATTGTTCTCCTGTTTTAACGTGGCAACATCAATCCTTTCAATGCTTCTCTTGATGCAAAGATGTTAAAATTATGGTTAAATAATTAAATTCAATGTTTTTTTAACTGCTTAAGCTCTAGGAAGAAATAGTAATTTATCAGAGAAGAAAATATTTTAAAACTAAGTTGGACAAAAAATAAAAAATAGCTCTGTAATTTAAAAAAGTCACAATTTATAATCAAGTTGTAGGAAAACAATGAATTAATGAAAATACTATAAAATAGCAATAACAGTAAATGATTAGCACTTAAATTTAAAAATTAAAGAACAATAATAATACTTAGTATAATTTTTTATGCTAAATAGTTTTAAAATACAAATTACTGTTATTATGCCATCTTTTGTTATTCCTGACATCTAAAAACTTTATATCAATTAAGTTACTAAACAAGTTACAAGTGTAAGTGTGTAACAACTTTAAAACACTTATAACCGTGATTTGCTATATGTTCGAAAGTTAAAAGCTTTTCAATTAGATCTCTTTTCTAATATATGTTTTCTAATTGAATTACATTTCTTCTCAAAAAAAAGAAAATAGAAAAAAAAAAATTCTATTATATATTTAAACCCTCCATTAGAATACTCCCACATCACATTTTATTTAAATTTTAGAATAAATAGTTCCATATATGAATACAAACATAATAAATGCCTATTAATAACTACTACAATTATCAATTTTATATTTAAGACAAAGATAAAATAAAAAAAATTATTATATTTTGTTTAAATTTCTTGTGCATTGCACAAGTTATTGACTAGTTATTTTAGTATTTAAGAAAATTACATTTATATCTCATTCATTTAAAGGCACCGCATGGCAGCAAAATCCTAACATTTTTTTTTTTTTTTTTGCAAATTAAAAAATATAAAGAAAAAAAAAAAATTGCCATGAGACTACAACATGATTTGTTAGCTAGTGGTTGAAAGTGTTGAGAAAGGACACTTTTTTTCGGGGATTATGTATATGCAATCTTAGTAAATAAAGAGAAAAGGCAAATAACAAGCAACATTGAGATTTACGTGGTTTTGTAACATATCTACATTCACAGGAGAAGCCACAACTGATTTCACCATGAAAATTAGAGCTGCAACAAATTTATATTATTTGAATTGAAGTATCCTAACCAACTTGTTGACGCTCCTTTCACTTTGCTACCTCCCACTCCACGAGGCCCGTAAACTAGAGACCATTATTACTTTCTTATTCAAAATATGAGCCACCATCTCTAGGAATTCTTGTCCTCCTTCAAGACCTTGAAAGCATGAATCCAATTTCTCATGCTGGTTTTGTACAGTCTTGAGGATTCCATCATAATTTCTTATCTTGTGACCAAGATTGCAATGCAACATTTATCTTTGAAATTGCAAGGTAACAGATAGAGTGCCTACAACCATAAACAAGCAATCTTGAGACATATAACAAAGAAAGTGCCTACAGCAATACAAAAGCAAGCAGTAACGTAAAGCTGCACGTACCATCTAGTTGCATCAGATTTTGTGGCAAATGCTAGCTACTATAACGGACAAAACAAATAGTGAAAGCCTCCAGTATGCCTCAAAATGAATGAGCCTGCCATAATATAAATGAGAGCTTCTAATTGATTTATTTATGAATTTATCTGTTTAATGATTTGTTATGGTAAATAGAAATAAAATGCAGCAGGGCAGCTACAAATTTAGATTAAAATTTAAAAATACAGCAGGATCTTTTTCTAGGCAATACAACAATTATTTTTGCCCCGTTAGTCAAAGATTCCAAACTAACCCAAATTAAGCCAACTACTAAAACAATTAGACAATATAATTGAAATGAAACAAAGTCAGAAGAGAACTCTGAAGAACATACCATTTCATAAGAAGAAGAAGAAAGTGAACTCTGACAAAGAAAGCTAAAGTAAATAAGCCAAAATTTTGATAAAAAATTACAGTCAAACATCTTCATGACTCATGAGCAACTTTTAGGCAATGTCAAGAACATAATTGTATGATTTAAGCCTATCAATTCTAACTACCATTTACATTTATTGGTGGAATATGTCCATAAAGAAGTTTTCGGAATAGAAAGAGTGGAAGTAATAAGGATTTTCATGGTTCTGGCAGCCTACACTTATAATGGAAATCCCTTAACGAGCTACATCTTTTTTGTTCTAAATTGTATGATACAAAGAATCCAATGAAGGTTATAAATAGGCATACATTAGGTCGATTTGACAACCATAAAATCATGGTAGCTAATGGTATACAAAACAACAGTATTCTTTAAAACCATGGTGTAGTCTATTTATGATATAGGTCTTCATCATATTACATCAAACACAGAAATATCATTCAATCAAAATAAATCCAAAGAAAAACAAAAGGACAGATGCATTAGGAATGAGACCAAAAAAATAAAAAAGCATGCTCACCTTTCAGAGACACTGCTTGCAACTGCTTGAGTCACAAACAGAGTGAGAGAGTGAGTGACTAAGGCCGACATACTCAACAAAGAAAAAATTAGTTCAAAATAGACAAAGAAAGTTGAACATAAGAGAAGAACAGATAGGGAGGGAGAGAGAGAGGTTTGCTTTGTTACCGTTGATGGAGCAAGTTGAAATGTGTAGAGAATGACAAGATAAGGATGCTTTGCTTTGTGAGTTTTCTGTAGGGGGCAAACATTTTGCCAAAATGTATTCTGTTGACCAATAAGTTTGTTTCTGGATCATCTGTCTTCTATCCTACCAAACACAAGAAAATGTTTAAATAAAAGTTTTCCATTGGAACAAACAGAACATAAATAAGAATTTGGCACTAAATAACCCAAAAATAAATAAATAAATAAAGAAGTTTCAATCAAACAAAAAAATCATGTTTATATGGTTGATTTGCATTAACTTTCCTTGTACTTTTTTCCTGATACAAGTTTATCAAAACCGGGAATAAAAGATGGTTGTACATAATTAGAAAAAAAACAATAAAGCAAAAAAAAAAAAAAAACAGGATAGCTATAATTTATTCCTAAAACAATATTAGAGACAACAAATTTCACAAATTTTTTCAAAACTTAGGTGCATCACATTACGTTTCCTAGTTAAATTCAAGCACTTGGTTGCATTGAGAAATAAAATACAAACAGTGCAATTTTTTCCAAGGACAATTGAATCAATTCATGAATCGTTGAAAAAAACTAAAGTTATAGATTATGGTGACCCCAAGTATAATGTGGTAACTTAATTTAGAGAATGTTTTAAAATTGCTATGAATTTTTATTGTATCCCAAGCTTTATTGTTGCACATACCAAATGGTTGATATTTCAATAAGATGAAAGCACTAAAAGTTGAATTTAAAATTATAGTATCTTAATCTACTATAATGTCAAACTTGCATGTGTTTGCATGTCTCTATGCAAATATAATTTTCACTAGGTTTTTGTTCCAATTTAGATTGAAGGCTTCATGCCATAAATTTATTAAGCTAGAGATCTGTGTTCACTTACAAAAGGTCTAAAGACACCGACAGAGTTCTATCCTGCTTTTGAATCTGCCAATAGTTCATTGGCAGTTTTAATATAAGATGTCAACCCCCCAGGATAGCTTGAATAAAGCCAAACAACCTGGAGCAAAATTGCAGTTAGAAGAAGAAATGGAAAGACAAGTAGCTAATTTAAAATTAATCAAGCACATGAAGAACCATGGTTAAGATCCTCTTGAAAAACCCAAAAACAGAACTAAAAAAAAAAAAACAGATGAAAAGACAAACTCTTTTTAAGGAGGAAAAAGAAGATTCTCAATTAAGTCATGCATGAGGCATTGGACCATTGGTGTTACACCCAGGAAACAAAACAAATAAAATTTTGCCATTTCCAATTTGTCCCTTTTAACTAAAAGGATTTTTTTTTTTTTTTTTTTGAATATTCTGTGGGACCTTATTATTAGCAATAAAAACCTGCTGGCATGTTTAATCTCAATCTGTAAATCAATATCAAAAACTTCTTTATCCTTAATATTTGCTAGTTCTTTGAATTACCTTACACCCCAAATCCCAAACAAGTTCTTACAAAACCAAACAGTCCCAAAAATTTCTCACCAACCAAACGAGCCAACTAAACTCCAAAAACAATTCCAGCCACAACACAACAATCAGCTTAAGCTGATATACTCTGAAGAATTAGAGTTCCCATAAGGAATTAAAATAGGAAAATATGAACTGTTACACCCCAAATACTTATCATACATCACCTATAAACAAAAAATGAAAACAAAGTCATCTCAAATTGCAAGAGTAACCTATGTAGTAAACCAAAGATCCCCTCAGATTGCATATCAGCAGTTCCTTGCTATTGCTAATCCACTGTCACGCAAGAAGGCTTAATAGCACACCTAATCAAATGCATACATAATGAAGCCCTTTAATTTCTCAGAGATGGCTCACATATAAAAGCAAAACATATCACAACTATATATGATTCCTGTAGTCAATGATAGAATTTGGATCATCAGTGTTGATATATTAAATATGTTGTATGTTATGTTTATAAAAATCAACTCTAATGTTTATTTGCACACATAAGCTATTAGATTTTCTTTCATACATTTTATCAAACACAAATACACAGTTCTTATAAGTCCACAAGAGAGGTTAATAATTAACAGTTCAGCCATGGAAAATTTTATTAATTTGTTATCAACACATGGAAAGTGACACCAAATTAATTGAAATAGGAACACATATATAGTCAAGTTCTAATGATTAGAACATAAATATATATACAGGAGGCCCTTTTTCAGTTTGGCTCAGGCATTTTGTCAAACACTTTGAGGGCGATGGGATTGCCTCTCTTAACATGCAATGAGGAACTATCAAAAGGTACTGATTTCTATTCGTAGTTCCTAGCTTTTGAAAAAGTTTTCCCACTAATCTTGCTGAGTTCTCACCCAACAACAAATGGGTGTTTTTATCTTAGCCTTCTGTTAAACTTTGCCGTAAGCTCTCTATTTACTTTTTGAAAAAAGTAGCTGAAAGGAATGGGCATAGATTTGAGCAAAAATGTCCACATTTGCAGGCAGAAGAATAGAATCAAAGTCAAAACTCAAATGATATGATTTATATACATGGACAGATTTAAATCTCAAAAATAGCATGCTAAGAATTAGAATCCTTCCAAAAGCAACCCAAAGTTTTTGAACTTGGAAGTTCAAATTTTAGTTTTACATTGATAAGTTGAATTGTGTAGTAATATTTTCTTTTTCTTTTTTTAAGGGACGATTCATAGTGATTGTCAACAGAAGAAGGGAAGAATTAGAAAGAGTGAGAGGAGGAGGGTTTCAACCATAGGGAGTTCGAAGAAGAAGAAAGAACAGAGAGAGTATCATTAATCAAGTACGGACTATTGAAATATATTATAGCTTGGATAACTCTAGGACACCATTTTTGTCACAACTTGATGAAATGGTCGGCAATTTTCAGAAAGCGTTCTTTTTATTTTTATTTTTATTTTTTCTCAATGAACTTGAAGGGCTTTTAGTAACCCAAAGATTCAAAGTTCCATCCACAGCACATGGGATTTTCGGATACTACTTCTTTAATAAACAAAAATTAAGTTGTGAAAAAAAAAAATCATCAACAATAATAAAAGAAGGGAACCGATAATGAGCTATGCAAGATCAATATTGAAGTTGAGCTACAGCCTATTTAAAGTTTAGAAGGGTCTATGTAGCAAGGGATGCACTTAAAAGGTAGTTTTTAAAGTTTAAATAAAAAAAATAAAGTACAAGTATTTGCCAAAGAAATGGGGGAAAAAAACACACAAACAAAACAAAACAAACATATAGTGACCAGTAAGACCTGTAATAGAAAGAAAGATGATGACTTACTAGTCTCGGACCACCTTCAATAGAATGAACCATGCAATCAGAGTTACAATGACCAATTCTTCCTTTATATATGTTTGATTCCTCATCAAATGTGGTACGTCGTTAGAGCTACTTTCACCACTAGGTCCAGCCTCATCGCATTCATCATGGCTTCGCATAATTTTAGAACCTTCTGTTACCAACATTGAATTGTCCAAATCATGTTGAGCATCTATGACCTCATAAGAAGTGATGCAACTGCTGTTGCTGGGTTGAGCTAGTCCTCTGATATCTTCCATGTCTTGCTCGTATACCATTTGAAACTCACATTTCTCAAACTCCAAGTTTGAGTCCCTAGAAAATTGAAATCTAACTTCCAATTGAATGGATTCATTCTCATCAATTTGACTCAATACTGCTCTCGCGTTCTCATCAAAAAATTCAGGGCGAAAATAGAGTAGCCAAAGGTGATGGGATGAAATCTCAACACAGTTAATGCTAAATTTTGCCAGCACTCCTACACCAACTTCAATGTAACAAATAATATGACAGTTTTCAAAGAAACTGTAATTTTTCAGATAAAGATCCAGGGGTGAAAAAACAGCACAAGCAGCCATTTCCATCCACTTATTACATGAATGAGTAGGCATTTGTATATTCACATTTTGTTTCCAAGGAGTAACTTGTGCTTTTACTATATTCCCCATACTTTGATGGCTAAACCATTCCATAATTTCACTTCCAGGAATAAAAGTACTAATGGTTGCCGCTTTAGGTTCCTTGTAGATTCCCTGCAACATACAAAACATGACGTTTAGAATTTAACTACACATACATACATACATACATACATATTTTTATATATATATATATATATATAGAGAGAGAGAGAGAGAGAGAGAGACCTGAGCAGCTTTATTTAGCATTCTAAAGAACATGGTTCCTTGATTGTCAGCCAATTCAAAACAATTGAAGAGATAAAGAAATAATGAGTTTGATTTGTCTGGTATTAATGTTTTTGGTAATATTTCCAATAAGGTACAACCTTCTGCAAAAACACTCCTGGTGCCGGATGGAAGCTGTGGCAATGAACGTAGTCTTGTGCAATTCTTCAAAACAATAGTCTTCAATTTAGATAGTTGAATGATGCTTTTAGGAAGGCAATCACAACTATTTTCACTTAGATTTAAATCTTCTAAAGAGGATAAGCAAGCAATATCATTAGGGATTGTATGAAGATCACAATTACTTAGATTCAATCTCATTAAAGAGCACAAATCTGGCAGGTAAGGCAATAACAAGCTCACAGGATTTGAGATTTCTTAAACGAACAATCGAGACAGGCGGCTTTCTTAAAGCAATCCCACTCAAATCAAGCTCTTCTAGACTTACAACATTCCACAAGTTCTCTGGCAGATTGTCAAGTTTTGAGCATCCAACCACATTGAGTTCTTTAAGCAACTTGAAGTTACAAATGTTGCTAGGAAGAAACACAAGATATTTGCAATCCCTTAAATGCAATGCAGCAAGGTTAGTCAAATGCTCGACTGAAGAGGGAAGTTTCGTAATAGCGGTGCCATCTAAGTGAAGTTTTGACAAGCGTTCCATGTTTCCCATAAATTTTGGAATTCTCTTAATTTAGGAACAATTGGAAAGATTAGGAATCTCTAGAGACTCCATTTCAAACTTTCTTGGAAGACTACTAAGGTTTTTGCAACCTTCTAGATCAAGAAGAGTAAGCCTTTTATGAACCACAACAGATGGGTGAACCTCAATTAATCTTATACAACTTTTAACAACTAATTTCTCAAGATTGGGAACTCCGGTAAAGTCAGGGGTTGCAATGAGGCTTAAGGAATCGTTCAACTCGATAAACTTTAATTTGTCCAAGTACTTTTAAAATCCCAAAAAAAAAAAAAAAGGTAGAATAATTAGGTTCCACAAACCTTACAATTTATTAAAAATTAAAAACAAAGTTGTACGGGAGTATTAAATAGCAATATTACCTTATTTCCTTTCCAAAGTCATTCAACTTTGCTACGCCACAATGTGAAGTTCAACAATCAAAAGCAATGCCCTAACTTTCTCCCACAGCAAATTCGGATCAAACTCGTAACAATTTCAAAACAACCAAACAGAACCTTAGAATCAAAATTAGCTGGCCCACACTTCCGTACCTGATTTCGATCGAAAAAGAAGAGCCGCTTGAATCGCCGATCGAGATCTTCGAAAAAAATGTTTGAGAGAGTCCGTACACGGCTTTGAAATCGGAACGGTGAAGTCGTGCGTTTAGGGACGAGTTGAAGAAGAGAAAGTAGATCGATTTGGTGAAATCCAGAAAATAATTTAGAAATGTGAGAAACGAGAAATTGGAAATTTAAGAAGTGATCTGAAAAAGACTCTGTTTAAATTTACCTGTGAGGATTGGATTGAGGAGTATAGGGTTTCGAAGGAGTGTGGATTTGGAGGAAGGGATTTGATTTTTTGAGCTCCCATTGCTTGAGCCTTGTGTGCTGGAAAAAGGAAGAAGCTTGGGAGTGGAAATGAAAAATGGAATTACTGGGAAATGTGAAGAGGTCTGTTTGGTTGTGAGGATTGGATCTCTTGGCGCGGAAAAAGATAGAGAAAGAGGGAAATTGCGTTGTTGTATTCTGAGTCGTTGGGCTGAAATTTCAAATAGTTTGTGGGCTTTTTTTTTTTTTTTTTTTTCTTGAGAAGTTTGTAATTAGGCTTCAACTTCGCTTTGGCTCTCGTGTAAAATAAATTTTAATTTATATTTAACTTTTAATTAACTCGTATGTATATAAATCCTCAATAAGGTAATCAAGGTTGGCCATGTATGTTAAAGTGAGAATTTGGCACAAGTTACAAGAATGGAAAGGAAAAGCTTCTTATACAAGTGAGCCAAGAAATTTTGATTAAAGTGATTGTCCAAACTATGCCCACATACACAATAAGTTACTTCAAACTCTTGAAGAGCTTTTGCAATGACATCAAATCTCTAATTAGAAAGTTTTAGTAGGGCTATCGAGGTGAACATAGGAAGATGATCTTACCCCTCACAAACTCTCATGATGCTAAGCTTTTTGCTATGGTTGCCTAGAGTCTATGGAATT
Organism: Quercus glauca; assembly: GCA_023736055.1. Classification (NCBI taxonomy): domain Eukaryota; kingdom Viridiplantae; phylum Streptophyta; class Magnoliopsida; order Fagales; family Fagaceae; genus Quercus; species Quercus glauca. Next base: position 11,725,445 of record CM043318.1, read on the forward strand.
GACGGAATGCTCATCGCTTAAACAAACCTTCCCTAACAACCTCAAGTGTTTTTACTTTTGCTGTGAAGATTCTTTGAGAATTTCATGAGGTACCCATTCGAACTCCCCCTCATCCCCAGATTACTCATTGTCTCTTACTCTCATGTGCTCCTCCATTGCATGCCCCATACAAAATTAATTTTGATGGAGCTTTGTTTAAGGACATCTCTGCTGCTAGTCTGGGTGTGGTCATGTGATTGAAGACTTGCAGTTAGCCACAAAAGATTTTAAGTTTATTTCTTTTTCTCATGCAAGACGTACTAGAAATTCAGTAGCTCAACATTTAGCGAAAAAAGAAAAGGCTTGTTGGAACCTTAGTTTTGGCTGGAGGAGGTGTCTAAAGACATTTCTCCTTTTGTAACCCATGATAATTTATAAAGTTTTGATTCAATAAATTTCACGATCTTGATTCTCACAGGAAAAAAAAAATAAAAAACATTGTGAGTAAAATCTTGTTGCAATTGATTATTATGAAGAGATGTATCTCAATTTCTCCTAACAAAGGCCTTGGATAAAATCATTCTATAAAAAGGACTTACATATTACAAGTTGAGTTTTATTATATGTCAAAATACATTGTTGTTCTCTAAATTTTAACCCATGATTGATTTTGATTTATAAAATTTAACGTGATTGCTTTTACTCCTTAACAAATTTTAAATAATTACTTTTATTTCCTAGCTAACATGTCTATTGGAGCGATAATATGTCAATTCTTAGTTTGACCACATTATCATTCCGTCATAGAGATTAACAGATGACGTGAACACTTTAAGTTTGTTGAGGACTAAAATCACTCACTGGTTAAAATGTAAGAACCAACAATATATTGTGCCCCTTATTAAACAAATTTCTTATCAATTACCTTATCCATGTAGTCCAATGAATTATAACTGTCAAATCGATGACAATACAAGTATAGAGTTCCACCACTGATAGCACATAAAAATCACGTTCAATCACATAAACAAATTAACTTTTATGATTATAGCCACAATAGTTTGATGTGCACTTGGAATGACAGGTCACTATATATACATTACATTTATAATACGAGGCTCTAAGCTATTCTTGATTAGCGTGGTTCTTTGAAGTAGATCGCATATTTGATACCACAAATGGAAAAAATAATTATGACAATATCAGTGCCAAGGGCTGTGGTTGCTTGATCACCTAGCTCCATGTTCCTGCCGCCAAAACAATCAACCATGTCAGGAATGGATTCCCAGTTCTCTACATCTTTCTCGTATGGAATCTCTAATTTCATTCTCATTTCTTGGCTTGCAGCCTCCTGAGCAAGTGTCCGACCATAAAATCTATGGGTTTCTTCATTGCTCAGTACATCATATACTTCTCTAAGCTTCATGAACTTGTCCGAAGCAGCTTTTAGTGAGGAGTTGCGTCTGGATGGTACTCTTTTGATAATCTTCTATAAGCAGCTCGGATCTCTTCCATATCTGCTTCTGCTAATATTCCTAAGAACCTGATTAAATCCAACTCGAGTTAGTAATAATGTCTTATTAGGTATCATGGGTGCACGCATATATAAGCAAATTAATATATGGTTTAAGAAGGTATCATACTGTTCCATGAGTATGCACTTTATATTTGTTAATAAAATTCAATTATGTGATTGTATTGGTCAATGCAACATCATTTATGTTTTCTTTCCTTAACCATAATTAAATTTAATCATGTGACGTATTAGTCATGGCCTAATGTAATTGGGAAATCTAAGATAAGTACACCTTGGTCCTTGGTAATTGTATCTAAGTTATACCAGCTTAACTAACTTACTTTTAAATACATTTCCACTGAATTACTTGTGATGATTTTTAGATTAACACTAAGTAAATATCAAGGGACTAGGACTGACTTCTTTTGCAAATTTATTAATTGACTATCCAATATGGACCATATAGAGCTAAGCATATATTTTCACAGTCACAGTTCTAGCAGTTCATAATTTCATCCAAGATTAGTAAATTGTATATTCAATTCTAGAAGGGAAAGTATAGAAACTCACTGGTAATGAAAATCAGATGAGTCATTTAGCAGTTTCTCAAAAAAAAAAGATGAGTCATTTAGCAAATCAGCAAATTTCTCACCTGAAAGATTCTTATGCTTCTTTTGTTGATTGCTTTGATATTCTGTTGGCTGGGAACTAGTGCTTCCACCAATCCAACCTTCATCTTTATTGTGTTAAATTATATGTTAGAAAGTCCAACAAAGGGAATAACATCTTATAATAACAGTAGCTAGTTGTATTGCAAAATCATAGAATTTTACAAAGCGCGCATGATCTACTCTATTTTTTATATAACCTATTGTATTCTAAAGCATTTGTCTTCGTCGCATTACATCAAACACAGAAATATCATTCCACCAAAAGACCCGAGAAAAACAAAAGAGACAACAATGATGCATTTAGGTTTGAGACCCCAAAAAAAAAAAAAAAACACTCACTTTTTACGAACGGATGTTGTGCCACTGCCCTATGTGAGGGGCTGCTGACCATGAATGAGAGAACAAAAGAGTAAGAAGTCACTGGTGAATGCAAGTATGGAGGGATTGAGGCTGATATACTCAACAAAACAAAGACAACTGAAAGTTGATTTGCATTAACCTTTTACCAAAACAAATGGAGCATCAATAAAAATTTAGAACAAAACAACTACCCAAAAAAAAAAAAAAATTACAATCACACAAGCAAATGATGTACATATGGTTGATTTGCATTAAATTTCCTTTTACCTTGTTCTCAATATAAGTTAATCAAAACTACTAAACTAAAATTTGCCTTTTCAAAAAAAAAAATAAATAAATAAATAAAATTTGGAATTTATTCTTTTAAGGAAAAATTTGTACAAGGTGAAATGAAAATGGCACATGTTTAAGAAACTAGTAAAGGTAATGACATTTTGACAAAAAAATAAAACTCACATATTATGGATGTCCAGTAAACAATCTTGTGGACAAGGAAGTTTTTTTCATATCATGGCCTACTTTCTCTAAAAAGAAGAAAAAAAAAAAAAATCAAGGTTACCACACGGGCCCATTAGAAAGCTACAGAGTCTATTTATTAAGGGCTGCACTTAACGTAAATTCTGAAAATAAAATTAGAAAGAAAAAAAGAGAGCAAATATATGCCCTATAGGATGCTGCAGAGTCAATGTAACGATGACTTACTAGTCCCAATCCACCTTCATAAGAATTCTTGCAATCAGAGTAACCATAAGCCATACATTCTCTATCTTTGAATCCTTTTTGAGTGTGGGACATCGTTAGGGCTGCCTTCCCCACTAGGTCCAATTCCATCATACTCATCACGGCTTCGCTTAATTTTGATAGCTTCTACTGAATTGTCAAAATCATGATGTACATCCAAACCCTCATAAGGAGTGATGCAGATGCTATTGTTGGATTGAGCCATCATTTCTCTTATATATTCAATGTCTTGCTCTTATACTAGACGAAACCCACATTTCTTAAACTCAAACCAACTATGGAGAGGACTATGAAATCTAATCTCCATCTGAATGAATCCATTTTCATCAATTTGATTGAATCTGTCATTCTCATAAAGCTGTTGAGGGGGTAAATAGAACATCCAAAGGTGATGTGATTTAATCTAAACAAATTTAATGCTAAAGAAATCAACAATGGTTGCACCTTCATGTTTATTAACTAGAATATTACAAAAAAGAAGGTGGTCAGATAAGACAATTATTTGGATGAAGATTAGGGCAGTTAAAAATAGCACACACAGCCATTCCGATCCACTTATTACACGAATGAGAAGGCACTTGTATATTCAAATTTTTGTTTGGATGAGTAACTTGTGTATTCACTATAGCCCCTACTTTCTAATGACTAAACCATTTTGGAATTTCACTTCCAGGAATAACAATACTAAAGGTGCCAGTGTAAGGAAATTCAGTAGATTCCTTTTACATTTCTTGAAACATACAAAACATAATGTTTAGAATTGACATATATATATATATAGAGAGAGAGAGAGAGAGAGAGAGAGAGAGAGAGAGAGAGAGAGAGAGAGAGTTGAGGAAGTGTTGATAGCATTCTAAAGATGATGTTACTCTGGCCTTAATTATAAGCCAATTTGAAGCAATTGGAGAGAAAAAGACGTGGGTGGCAAGTTTGTCTAGTGTTAATCTATTTGGTAATGTTTCCAATGAGGTACAACCATTTGCTTCAACCGTCCAAATGCTTGATGAAAATTGTGGCAGTGAATGAAGTTGTGTGCAATTCCTTAAATAAATAGTATTCAATTTAGATAGTTGAATGATACTTTCAGGAAGGCAATCAAAATTTTTTCCACTTACATCTAACCTATTTAAAGAGGATATGTGGCCAAAATCTTTAGGAATTGTTGGGAGATTACAGTCACTCAGATCCAATATCGTTAATGAACACAAGCCTGGCAAGGAAGGCAATAACAAGTTCACAGGATTTAGGCTTCTTCTTGGCATTAGATAAAAAGGAAAAGCATATTCCATAGTTTACGTGGTGGCCCTTTACATCCCTGAAAAGATAATACTTTAAGATTTCTTGAGAGAACAATAGAGGAGGGCGGTTCTCTTAAAGCAGTTGCACTCACATCAAGCTCTTCTAGACTTTCAACATTCCATAGGTTCTCCGGTAGATTCTCAAGCTTTGAGCATCCAGCCAAATTGATATCTTTAAGCGACTTGAAGCTACAAATAATACTAGGAAGACACACAAAATTTTTGCAATCTCTCAAATGCAATGAAGCAAGGATGGTCAAATGTTCAGCTGAAGATGGAAGTTTTGTAATAGCAATTCCATCTAAGTGAAGTTTTGATAAGCGTTTCATATTTCCAATAAACTCTAGAATTCACTTAATTTTTGAACAGCCAGAAAGAATAAGAATCTCAAGAGACTCCATTTCAAACTTACTTGGAAGACTATTAAGATTTCTGTAACCTTCTAGATTAAGATGAGTAAGCCTTTTATGAACTACAATAGATTGGTGAACTTTACTTAAATTTTTACAACATTTAACATCTAATTTCTCAAGATTTGGGACTCCATTGAAGTTAGGGGTTGCAATGAGGTTTAAGGAGTCTTCCAATTTGATAGACTCCAAATTGCCAAAACGCTGTTAAAAGTCAAAAATAGTAAATAAGAACAAATAGATTAGGTTCCAAAAAGATTAGAATTTATAACTTTTTATTAAACGAATAGGAGTACTTAAATAACAATGTTACCTTTATTCCTTTCCAAAGTCGAACAATTTTGCTATGGCACATGCAAAGTTCAACAAGCTCATCTGATTGGAAACTTGATGGCAAAGATTTTGAATGATATCCACTCCAATCGAGATATCTTCAGCCATTAGAAAGATGTTTTGGACCATACGGAAGGTGAACACCATGAATTATAAGCAACTTAAGTTTAGGAAACTTTGAAAAGGCATCAAGGTTCCAATGTGCCTTTACAAATTTGTGTAGTTCACCCAATTCAAGCAATGGAGGAAGCTCAAGGACTATGCCCTGAATTGTTTTTGTTCCCTAAAAGTCAAGAAAAATATATGGGTGAATTGCAAGATATATGGTTTTTTTTTTTTTTAAAGAATCAACGTAGTACCTTTTATTCAATGAAAAACCATTAGAGTCTGCTAGAAACAAAAGAAAGAAACTGTGGTGGAGCATCCTCCATCCACACACTATAATCTAGAACATTTAAAACAAAAAGAGCTAAAACATCTTGCCAAAACCACTCCAAACCTTGATTTTCGCTCCCAACTGAATAGTGCATCCTCAAGATTGACCTTAACCATGTCCAAGATAAGAGCTCTCCAATGAACTCGGATTGGTGTGGACTATGGTTGGGGTTACTGCACCGCCTGGAATTCCGATAGGAGTCCGTTGGCCATGTTTGCGAGCTGATTTGGAATGCAACAAGGTTGGTTAGTTCTGACTCGAATTTGATGTGTCCCTATTATCCAAACCATGACTGAGATCGACTCTTTTTCTGTTTTGTTTTGATCATCCACAACAGCAACTCTTTGAAGTCCATGAATGCTGCAGATATTTTGTTCTTCTTAATTGCTTCAGGTAGTATTATTTCCTTGTTAAGACCGTGGACCTCATTTGTTGATTGCCATTGGGATTGCTATGAATGCGGATTAATAGGAGCATTAAAAGGTGAGCTGTCATGTGTATCTCACTTAACTTCCGAATCCGAATTGGCAAGTGAATTAACTTGGCTTGAGTCTCCAATTATGGGTTGACATTTCAAGCTCTTAGACTTTCCCATATTAACTTTTGAATTCCCATCCAAATTTGGACCTGATTTTGGCATTAATGAGGATTCAATTGCATAACCCTCAGAGTCCGTAACTGAAGTAACGTACTCCTGCCTCATTTCAATTCTGTCATGCACTATTTCAGGCAACGCTTGTACCACGTCACCTCCCTCCATTGTTGCTGCCGTGCCAGATTTGCCTCTGTACCTACCGGTGTCATCCTTGTCACTCCTTGCATCTTGGGATGGACTTCTCTGAAAAAACACAGGCCCCACAAATACTGCATTCCCCATTGAACAGTAAGGCAAAGCCCGAAGTGATGGACCAGTTTGTTGATTGAAGACTTGTAGCATTCCTTTGCTTTGAATCCTGAAAAACTTCCCTGCCACGAAAGTGTTTCCCTTAGGCCCACAAGAAAAAACCCAACAAGCTCTCTGTAGAAACTTGTTATCCAAAGAGGTGCAAAACATCACAAATTCCTTCGTAAGAAGGGACTGAAAACCAAAAAAAATCCTTCATAAGAAGGGACAAAGAAGCTCTCTGGATAAACTTGTTATCCACAGAAGTACAAATCAACAGAAACTCCTTCATAAGAAGGGACAGAACAACAAAAGAGAATAAATACATTATCGGAGAACTCTATGCCATTAGAGATCTCCACTTGAATCTAACAATGGTCATTTTTACTACCAATTGGTGTTGATTTTACTTTTGAGACTAGTTAGAGATACCACTTTCATAACATTATATGGTTTTCTTTATAGGTAAATTGCAAGATATTTGGTTACTAGAATGGTTCAAATTTTAATTTTGTTAAGTTATGTTATAGGGTATATGCCAAGTTTTCTAAATGATCTCTTATCATGATTTTCATCAAGCCATTCACTAGGTAAATTGCAAGATATATGATTACTAAAATGGTTCAAATTTTAACTTTGTTAAATAATGTGATAAGGTATATGCTCAAGTTCTCTAAATGACCACTTACCGCATTTTTTGTCAACACGTTGTGAATGTCCTTATATAGCCACAATCTGCTCCACATCCCAAGTTCTTGAGGATCATCTTGACGAACTATGTCTTGTCCCACCTTTTTGTAGTAATTCATGCATCCAAAATTTATTTTCAAACTCTTGCAAGAGAGACTTTTCAATATGAACACTTAATCCAATTTTAGGGTGAAGACCAATACAATCTAGTATTTCTACTACACAATTTGTTTCTTTCATATTGAAGAAACATGCTATATGTGGAAATATTTCTTTTTCCACTCTTTGTAGTCCATCAAAACTTATTTTAAGTATTTTGTTTACTTCTTCTGCAGGAAAATCTTTGAGCATATCTAATACACTATGCCATTCCTCCTTACTTCTATTGAACAAAAAAGAACCCAAAACCTCAATAGCTAGAGGAAGGCCTTGAGCGTAATTTACAAACTGTTTAGACAACTTTAAATAATCTTCGGCAAGATGATCTTTGTTAAAAGAATTCAAACTAAAAAGATGAAGAGCATCATCATCATTCAATCCTTTTACTTCATATATTCCAAATACTTTATGTCTTATCAACAATGCATATCTCTTGTTGTGACAATAACTCTACTACCTAGACCAAACCAATTAAGCTCCCCGGCTAAGATTTCTAACTGGTTGAATTGATTTACACCATTAAGAACAAGAAGAATCCTTTTATGACATAACCTATTCTTGATCATAAGAACTCCGTAATCAACCCTAGTCTTGATCATAAGAACTCCGTAATCAACATCCCGTATATTCACACTTCTTTCACTCAAAATTTCACAAATAAGTTTTTGTTGTGATGGAAGTAAACCATGTTTTCTAGATTCTTCTTCAATATTAGTAATAAAACTACCATCTTTAAAATTATTAAAAATCATCCTATAGACAACTCTAGTAAGAGTTGTCTTACCGATTGCCCCCATCCCCCAAACCCCTATGATGCGAACATCATTCAATCTTATAGCCAAAAGGGACATCAGTTCATCCACTCAACAATCTATTCCTACTAAACCTCTGGTATCTATTGGGACTGCATAACTTAATTTGTGTAATATCACTTCCACAATATCTTGGATAAATTCTGACTCATGCCTCTAAAGAAGAGAGATAATCAAACAATGCAACTGAATCACCCATATTACCCGTTGCCTCCCAAAAGAAATATGATATTTAGAGTTAAGTTTCAATGTAAATATCCTCAAATTCTAGCAAATCTCACACAGATATAGAGAATTAAGTAAATGCAATAACTCATACACAGGGGTATACTAATCCCATATCACTAAGAATAGAGTAATGAGTTACAGGTGGAGTCATATAAACAATGCTATTAAGTTTGACATAATATTGATTCAAAAAGTGTTAATTAATATAATTATTAAAATAAATTAACATATTACTATCTTGATTCTCAAAATTAAATTAAAAAAAAAAAAATATATATATATATATATATAAACAGAAGTTTAATTTTCACATAAATATAACTTAAGTCTAAATTTTAATTAATTTTCAAAGCATAGTATTCATTACAAGATATTATCAAAAATCTATATATATATATATATATTCATCAACAAAATAGCTTAAGAAGAGAAATCCAAATATAAGGAAGGTAAACAAAAAATTAAACTGCTTAAGAGTACCTAACTAATATAAGGGCTAAAACATTATTTTGGAGGAGCCTCTTATATGGACATCGGGAATATAGGGTTGAAAGATGTTTTCGTTGAAATACACAACATATATAATGTGATTGTGTTTGGAAGCTGAAAGATGCATGGAGTGTTACCCAAGAATGTATATTTGTTTCTTGTTTCTTGTTCAATTATAGTGAATTTTAGTTAGTGTTACCCAAGAATGTATATATGGAGTTTCCAAGTTATGTTAAATATTATTGCCTTGTGTGAATTTTCTAATATATTATTTGTATGAATGCACATTTGCTATTTTTGAATGACAACAAACTGGTATCGAATTTGTTTAAGACAAGCATATACAAGCTTGGCCTTGGTTGTATAAAAGTTAGTTGTCTTATTCATATAAATCATATTAAGCTTCATTAAGGTCAAGTTATTGTAGTAAAGAATGAAAATTAATTAGTTTATTTTAGGGTTAGTGTGGAAATCTATTGTAAATCATTTTAAATCCCACATCTAAGAGAAGATAGTAATGAGCTATATTTTAAGACTTAGGGTTATACAAGTCAAGATAAGCTTACATCTAAAATAACTACCCCTTAGTGTTGTATTATTATAATATGAGTCATGCTAACAAGTGCCCTTAGGGCACTAGTTAAGAATCAACTTTAGGAAAGTTTTAACATCACTTTTATGGGAAATGAAAAAACCTGTCAAAACATTAATTATTTTTTTTTCTTTTTCCATAAAAACTTTCTTTAATTGGATTCTTAACCAGTGCCCTTAGGGCACTCATTAGCATTTCCCTTATAATATATCAAGAGTACATGCCATTGCTAAGCTTGCTCTAGATTATGTTCATGTTTTTTGTTTCAATAACACCAACCTCCCCCTCCCCCTCCCTATCGAGTTTGTTTGTAGGGAGGATTGCCTTGCTTAGTTCTGTTTCTATTTAATGTGATTGGAGATTAGCAACGAAAAAAAAAAAAAGTACATGTCAAACGGACTAATATAAAACCAAAAATAGAGATCGTTATTGTCATGTCAAGTACTAGTGCATTAGAATCAAATCCTCACATCTAGTTACAATATAAATCTCGCAAAGCAATGAAAATAATTATTTAATATATATACAAATGGAAATAATGATGTTAGCACGAATTACCTATCTTGTAAAGGAAATCCATAGAGACTGGCCATTTTTGTCAAAGTAGCTCTCTACGAGTGAACTTTATCTATATTTTCTTTGAAACGTTTTTCATGTTCATCAAATGCTTGTGCATATGTTCCTATTTGTATTCACACCACGGATGGATCCACATTGTAAAAAATAGGCAAGACTATTGCATTCCATGATTTTTACAAGTTCATCCAAACACCATGTTGAGGATGCGTAGTTTTTTGAGAGAATGATGATAGCAAACATTGATTCTTCTATTGCTTTTAAAAGCTTAGGTGAAATAGGTTTTCCTCTCTCAAGATTTTTATCATCCCTAAAGGTAAAGACACCATTCTGTCTCAAGATTTTTATCATCCCCGAAGGTGGAGACACCCTTCTGTTTCAAGGTGGCGTATAGATGGTCTGTAAAACTTTTGCCAGCATCTTCACCTCTGAAACTTAGAAAGACATCAGATTTCAACTTATGGCAAGAAGAAGAAGAAGAAGAAGAAGAAGAAGGGCTTTTTGAATCCATGAAAGCCAATCTAAGCGTAGGAGTAAACCTTGAATCACAATATAGGATTATAGATACTCATCAAGATTTCATTGAATTAGATTTGAAGAAAAAATAAATAAACGAATATGGGGTAAAAGGAAACTATATAGAATTTAAAGAGCAAAACTAAGGAGAGGAAATTGAAAATAAAACTTATAGATACTCATTAAAAAAAAGGGTGAGAACTTACAGATTTTGGAGGATAGCAGATTAGCAGTATTGTATTGTCGATGAAGCTACTATTCTGTTTAATTGATGGTTTAAATAAAGGAAAGTGCAATGTTTCGTTTCTGGTCAAGGCAAGAAACGTTTCATTTTTAGTTCCATAAAGAAAAACGTTTCGTTTTTAGTTAAGTCAAGAAATCATTTAATTGACTCACTTTATTAAAGTGTAGGTCTAAAGTGTGGCCCTTGGTTTCTAAAGTATCTTTAGTTTAGACTTTAGTATGGAATGGAGGAAATTTCTTGAACTTGTTAAATTCTCACGCGGACTAAAGGTGGAATCACACGTTGTTTCCTGTTGCTAGTCTGCTACAAAGCTAAATAAAATGCAAATGTGAGCAAAATGAAGGTAAATGAGATATTTGCTATAGTTTTTTTCTTTTTTTCTTTTACTTGTACAAATCCATTTCCATCGATTGGCTTTCCAAAACCAAAATTTACTCAAGCCAATAAATGAAAATGGATTTGGCAGATTCCATGTCCAAAATAAATTCAATTTTTTATTTGGAAAGCTTATCATGACCATCTTTCTACTCGCAAATTTCTATCTCAACATCAACATGAGATTAGCCCCATTTGTCCTAGATGTAATCAAGTTGAGTCCACAATTCACATACTGCAAGACTGCCCTCAGGCTATTCAATACTGGAATTCATTTTCCGGGGTTAGACCCTTAAAATTTTTCCAAGAACCCTTGCAAATTCGGCTTAAGAAAAATTCTACCCTTCATCTTCCTGGTTATGAAAATCAGCCCCCTTGGAAACTTTGGTTTATTTTATCTGTTTGGCAATTAGAGTTGTCAAGAAATGAGAGAGTTTTTAAAGCTTCTTCTAGCTCTATTCCACAACTAATTCACAAAACCACTCATTGAGCCATTGAATTCTTCTACATTGCTTATCCTTTAAAACAAAAATATATATATATATATATATTACAAAAAAATCTTTTGGCAACCTTCCTTAGAGCCTTTTATCACTTTAAACACAGATGAGTTCTTTTGGTAATCCAGGTAGAGCTGGTGGACGAGGAGTCTTTCGTGATTTTAATGGGTTTTGGTTAAAAAGTTTCTTTATTCATCTAGGAACAACTACCAATAACATAGCATAAATTAGAAGTTGTTTGTTTGGTTTAAATCTAGTTTGGAATCTGAGGTTTAAACATATTAATTTACAAATAGATTATATCCTAGTTATGCAATGACTAATACATAATGGTACTTATGCGCCACAACTTTATATTTTAATTAATGAATGCAGATCCCTTATTACTCGCGAGTGGATTGTCCTTCCTGCTCACATATACTGGGAGGCTAATGGAATGGCTGATGGACTAGCTAAAAGGGAAGCTTGCAAATGGATAGAATTTTTGTATATGAGTCCCCGAGTTTTGTGTATGAAAAGTATCTTAGGGATGTTTGTCAAATGGGCACTTTTAGAAAGTGCTCTGTAACAAACTATGTATTTCTCCTAAATTGTCTATTTGAATAAATAAAACTTCCCCTTTGTACCAAAAAAAAAATTTGATAAAATTTCGTTTACATAAAATAATAAATCGAGTATTTTCTTTTTTGTCAGTATATAGGGATACGAAATCAAAATTAAGCATGACTTTGGTGGTTGATGGTATTATTTTGTGAAGTTTTCTCAAACCTTGTTGGAAGATCCTTCTTAGATTGTTTGTCTTGCTTTCTTCTTTTTGAAGCCTAAAAAATATATTTAAGAAAAAAAAGAAAAAAGAAAAAGAAAAGCAAGCTATAAAATCTATGTAACAAGATTCAGGGGCTGCACTAAACTCAAATTCTGGTGCTTTATCATGAACAAAGGCCTTAAAATGGAGTAATTAAAGCTAACAGACTCAACTGGGCACGCATGCTTAGGCGGTCGTTTTTATTATATTCAAGCCCGGATTGTGCCTTGAGTCTTGACAAACATGGGAAATCAATTAGATATAGCATACACCGTACACCGTACACCGTACACCAATAACCAAGCATGTAAACCCCACAATACATGTTCCATGTCTCCGAGCTAATCAATATATGCAAAATCCATTGGCAATTAGTGAATCCAACTAATTAATTAATATCCAATAGTCTATTCATAAAAATGAACCCAATAGTTTACAACTGTTTCAAACTTAACTCAGAAATATTTTTGTTTATGTTTGTTTATTTAACAAATAAGTTTACAATTATGTATAGTGAACAAACTCGCAAGAATGAAACTTAATTTAATTAAGTGTGTGTATATAACATTTTTAGTCCATTTTAATTGTAATAATTATATAGAAAATTTTTTATTTATAAAAGGTTAATAAAAAACTAATTTTTATGAGTTTCTTAATGAAGATTATTCTATATATCTAATTAACTCAAATAATTTGATATTTATTGGTAAACCAAATAATTTTATTTCAACTATAATTTAGTCAATAATTATTAGCACAGATTTCTAAAAGGCTAAAAAATAAATAAATAAGGATTAAAAGGAAACGATTTAGAAAGATAAGGGGGGAATGGGCAGAGTAGCGGTGGGTGGGGGAAGAAAGTAGTAAGTTAGACAACGTTAGTAAGAATTAAGAAAAATAGCATTTCGAGTTTTAGAAACTCGAGATCCATATTAAAAATCGAGTCTCAAAAACTCGCTTTGCAAGAGTTTTGGTGCTAAAAATGCCACACAAATCTCGAGTTTTAGAAACTCAAGTTCTATGCAAAAAAAATTGTGTGATCATCCCTATAGTGGCGTTTTTAAGTCCTATAGTGACGTTTTAAAGCCCTATAGCGGCGTTTTCCTGCAAAAAATTTTATAAGTGCCCATAAGGTTCAGGGAGCCCTATAGTGGCGTTTTTAAGCTCTACAGTGACGTTTTAAAGCTCTATAGCGGCGTTTCCTGCAAAAATTTTTCATAAGTGTCATACAAGAGCCCTATAGCGACGTTTTTAAGCTCTATAGCGGCGTTTTTAAGCCCTATAGCGGCATTTTTCGGAACTCGAGTGTTTAAAACTCGATTTTCACATGGATTTTTTCCCAAATCGGACCCATCCTCTTACAAATCGAGACTTAAAAACTCGAGTTTTATCTTGGAACTCGAGTTTTAGACACTCGAGATGCTGGTTTTCGACATTCTTCCCAAAAACGACAACTAATTAAATTTTTTTATATTTATTGTTAAATGGAAAAAAAATTCGAAAGATAAGAGTGAAACTAAAAGGAGGGAAGAAATAACTTGGCAGCAGCATGAATTACAACTCCTATTGATCCAACTAAAAGAGCAAGCAGCAAACGACGCAACTAAGCTATGAATATTGTCAATAATAGCTGAGGTAGGGACTGGTATTTGCCAGCAATTGAGTCGAAGCAAATTTTAGAGTCACCTTCTGAAATCGCATGTCTCCAGTTTTCAGAAATAGCTAACTGGGCAGCCCACTGGAGGAGAGGAGCAACATTAATATACATATTGGTACCTCTCTTCTCTCTGTGTATAATTTTTCATATTCTTGGTAATGGGTGTCTGAAATTTGGTCTAGATTTAAGAGGCAATCAAACTTTGACGCAATTTGTTTTTCCATTTATTTTTTGGGTTCAAGATTCTTTAACCTTAAAGAGGAATTGCTTTTGTAATTTTCATTGGGCACCATTTAGAATGTACCTTAGTGATATCAATTTTGGTCCTTTTGTGTGGTTTCACATCTGTGGTGAGGAATTTCATTGTATTATTCATTGGGAAAAATTATTTCGGGGAAAATAGTTGTAAAGATGTGCTTAGATGTGTGTGTGTTCTAAAAAATGTACTTTTGCACTTTGAAGTTTTTAGCTCATCAATATCTCTTACAGTTTTATATGAATCTTTATGCCTGAGGCATGTAACTGTCCGATGAAATTCCTGAAAGAGAAATAGTAACATGGAATTTGATGATTGCAGGTTATATATTGTGCTGTGGAACATGTTTATCTGTGGGTATGTATGGAATGGAGGGATGGCTTTTTAATACTATGCCTGACTGGAATGTTATTTCAACTGGACATCATTTCTTGCACCGATGATCAAAGCATTATCACCTATGCGCTGCAGATGGGGAGGTATTTCATTAAGCAGTTATGGTATGAAATGAAATATAATTGTTTCATTAAAATTTGTACCAACCTTGTTAATGATATTGACCATTCCAGAACTTATGCATATCTTTACCCTTTAATTAGAATGCAAGAACCTTTAATTTTGGATAAGATTGCACAATTAGATCTTAATTTATTGAATCAAATTCCATTATTAATCCCTTTCTCAAAAAATATGCCATTATTAATCCACTCTTAGGGATTTTTTTTTTTCTTTTTTGGGTTAATTACTCTTTGGGCAGTTTAAAAATGCAGGAGTGAGGCCATGCTTGAAGGGAAGGCTGTCAATGCTTCTCAAGTTCTTAACTACTACAAGCACATGGTCATGATTTGTCTAGAAGCATTCTTTAAAAAGTTGTAAACCTCCTGCTTGCAAGTGGACATGATTTCTTGATCATTGAGAATGTCGAGTGCTGATTTCACTGGAAGTTAGTATCAGAAGAGAGAGCTACTGGTGAGGTGCAAGCTTCCTATGTAAAGATTGAATGGGGAACCAAATTGCAATTGAATGGTGCATATCAATTTTTGTTTTTATCTTTTTTTCCTTTTTATTATTCTAATTCTGCCACTTTGGTTTTTCAGCTCAACAATTATGCATATTGATTTACTTTTACTTCCTACGAATGTGTGGAGTCATAAAGAAATTTGAGTTGTGGTTTTTGGTGAGTGCTGCTTCAGATTTTGTATTTATATTGTTCATTAAATTGGGTTTTGTGGGGGCATATATATGGTGTGGGATTTATATTCGTGACAGTAGGTGTCAGAAATTAGGTCTAAGTTTGAAGAGGCAATCAAACTTTCAAGCAATTTCCTTTTCTCTCTCTCTCTCTCTCTCTCTCTCTCTCTCTCTCTTTATATATGTATATATGTGTATATATATATATATATTATTATTTTTTTCTCTTTTTTTGTTTGAATTTTCTTTAACCATAAGAGGAATTGCTTTTGTATTTTTCTTTGCGAACTATTTTGAATGTGCTTTAGTAAGATAAATTTTGGTCTCACCACCAGATTATAATGATCTCATACATAATACTTTATACTATATAACCCCACCTTGTGTTCTTCCTCTTGCTTGTTTTTCGGTTGTTTATGCTTCCATTTCATTTTTCTTTTTCTTTCATCTTTAGTTTGTTCATTAAAAACGTGGTAACTAGTTATTAAGAAGATGGAGTTATTGCAAAACTGGTAATAGAGATCATATTTTCTTTGGATGTTCCTTTGGTAACAGAAGAAATGAAAAGTTGGAATGATGATATCAATTAGACAGTAAACTCTTTGAAGGGTAAGAGTTTCAAGAAAATTGGCTTGGACTGCAACTATGTGCTTCATCTGGTTAGACAGGAATGCAAAAAGTAAAGAGGCATTAGTCCAATCAATCATGGCAACTTGGCCAGTGTTAGATTCATATTAGCCTATTAGTTAAACTAATCCCAAATCTATTAAGAATCTGAGTCTATATTTTACTGCTGGTGTATTTATACTGCTAAGTCAGTTGTAATTTCTATCTATTGAATGAAAATTTTCTTGTATCTCTTCACTTTTGTGGCTCCTTACTCCTTAGCAACAGTTACGTGGTTAGGAATTTCTTTTGTATTATTCCTTGTGAAAAATAGTTGTAAAGAAGTGCTAATATTTGTACATGTTCACCTATTAAATATATATATATATATATATATATTTACGTGTTCAATTTTTTTGTGCCCAAGTAGAATGTCATTTCAACCAGAGATCTTGCCTTGTAGAGATGATCGAAGCATTGTTACCAATAGACTGCAGATTAACAGCTATTTTATTAAGCAGTTATGGTATAAAATGAGATATTGTAGTTTTAGTAAAATGTGTACAACCAACCTTATAAATAATCTTGACCATTCCATCAAATTTGCATGTTTTTAACCTTTCATTAGAATCCAAGAACCATTTAGTTTGGATAAGATCTCACAGTTAGATCTGAATTTATTGAACCAAATTCCATTATTAATTGGCTTTCTATTTGTGTGGGATGCTGATTTTTTTCTTCTATTATTGTTGTTATTGAAGCCACTCTTAGGGATTTTTTTTGCTAGTAACTCTCTAGGAAATTTGGAAATGCAGCAGTGAGGGCGTGGTTGAAGGGAAGGCTGTCAATGCTTCTCAAGCTTTTAACTACTGCAAGCTCATGGTCATGATATGTAAAGAAGCAATGGCTGGGAATCATTCTTTAAGAAGTTGTACTTATCAAAAAAAAAAAAAGTTGTAAACCTCCAGTTTGCAATAGGACACAATTTGTTGATTGTCAAGAATGGCAAGTGCTGATTTCAATGTAAGTAAATACTAAAAGAGAATGTTGCTGGTGAGTTTCAAGCTTTCTATGCAATGATTGAATGGGGAACCAAATTGCAATAGGCTGTTATGGTTGGATGGCTTAGTTGAAATCCATAGTCCATTATCAGACAATTTGTGAAGCCTTGTCCTTTGTATTATGAAAGGCAAAGTAGCTGCACTTGTACTTAGCAGTAGCTCTTAGGTTTGCAGCCTTTGTTATGGAAAGCAAATGCCAAGCTGGGAGATACAAGCTATTAAGAAAGACATTGCTTAATGTACTGTGTTCGCAATTTTCTAAGCTCTTAGCTTGCTAATTCTTCAGTTTCCTGTTTGATGCACAAAGCCTAGTCTTCTTCTTATGCAACTTTTATGTTAAACATTGTACGTGCTGATGACAAGTTTCAAGCTCAACCATTTAAAAAATATAGTTTAGGATGCTATTGACTTACTACCATTTTGACTAATGGGTTGAAAATTGTTGTTGAAACTCTACTTTCAGCCATCAAATAATCCTGGATTAAAAAATAATCTGGACAACATTGCACATTGTACTTGAAATCATAGCTTTAAGATATACTGCAATGGTGAATACTAAAGTATACTAGCTAGTAAGACCATCATTTTCTCTCTGTTTTGGAATTTTTCTTGATAGTGAGAGCACGGAAAATTTAGCTTTGATTTTTAGTTTATCTTTTCATTAAAAAAGAAGAAGAAAGATTTTTAGTTTATCTAACTCAATTTCATTTCAAATTTTCAGCTGCTTTATGATTTACAGTTGGATGCAAAGTGGGCCAGTAATCCAGCATTAGATTGATTTATTGGATTCTTGCAAAGATGGTCACATTAGCCAAATTCTAGCATCAGGTAGTAAAACCTTGTCTTCATTTGTTATCATTGTTAACTGTGACGGTCAACAAAAATACAAAATTTAATCAGGAAGGAAGACACCATTGACTAAATTATGCTATTTGGGAGGGACTTGTTGCAGATATTGAATGAAACGAAGCAGCCTTTTGTAAGAATACATCTTCCAACAGAAGTTATAATATTGAAAACAACACTCAAGAACCTGAATTTATATCTTGCTGACATTCAATGTTTTTCTAAATAAACTCCAATTATAGGATAGACATGAAATTTAGATAGAAATGGGAAACTATAAATTCATATTTCTGTTTGTTTGATTTGGATTTTAAGTTAATTTTAGTATGACAAGATGGTTCACCTGATTGTGTTTTTGTGGGAACAACCTTTCCTCTTATTATATGATTTTTAAGAAGTAAAAAATCATTGCTGATGATATATCTGGTATATTGCTTTGAAGTATACCTTATTCGTTGATTGTTTAATCTTTCTTTTTCCTTTTCTTCTACATTTTATTTTTCTTTGTTTCTCTCTACTGTCCATTTTATGGTTTGCCCAGTTTGAATCTCTAGTGAGCTTAAAGATTGAGGAAAGAAATTATTTAGGTCTGAGAGTGCAAATACCTACTCTTTCTTTTTCCTTTCTTTTCTCTTTTATCTTCCGAAACAGCAGCAAGTTAGAGATAAGTACTAGAAATTTGTGATGAATTCTAATATTTTTTTTCATTTTCAAAGTTGTCTTTGGATTAGTGTATGCTATAGTACCTTCATTTCCATAAAAAGTCACATAGCAATATGGAACAAAAAACCAAGGTCTTTGTTGTCACTGAATTTTTATTTGAAAAATTTTGGGCAAGTTTTACATTGGTTATGCGATCTAAAGGAGGCTTTTAGTTATTGTAGATATTCTAAACCATTGAAAACATGGAAATGGCGAAGCACTTCCACTCATTTTGCAAGTCTAGTAATTAAAAATATTGTTCTTATTGTCATTTCATAATGTGCCACTGCTTTATTTGTTCTGTATATTCTACTTTGGTCATTGTAAATAGTATAGTGCCTCTACTCCCTTGATAACTGATTGGATCTTGAATTTTTCTACTGTCATCTGCAATTCCTATAAGAAGCTTTCAGTAGCAAATGCCATGGTGCCAAAATCCTTTATGTCTTCTATGAATTTCCTGCCCGTCAGTTCTGAGGATCGTAAACTACCTATCAAGCTTGACCTGGTTGCAAATTGTAATATCTATCCCTTTAAGCATGTATGTTAACGAGAAGGCGTATTAGGCTTACTTTACAGCTTCAGATCATGGTAATGATGGAACTTGCAGTCTTTGAAATCCTGACTCAAACTGTTCAATGATGAAAATTCTTACTACTTGAGAGATGTATTATAATGTTGCTGCTTCAGAGATGTATTATGACTTTGATATTACAGTAGTGGATTTCAATGAATTTGTTCTCTCTTTTCTATACGAAGTAGTTAAAATGAAGGTTTTTTAGGCTAGGCCTTGGTCTGTTAAAGGTCATTTGTTGATCATCAAAGAATGCAACCACAACTAATGGTGCACGAAATTAATTTCGACCCTATTGAGGTCTGGATCCAAGGGAATGGTTCGCGTTTGGACTCAGTGTCGGATGGTAGGTAGGATGGTAGAAGTGTCCGTGATTTGGCAGAAATATGCCAAAGTTAAGAGTTGAAATTAAGCTATCCTTCTCTCTCCCTCTATACTTTCTGGGCGTCTAAACATGATTAATGCTAATTTTTTTGTGCAGGGCATAACATGGGCTAGAAGTCAATCTTTTTTTCTTTTTTAATTTTTTGCTTCCTTTAGGATCCAAATCATGATGCAACTCCAAATATTGGCTCCTGGGCTTTTGCTTAATTGCCAAGGGTTTAGGTCATGTGCCTCAATTTTTTTTTTTTTTTTCAATCAGTCATGCCAGCACCCCTAACCACAATAAAACTCATACACAGTCCTCAACAAACCCACCAACAAAAAGAACACCTTCCAAGAGCCATAAAGGAACTTTAATTCCAACGAAGTGTAAACATCGTGTTTTTTTCACCAACACAGGGGTCTAAAGAGGTGCACAAGCTTTGTAGAAGTAGACCCATCTAGTGAACCGGTCAAGAGGGAGTAGGGCCCAAATGGTGTTTGAAATATCTTACTAACATAATATTAAGCTTGATTCCTCTTGTTTCTTCTTTTTTTTGGGTGAGAATTGACATAGTATTAAGCTGATTCCATAAGGTGGAATTAATAATGGTTTGCCTTCCAAAATGTGTCGAGCACTAATAATAAAGCATTCATTCTGATTCTTGGCGTGGTGGTCTGTTTTGCATATTTTCCTTCTTTATAAATAATTTCTTTCCAATAAATAAAGTAGTAGAATTTTAACATGATACATCTCATATAAGTACAATTTGATCTGTTAGGCGGCTAATATTGTTCCCTTGTTTTAACATGGCAACATCAAACTTTTCAATGCTACTCTTGTTGTGAAAATGTTAAAATTATGGTTAAATAAAAAAATTAATTATTTTTATAACAGCTTAAATTTTTGAAAAAATCAGTAATTTATCAGAGAAGAAAATATTTTACAACTAAATTGGACAAAAAAATAAAAAATAGCTCTATAATTTAAAAATGTCACACATAAAATTTATAAATTAAATTTTAGGAAAACAATGAATTAATGAAAATGCTACAAAATAGCAATAACAATAAATGATTAGCACTTAAATTTATAAATTAAAGAACAATAATAATACTTAATATAATTTTTATTCTAAATAGTTTTAAAAGACAAATTACTGTTTTTATTCCATCTTTTGTTATTCTTGACATTTAAAAACTTTATATCAATTTAGTTACTAAACAAGTTTCAAGTGTAAGTGTAGGGGTGTTGGGCCTAGGAGTTCATTATTTATATATATATATATATATTGGGCTTAAGGCCCAAGCCGAGAACTAGAGGACGTCCAAGGAGTAAACATTGTCAAGGGAGTCCATGTTAGTAGATGAAAAAGTTAGTTTTGGTCTTAATGGCCCAAAAGGGTGGGCCAAGGATGAATGCCTCCCTGGCTAACCAAGCCGAGGTCCTAAGAGGTAGCCTGTCGTTTAAGGTAACATTCCATGAAATTCTGTTGGTATGGATAAGTATTGTAGAAACATAGGACAGGGGGGATCCTAAAATATCTTAGGGGAAAGCTACTACCACCACATTAAATGCTCTGCAGTTAACTTTCTGGCCGCATTAACGTAGAAGTGATGCCTAAATAGTGGTTTTCTGCCTTACAATTACTACATTAGGACTTATGGAAGGGGCTGATAGGACAAGTATCAAGATCAACCATCTGGACTGCACGTGGAGGGTAAAGATGAAAGGAGAAGAGAGTATAAGAAGAGAAGGAAGCAATGGGAAGGGGGGATCGAGAAACGAAGAGAAAAACACTGTAATATTAAGAACTGACTTTGTAATCAAACCTAAAAGAAATATACAAGAACAGCTCTTCTCGGACTTTGCCGATGATGATTTTTTTTAGCATAAACTTGTCTATCTTTATTCTCTTATCATCTGAATTTACTTTAGTGATTGTCTGATTCATTGAAGCCCAATTTTTCAACCCATTCTCTACAAATTCATTGCTTTGGACTTTTTGGGCCTAAGTCCATCCACCTTTTGGACTAGGGACTCAAATCTAGTCCTTACAGTAAGTGTGTAACAACTTTTAAACACTTTATAACTATGATTTGCTATATGTTTCGAAAGTTTAAAAGTTTTTCAATTAGGACTCTTTATCACAATAATTCAACAAGTAAAACTCTAATTTTTATATCAATCATAAACGTGTATTAAATAAATTTAGTGCCTTACCAGTAGTGCACTAATTGAAGAAATATGTTGAAGGTCTTAGTTTGTTGCTAGTAGCTATTCTTGGAACTCTACTATGAATAACTAGTAAGTTACCAATGCGATGCATAGATAATGTTGTAATATTTTACATAAGATATTTCTTTAGAATGTTGTATATGTATTATAACATTTTTTTTTTATATAGAACTTTATTAGTAATGGGTTTATCATAAAAAGTAACAATTATAAATTTCACACACATATCCATTATAATTATTTTTTTGAAGTAATAAGAAAAAATAAATAAAAATTTTGGAGAAATATTATAGAATAAATTTGATATAGAATGTGTATTTCTATTTCTCTTACAAATGTTTTGTCAATCTTAGGCTTTTAATTTTGGTAATAGTTTTATCTAGCAATCTACAACATTTTCGTGTCTCCCTATCTCTCTCTAGGGTCTTATCTAATTAGTTATATTAGTCCTTAATATTTTTTCTTTAGCTTTTAACATAACCTACCTACTATCCTCAAAACACACCTTTCGTTGACCCTGATCTCTAGGAGGCTTGCATGTAAAACACATGTATCAATTCCTTAATTTTGCACCATTTCAGAAATTTAGTATCTAGGAACAAAGTTATATTTAGAGTAAAGTCTTAGTAATGAGTTCAACAATGACAACAATAGATTTTTTTATATATTGAAATATAGTAATGTAATATTTATAAATGACTAATTTATTTATAGGGGAAAATAAGTAACTACACTTCACCAAAAATTAAAATAATAATAAAAATAGTAGGTAAGATATTGCAATTGGGCCTTGGCTCAAGTGGTAGAGAGATGACTAATGAGATATCAAGTAGTACTTAGCTACAAATCTTGCTCAACAAACATATGCTAAGATGATGACCACTATTTTTCTTCTAGCATCAGATTTTTAGGACTAAGCTACCACCTACGATTCAAATGAAATTCAAATTAGTAAATTACAACATGCTTGACATGGGTTGAATAAGTTAGCTACAAAAGCTGGCACACCTGCAAGCATGTACGCCGCACACACATATTGATACAAACATATCTATTTATGAAATGTTCACACGTGAAGTCATTTAATCTTGTACATAGAAGATTGAAAGAAGCAATACAAGATATTTCAAGATATACATGACACTATTAGCTTACTGTGTCAACAAAACACATGCTCTCCAAACTACAAATAACATGAACTCCCAGGTCCAGTAACACATGAAATGCCCCACCAAATTGGAAACTTTATATAGATGCAGCATCAAGGTAAAGAGTAGCATCTTCAATGTGCTCTGATATCCAAAGACAAAGGTGAATAAATAATATTAGAATAGATCAACTAAATGTTGGACAAAAGTAATCACATGTCTAGTTAATACCATCACTAAATTCAAAGCAATCACAATATTGAACTCTACTTAGTGCCTCTCAAAGGCAAATACAAAACAGAAACTTAAAAGAAGAAACACATTCAAATACATGCATATGAAGAAAAAAGAAAACTACTTTGCAGCTAGACAAAAGCTATGTCAGTGATCAGAAAACTCTCATTAGAATTGTGCTTATGCCTCTAGTAATAATGTGCCTAGTAAGGATAACAAATTAAACACACATAGAGAACATTGAAGGCATCATCACTCTAGGATAAAATTTGTTAGGTTACAACTTATAAGGCATCAATTGTTTCACAACTTTCACCAAATACATTTTGGTCTTCAACTTTGTGGTCTAATCCCTGTAGCCTAGGTGTCTCCTCTACTTTCCAAAGAAAATAACATATGGACACTAAGAACTAAGAAGGCAACATCACAAACCTCTAACATATACTTGTTAGATTTAAATCAGACTACATATATCCCAACTCTAATCAAGCAAATCAGAATGTTCTTCATAAAATTAGAGAGCATTTTTACAAAAATATTTTATATAGACAATTCAAAGAACTATTTAAAAACTTGAGACCAAGAATAAAATAGCTTTCACCTAATGCTATAGATAAAATGAGTTGACAGATTGCAAATGAATTTTCATATTGGTTATCTCTAAAACAGGGAACATGAATTGGCGTGTGTACTGCTTGTTAGACATTGAGCTTGAGTCCAAGCTAATGAGTGTCTAAACAATCAACTAAGTGGGGAAAGACCTTAGCTTTTCTAACTTATCCACGCTTGCTCCTACTTTTTCACATAAAAGTACATTAGGAAGAAAACCAAGAGCTAAATTATTGGGCCTTACCAGATCTTGTATATACTATAGGAAAGAAATAAACATGTCCACGTAATAGACCTACAAAATGGAAATTTTACAAAGTTAGATTCTACAAAAAGAAGAAAACATTCAGGTATTTTATCAAACAATTTCTATGCATGTAATAAAAAGTTTGTTAGTTAAGTCCACCTCAGCAATAGCAAATTTTTTTGAGAAAAGGGGGTGATTGGCAGAGAGAAACAAACAAATTAAACTTTAAAGAATAGAAGATAATCAAAACTTGAATTTGAAGGTGAAATTAGTGTGACCAAAACATGCCCCAATTGTGTCAGGGAAAATAGCTGTGAGAAGAAGATAAAACACTCCAAGCAGAATGGCATCTTAGGAGTAAAATGCTTGAGTGTGCTATATAATTAGCTAAAAGGATAAGGGAAAGTGACTGGATTGAAGGCCAAAAGACCAAATACTGAAATCTCTTAAAGCTTCTCTGCATTTATCACTTCAAATAATCAGTAAATGTGGACTGGAATTCAAAGAAGTTGAAGAGTGCTGTCTGAGGGTAAGGTCATTACTTTCATTACACTTGGGGGAGGCTTGGGCTTTTCAAATAATTTGTAATATAATAAGTGGGCCTGGGTTTTTAAAACCTTTTGCATAATTTTGGAGGATAGCCCCTTTTTTGGAGAAGTGAGAAAAGAAGTTAACGTGAAAGCTAAATGCAAAATTAGAGAGTCATATAATAGGATCTCTTACTTTCTTGAAGTTTTTGCTTTTATGTATATATATATATATATATATTGATATATTGATTGATTGATGATTTTTACTGTTGTGCTTGGACTAGGAAGCAACCCAAAACGAAGCTTTTTTTTTTTTTTTTTTCTAATTTCCAAAACTTCTAATCTTCCATTTCAACAGCTAAACGCCTAAACTAACATATTTACCCTAATTTTGGGGAATAATAATTTGCCACTTTATCTTTTGTAATAAAGGGTAATGTCTCCCTAATATTTTAAAATCACTTCACTGTTTCTCTTTGGATATTCAGATTCCTCTATGAAATTTAGTTGTTAAATCACCTGCACTTTCATCACCTTGTTACAACCATTATTACTTTACACCTTTATTTTGATAAATGTATTTCAATTTCTTTATTAAAAAAAAAAACTTTCAATTTTTTACATCCCCATAGAAAAAAAGAAAATAAATCTTGTCATCAGAGTAATTCAAATTTGTAATGTACTAATATCATACCCTAAACACCAAAAAATGAATTTGTCTTAATCTGCCATGAATTGAAATATCAATGAGTGCTTACAAATGGTAAATTGTTTGCCAAAACATGGCACTCAATGAATCAATAATTACACTTTTCCAGCAATATTGAAAAACAAAAGTATATTGGCTCCATCAGTATTCTTAAAAGGATCTCAATCTACCATGAATTCTTAAAAGGATCTTATCATCCTCGTCATCCTCCAAGTTAATTGGAACATTAACAATTTCAAATTGGCCATCAACCTCAATAGAATCATATTGGAATTGAGGATCTTGAGCATTTGGCATAGAATGTGAATATCCAGGGAGTGATAGTGGACATTCATCCATGACTACAACACAAAATTAACAAGAACATTAATATCAGAGCTGGAGAGAAAAAAAAAAAAAAAAACAATATACAGAATAGTGGGAGAAAAAAAAAATACTTGAATACAATAAAAGGACAAGTCAATTAAGCTCACCCATGTACCAATCATGTGTGTGTTACACATGATTGATACATCCTTTCTTAGGCCAAAGGCTTATAAGGCATGGGTAGGAAGTGTCTCTTCCTGATGTGGGATTGAGCAAATTCGTGAGGGGGGGGGGGGGAAGTTGCACAAAAAGTATGCCCATTCCAAAGCGAACAATACTTGATTGGAGGCCAAGACGAAAGTCCTCCAACAACTATTAATATCATCAATTAATTATAAATAATAAGTTGATATCTTATAAACTCATTTTTTAAATTTATACCATGACTTTTGAGTAGAGTTTGTGTTATGCTTTTGTGTTAAAACCACTTTTTTCTCCCTCTTGTGTGTATGTGTTTGTTTCCAATATATATATATATATATATATATAGATCAAGTCTTATGCTAACAAACTTATCCATTAACACATTATTATGTTTAAATTTGACTTGTTAATATTCGAACTTAAACTTAACCATGAGATTGTCTCATATTAGTAAATTAAAGAACATAAGCATGTTGAGAAATAGTTTGGTTTATTTATATATAGTCTTATAAATAAGGAAGGATTATTCTAATGTCAAAACAAGATTCTCTCCATTTCACTTAAAATGGAGAGAGAGTCCATTTCATAATTCATATATATATATATATATATATTTGGATCTAACTATCTATAGAGTGCCAAGTCATTAGTACCCTTATGTTAGTTAGGTGGATCCATTTAAAATCTTTTACATGCCAGATCGAAATAACATCCCTAATTTTAAATACTAAAATTGTGGAATAGTTTATTTTAAAAATGTAAAATCATTAACTAATTAACAAACATGAAAAATATTGAAGAATTTTGACCTAAAGGTGAAAGTGTTAGTGAAATAATTATAAAAATTGTTGTAATAGTAATACCATATTACTTAGGTTGTTCCATTTTAAATATTTTAGGTGCTACAGAAATAGCACCCCTAATTTTGAATACCAAAACATGTGGAAGACATACTATTTTTAAAACATGAAAAAAATATATATATTAAAGAAATTTTTTTCTGAATGTTAGAGTACTACTGAAATAATTATGATTAGAGTATTCGTGAAATAATTATGAAGTTTCTACATTTTATGGGAACCTAACTAGCCTGTTAAAAAAAACCTTTCAAAGAAACTAGTATTTGTATAAAACTAACAATGGGAGTACGGGACTACCCCTTCAAAAAGTCATAATATCTATTCAATTTTATATATTTTTTCAATATAGATTTATTCAAAAGTCAAGCTCAGTACAGTCCACTTTTAGAAAGACAAATCCATCTGTATGAGATATGAGGTTATGGGCTATCCACGTTGCAATAACTTTCTTCTCTCTATCTGCTTTGCTGTTTCTCTCTCCTTTTTAGTTTCTATCTTACAAAGTTGCTCACTCTCTCAATACCACGTTTCTCCTCAAAGCTTCGAACAACCAGACTTGAAAAAGGTACATCTTGATCTTCTCACTCTTTCTTTCGCTCTTTGAGTTGGGATTGTGCAAAAAAGCACTATTTCTACCCCTTTTATTTTGGTTCCATTAATTAAAATAATCAGAGCTTAGTTTGTGATTTAATAATTAGATAGATGAAACAAATTAGTAAATTACCAACGCCAGATAGAATTTGCGGAGTCCAGCTTTGGCGTGCTTCATTTTGTTTCTTTATATAACTAGATAGATTTAACTATATACAGCTATATCACCAATAAAGAAACAAATATTAAAAAATAATAATAATAAAATAAAATAAAATAAAACAAATTTCATTTTTCAGAAGAGTGTCTGCTAATTTCATTTCTCATAATTTCTTCTGTCCCAGCAGGATCGAATCATGTCAGTTATCGGAGAGGTTGCCTTATCCTCTTTGTTTGAGGCGCTGTTTAACAAGTTATCTGATTTGTTGAAGATCTATCAGCAAGAGCAAGTTCATGCTGACCTCAACAAGTGGAAGACAACGTTACTGAAAATCCAGGCCGTTCTGGATGACGCAGAAGAGAAGCGGGAGACAAACAGGTTGGTGAAGATCTGGCTGGACGAGCTGGAAGACTTGGCTTATGATGCGGACGATATCTTGGATGAGTTTGCTACTGAAGTTTTGCGACGTGAGTTGAACCCAGAACCCCACAAAAGTAAGGTACGGAAGATCTTCGATGATTGGGTTGGTTCGAATCAAAGTTTTGTTAGGTTGATGCAGTCCAAGATTGCAGAGATTGACTCAAGACTACAAAGAATTGTGACAGAAAAGAATGATTTGGATTTGAGAGGAAGCACTAGGGGAAGGATTGGAACAGAAAGATCAAGGGTGCCCACTACTTCTCTGGTGAACGAAGACCATACTTATGGCAGGGATGAGGACAAAAAGACTATCATCAAGTTATTGATGAGTAGTGAATTTAGTGATGCTAAACTCTCTGTGATTCCCATAGTTGGTATGGGAGGTCTGGGTAAGACAACTCTTGCCCAATTAGCGTACAACGACGATGATGTCAACAGTTATTTTGATTTGAAAGCATGGGTTTGTGTTTCTGAAGATTTTGACATTGTAAGGTTGACAAAAGTAATTCTACAATCTATCACATCTGAGCACTGCAAAGATAATGATTTAAACTTAATACAAGTCAAATTGAAGGAGAAATTATATGGCAAGAAGTTTCTGCTCATTCTAGATGATGTTTGGAACAAGGACTACGATGATTGGACTAAACTACGTTGTCCGTTTGAATTTGGGGCTCTAGGAAGCAAAATTATTGTCACCACTCGGGATCATAGTGTGTCAACAATAATGGGAACTACTCAACCTTACGACTTGAAAGTGTTATCAAATGATGCCTGCTGGAGTCTATTTATCCAACATGCACGAGGGTCAACAGATTCTGTTGCGCATCCAGAACTTGAAGAAATTCGTAGTGAAATTTTAGACAAGTGCAAGGGGTCACCTTTGGCAGCAAAAGTACTTGGAGGCGCTTTACGCACTAAACGCAATCCTAATGAATTGAAAAATGTGTTAAATAGTAAGATTTGGGAAAAAAAGGGTATTATTCCAGTTCTTGAATTGAGCTACCAGAACCTCCCTTCACATTTAAAGAGGTGTTTTGCGTACTGTTCACTATTCCCAAAAGATTATGAATTTGAGGAGAATGAGCTTGTCTTGTTATGGATGGCAGAAGGTTTGGTTCACGAAACAGAAGGAAACAAGTCGATGGAAGATCTTGGTGTTGAATATTTTCATGATCTACTAATGAGATCATTCTTTCAACAATCAAGTAATAATGAATCACTCTTTGTCATGCATGATCTCATCAATGATCTAGCTGAATGGGCAGCAAGAGGCTTGTGCTATAGAATGGAAGATACTTTCAGAAGTAATGAGCAATCCACGAAGGTACGACATTTCTCTTACACCCGACATTATTATGATGGCATCAAAATGTTTGAAAACTTCTCCAAAAATATGCATCTACGAACATTCCTACCCCTACCAATCAAGTCATTTGGCTACATAACATACCATGTTCCTAATTGTTTGTTGCCACAATTAAGATGCTTAAGAGTATTATCTTTATGTGGATATAACATCATTGAGCTACCAAGCTCAATTGGTGATCTGAAGCATCTAAGATACCTCAACCTTTCTAATACTCCAATTAGAAGTTTACCAGAATCAACAAGTTCTCTATACAATTTGCAAACATTGATGTTGAAAGGTTGTCACAAACTTACAAAATTACAAGAGAAAATTAGGGATCTAGTTAATCTTCGGTATCTCGACATTTCAAATGCCAATTTAATCCGAGAAATGCCGGTGGGAATAGAAAAATTAAAGAACCTACATACGCTATCTAATTTTGTTGTGGGGAAAGATAATGGATCCAAGATAGGAGACTTGATGGACTTGGAGTTTCTTCAGGGAAGACTTTGTATTTCAAGTTTGGAGAATGTGCTTGATGCTGAGGATGCAAAAAGGGCCAATTTAAGTGGTAAGAAGAATTTAGATGCGCTAGAGATCAAATGGGGGTCTGCACCTAGTGGTTTACAAGATGCAAGCATTGCCATAGATGTTCTTGACATGCTACGACCTTGGACAAAGGTGAAAAAACTTTCAATTGGTGGCTATATTGGTGTGAAATTCCCAACATGGTTAGGAGACCATTCATTTTCTCATATTGAGGACCTAGAGATTGTCAAATGTAAATGCATATCTTTACCTGCTATTGGACGTCTATCCTCCCTTAAATTCCTTGTCATTAAGAGTATGCCTATGGTGCAAACCATTGGTCCTGAGTTTTATGGGGAAGGTTGGTTGAAACCTTTTCAATTGTTAGAAAAACTTCACTTTGAGGATATGCAAGAATGGCAAGATTGGATTCCTTGTGGAGTTGAGTACAGAGAATTCCCTTGCTTGCGTGAGCTTTTTATCTATCGATGCCCCAAGTTGCAAGGGAAATTGCCACACCATCTCCCATCATTGGAAAATTTTTCTATTGGTGATTGTAAGCAGTTGGTTGTTTCAATTCCAAGCCTTCCAATGCTCCATAAATTAGAAGTTGTGGGGTGCAAAGAAGTGGTGAGAAAAAATATGGAAGAGTTATGCTTGCTAGAGTCAATTACTTTTTCTCTTCTAGGTCTTAAAAGCTTGTCAAAGGAGTTCATGGAAGGGTTAGCAAAGGTAAAAAATCTAGAGTTGGTTCATTGTAATGAGCTAACATCTTTGTGGCAAGATATTCTCATGTCCCTTGTTAGGCTGGAAATCAAGTTGTGCCCGAGTCTCATCAACATCAGCTTGACGTCAACATTGAAGACATTGAATATATATGGTTGTGGTGCTTTAAAATCCTTGCCAATGTCCAATTGTACATGCCTGGAATATGCAAGAATTGAGAGGTGCAGTTCTTTGATGTTCATTTCAAAACGCCAGCTACCTCCAACTTTGAAAAGGCTAGAGATAGGAAATTGCAAGAATTTGCAGTTTTTGATAGACGAAGGAGAGGCTTCTTCTTTATTAATGAAAGAGGAGAGTATTAAAAGTAATACATCTCTTCTTGAGCACTTGGTTATTAGTGATTGTCCATCTCTAAAATGTGTACCAAAATGCCAGCTACCTCCAACTTTGAAAAGGCTGGATATAAGAAATTGTGAGAATTTGCAGTTTTTGATAGATGAGGGAGAGGCTTCTTCTTTATTAATGAAAGAGGAGAGTATTAACAATAATACATCTCTTCTTGAGCACTTGGTTATTAGAAATTGTCCATCTTTAAAATGTGTACCATTAAGAGGTGACTTATTTGTGAAGCTTAAATTCCTTCAGATTGCGAATTGCTCAAAGC
Organism: Quercus glauca; assembly: GCA_023736055.1. Taxonomy (NCBI): domain Eukaryota; kingdom Viridiplantae; phylum Streptophyta; class Magnoliopsida; order Fagales; family Fagaceae; genus Quercus; species Quercus glauca. The sequence goes on from CM043318.1 coordinate 11,756,840, forward strand.
TGACATCATTATCATCAAGTAACCAGTTACCTATTGCCCTTGAATATCTTGAAGTATGTAATTGCCCAAAGTTAGAGTCACTGGCAGACAACTTACACAATAATGTGTCTCTTGAACGTCTTATAATCATTGATTGTAAAGAGATTAAATTCTTACCGGAGGGCCTACACAAACTCTGCCACTTGAATGACATAATCATTGGTTGTAGTCTTGTTTCATTTCCGGATGGAGGGTTTCTCCCCACTCACCTGACAAATCTTTCAATCTGGCGTTGTGAGAAACTGGAGGCCTTGCCCCGCATGCATATGGTCACTACTCTTCAAATATATGAATGTCCAAGCATAGTATCCTTACCAGAAGAGGGCTTGCCGACAAACCTAAAGAAACTTGAGTTGGGAGGGATGGCTTTCTGTAAGCAAGTATTTGAATGGGGATTACACAGACTCACGTCTCTTACACATCTCTACATTAGAGGTGATGGATTTGAGGATTGGCAGTCGTTTCCTGAGGAGGAGGATGGGAAGACGATGCTACCGCTACCTACCTCTCTAACCTACTTGTCGATTGAACGATTTCCAGATATAGTGTTCCTATCCTCCAAGGTATTTCAAAACCTCTCTTCACTTGAAGAACTGTATATCTGCAAATGCCCTAAACTCGCATCCCCCCCAGAGAACGGCCTGCCTCCCTCACTTCTGCAACTACGAATTGATGGATGTCCGGTGCTGGAACAAAACTACAAGAAAGGGAAAGGGCAAGAGTGGTTGAAGAATATCATCAACATCCCTTGCGTTGAGATTGATTCGATGTCCATCTACGAGCTGCAGCCTGCAGGAGGAGGAGCAGCAATAATTGTGTAAAACAGAGAGAGCAAAACGTACAGAAATATACATATTTACTCCCTCAAGGTACAACATTTAGAAACTGGTACCTCTCTTCTTTGTGTGTGTATATTTATGCAATATGAATTTTGAAAATCCAACCCTAATTTAAGCTTATTCTTCTAGTGTTGCAGCAGAGGCTATCTTCTCAACTCCAAAAATTTCTTCTCAAATTCCTAAAATTTGGAGGTATGTTAAACTTTTGGGTTATACAATTTTTTTACTTCTTATGAATGTGTGGGGTTATAAAGGAACTTCAGTTGTAATTTTTTGTGAGTGCTGCTTCAAATTTTGCATTTATATTGTTCATTGAAGTGGGTATTGTGGGACATATATCTGGTGTGGGATTCATATTCGTGGTAATGGGTGTCAGAAATTTGGTCTAGTTATAAGAGGCAATGAAACTTTGAAGCAATATTTTTTTTGGGTTGAAGATTCTTTAACCTTAAGAGGAATTGCGTTTTGTAATTTTGGTCTTTTGTATGGTTTCACATCTGTGGTGAGGAATTTCATTTGAATTTTTCCTTGGGAAAATTTTTTTTCAGGGAAAATAGTTGTAAAAAGGTGCTTAGATGTGTATGCATTCAAATTTTTTTCCCCTTCTTAAAATTGTGCTTCTAGCACTTTGAAGTTTTCGCTCATCAATATCTCTTACAGTTTTAAATGAATCTTTATGCCTAAGGCACATTACTGTTCGATTAAATTCCTGAAAGAGAAATAGTAACATGGAATTTGATGATTGCAGGTTATATATTGTGCTGTGGAACATGTTTATCTGGGGGCATGTAGGGAATGGAGGGATGGCTTTTTAATACTATGCTTGAGTGGCTGAGTCAAATGTTATTTTAACTGGGGATCATGCGTTGGCCTTGAATAGATGATAGAAGCATTGTCACCTATGCGCTACAGATGGGCAGGTATTTTATTTTTTCCAAAGCATTTATAGTATTAAATGAATTATAATGATTTCATTAAAATGTGTACCTAACTTATTAATGACCTTGAACATTCCAAACTTGTGATTATCTGTACCATTTCATTAGAATGCAAGATCCCTTTAGTTTGGACAGGACCTTACTGTTAGATCTGAAATTTATTGGATCAAATTCCATTGTTAATTGGCTCTCTGTTTGGGTGGAGAGATGTCTACGGATGCTGATTTGTTTCTTCTATCATTGTTGTTTTGCAGCCACTCTCAAAATTTTTTTTTTTGGTTAATAACTCTTTGGGCAATTTGGAAATGTAGGAGTGAGGGCATGCTTGAATGGAAGGCTGTCAATGCTTCTCAAGCTCTTAACTACTGCAAGCACATGGTCATGATCTATCAAGAAGAAGCAGTGCCTGTGAATCATTTTGTAAGAAGTTTTATACCTCCTGTTTGCAATTGGACACAATTTGTTGATTGTTGAGAACAGCAAGGGCTGATTTCAGTGGAAGTTTTTTGGTGAGGTGCAAGCTTTCTGTGCAAAGATTGAATGGGGAACCAAATTGCAAGAGGCTGTTTTTGTTGGATGACTAGTCCTTGGACAATTTGTGAGGCTTTATCCTTTGTACTTATGAAAGGCGTGGTGGCTGCACTTTTACTTACTAGAAGGTCTGAGGTTTGTAGCCTTTGTTATGGAGAGCAAATGCCAAGCTAAGAGATACAAGCTGTTAAGAAAGACATTGCTTGATCTGCTGTGTTCATGATTTTGTAAGCTCCCGGTTTGGTAATTCTAGTCAGTGTCCTATTTAAAGCATATAGCCTGGTCCTCTTTTTATGCAACTTTTATGTTAAACATCGTATGTACTGATTACAAATTTCAGGCTTACCAGTTAAAAAAAATATCTTTATAGATCTGCTAACTAACCACCACTTTGACTAATGGGTTGAAAATTGTTGTTTGAAACTTTACTTTCAGCCATCAATTAATCTTGGCTTAAAGAATATTCTGGACAGCATTGCACATTGTACTTGAAAACATAGCTTTAAGATATACCACTATGGTGAATACTAAATTTTATTAGCTGGTAAGGCCATCAATTTTTTTTCTTCTTCTTTTGGAATTTTTCTTGATAGTGAAGCATGAAAATTTTAGCTTTAATTTGTATTTTATTTTTCATATATTTATTTATTTATTTATTTATTTGTAGTTTATCTAACTCAATTTCATTTCAAATTTTCAGTGGCTTTATTATTAATGGTTGGATGCAAAGTGGGCCAGTCATCCAGCATTAGATTGTCTTATTGGATTCTTGCAAAGATGGTCACATTAGCTAAATTCTGGCATCAGGTAGTAATAAGTTTTTTGTGGTGGTTTCTTATCATTTTTAACTGTGAAGGTCAACTGAAATAAAAAAAGTTGATCAGTAAGGAAGATACATTGACTGAATTACTCTTTTTGGGATCAAGGTTTATTGACTGTGTTTTTTCTCCCAAGGCTCATATCCACTTTCAAGGATTTCACAATGGAACAATAAAAGAAGGGTCAATACTTCTTTGCTTGATGAGTATTTGGGTGCAGATTACTCCTGTCACAATACCACCTGACCTGAGCTGTCAATTTTAACTTTTTTTGAGAAGCTGCTGTCAATTTTAACTTATTTAATAGTTCCATTCAGTAAATGTATATTAATAGGAGGAACTCTGATGCAGCTATTGAATGAAATGAAGCAGCCTAGATGTAAGGATACATCCCCCAACACAAGGTATAATATTGAAAACAACACTCTAGAACCTGAATTTATATCTTGCTGACATGCAGTGTTTTTAAAAACAAGCTCTAATTATAGGATAGACATGAGAGTTAGATTGAAATGAGAAACTATGGCTTCATATTTTTATTTGTTTGAACTGGAATCAAGTTTTTTAATTTTAGTAAGACAATATGATTCACCTGATTGCAGGTTCTATATCGTGCTTTGGAACATGTTTATCAGTGGGTATGTATGGAATGGAGGGATGGCTTTTTAATACTATGCCTGACTGGAATGTTCTTACAGTTAGATCTGAATTTGTTGTATCAAATTCCATTAATAATTGGCTCCCTATTTGTGTGGGATGGTGATTTTTTTCTTCCATTATTGTTGTTATTGAAGCCACTCTTAGGGCTTGTTTTTTTGGCTAATGACTCTCTGGGGAATTTGGAAATGCAGGAGTGAGAGCATGCTTGAAGGGAAGGCTATTAATGCTTCTCAAGCTTTTAACTATTGCAAGCACATGGTCAGGATTTATAAAGAAGCAATGGCTAGAAATCATTCTTTAAGAAGTTGTAAACCTCCTGTTTGCAATTGAAAATCATCTGTTGATTGTCGAGAATGACAAGTGCTGATTTCGGTGGATGTAAATACCAAAAGAGAATGTAGCTATTATGGTTCAAGCTTTCTATGCAATGATTGAATGGGGAACCAAATTGCAATAGGCTGTTATGGTTGGATGGCTTAGTTGAAATCCTTAATCCTTTATCAGACAATTTGTGAAGCCTTGTCCTTTGTTTTTTGAAAGGCGAGGTGACTGCACATGTACTTAATGGTGGCTCTTTGGTTTGCAGCCCTTGTTATGTAAAGCAAATTCCAAGCCGGGAGATGCTGTTAAGAAAGACATTGCTTAATGTACTACGTTCACGATTTTCTAAGCTCAGTTTGCTAATTGTTCAGTTTTCAGTTTGATGCACATAGCCTGGTCCTCTTCTTATGCAACTTTTATGTTAAACATCGTAGGTACTGATGACAAGTTCAAGCTTAACAGTTTTAAAAATATAGTCAAGGATGTTGTTGACTTACCACCATTTTGACTAACAGGTTGAAAATTGTTTTTAAAATTTTATTTTCGACCATCAAATTATCCTGGCTTAAAGAATAATCTGGATAGTATTGCACATTGTGCTTGAAATCATAGCTTTAAGATATACACTATGGTGAATACTAAAGTATACTAGCTAGTAAGACCATCATTTTCTGTCTCTTTTGGAATTTTCTTGATAGTAAGAGCACGGAAATTTTTAGCTTTCAATTGTAGTTTTATCTTTTCATTAGAAAAGAAGAAGAAAGATTTGTAGTTTATCTAACTCAATTTCATTTCAAATTTGCAGCTGCTTTATGATTGATGGTAGGATGCAAAGTGGGCCAGTAATCCCGCATTGGATTGATTTATTGAATTCTTGCAAAGATTGTTACATTAGCTAAATTCTGGCATTAGGTAGTAAAAACTTTTGTCTTGGTTTCTTATCTTTGTTAAGTGTGAAGGTCAACTGAAATACAAAAGCTAATCAGGAAGGAAGACACATTGACTGACTTATGCTATTTGGGAGGGTCTTTGTTGCAGATATTGAATGAAACAAAGCAGCCATTTTGTAAGAATACATCTTTCAACAGAAGGTATAATATTGAAAACAACACTCAAGAACCTGAATTTATATCTTGCTGACATTCAATGTTTTTCAAAACAAACTCAAATTATAGGATAGACATGAAATTTAGATAGAAATGGGAAACTGTAAATTCATATTCTGTTTGTTTGATTTGGATTTTAAGTTAATTTTAGTATGACAAGAAGGTTCACTTGATTCTGTTTTAGTGGGAACAACCTTACTCTTATTATATGATCTTTAAGAAGTAAAAAATCATTAATTGCTGATGATATATCTGGTATATTGCTTTGAAGTATACCTTATTCGGTGATTGTTCAATCTTTTTCCTTTTCTTCTATATTTTATTTTTCTATGTTTCTCTGTACTCTGTTTTATGGTTTGCCCAATTTGAATCTCTAGTGAGCTTAAAGATTGAGGAAAGAAATTATTCTGGTCTGAGAGGGCAAACACCTAATCTACTTTTCTTTTGTGTATGTGTAAATAAAAATATAAATTCCCCTTTCTTTTATTTCTTTTATCTTTCGAAACAGCAACAAGTTAGAGATAAGTACTAGAAATTTGTGATGAATTCTAATTTTATTTTTTTTTTTCAAAGTTGGTCTTTAGAGTATGCTATAGTACCTTCATTTCCATAAATGTTACAGCGTTATAGAACAAAAAATCAAGGTCTTAGTTGTCACTGAATTTTTATTTGCAAATTTTCAGGGAAGTTTTACATTGGTTAAATGATCTAAAGGAGGCTAACCAGCTATTGTAGATATTCTAAACCATTGAAAACATGGAAATGGCGAAGCACTTCCACTTGTTTTGCAAGTTTGGTAATTAAAAGTATTTTTCTTATCTTCGTTTCATTATGTGCCATTGCTTTATTTGTTCAGTATATTCTACTTTGGCCTTCGTAAATAGTATAGTGCCTCTACTCCCTTGGTAACTGATTGGATCTTGAATTTCTCAACAAGCATCTGCAATTCCTATATGAAGCTTTTGGTAGCAAAACACCATAATGCCAAAATCCTTTATGTCTTCTATGAATTTCCTGCCCCTCAGTACTGACGATCATAAACTACCTATAAAGCTTGACCTGCTTGTAAATTGTAATATCTATCCCTTTAAGCATGCATATTAATGAGAAGGCGTATTACGCTTACTTTACAGCTTCAGATCGTGGTAATGATGGAACTTGTAGTCTTTGAAATCCTGACTCAAAACTATTCAGTGGTGAAAATCCTTACTACTTGAGAGATGTATTATAATGTTGCTACTTGAGCGATGTATAATGACTCTGATATTACAGCAGTGGATTTCAATGAATTTGTTCTCTCTTTTCAATACGAAGTAGATAAAATGAAAGTTTTTGGGGCTAGGCCTTGGTCTGTTAAAGGTCATTTGTTGATCATCAAAGAATGTAACCACAACTAATGGTGCATGAAATTAATTTCGACCCTATTGAGGTTTGGGTCTGAGTCCATGGTTCATGTTTAGACTCAGTGTCGGATGGTAGGTAGGGTGGTAGAAGTGTCCATGATTTGGCAGAAATATGCCAGAGTTAGAGTTGAAATTGAGGTATCCTTCTCTCTCCCTCTGTATTTGCTGGGCATCTAAACATGATTAATGCTAATTTTTGTGTGCAGGGCATGACATGGGCTAGAAGTCAATCTTTTTATTTGTTTTAATTTTTTGCTTCCTTTAGGATCCAAATCATGGTCCAACTCCAAATATTGGCTCTTTCAATCAGTCATGCCAGCACCTCTAGCCACAATAAAACTCATACCTCAACAGACCCATCAACAAAAAGAACACCTGGTGAACCTTTAATTCCAACTAAGTGTAAACAGCGTTTTTTTCCACCAACATGGGTCTGTAGAGGTACACAAGCTTTGTAGAAGTAGACCCATCTGGTGACCTGGGCCAGTGGGAGTTGGGCCCAAATGGTGTTCGAAATATCTTAATCTTACTAACATAATATTAAGCTTGCTTCCTCTTGTTTCTTCTTCTTTTTTTGGGTGAGAATTGACATAGTATTAAGCTAATTCCATAAGGTGGAATTAATAATGGTTGCCTTTCAAAATGTGTTGAGCACTAATAATAAAGCATTCATTCTGATTCTTGGTGTGGTTTGTTTTGCATATTTTTCTTCCTTATAATGATTTCTTCCTATCAATAAAGCAGTAGAATTTTAAAATAATACATCTCATATAAGTACAATTCGATCTATTAGGCGGCTAATATTGTTCTCCTGTTTTAACGTGGCAACATCAATCCTTTCAATGCTTCTCTTGATGCAAAGATGTTAAAATTATGGTTAAATGATTAAATTCATTATTTTTTTTTTAACTATTTAAGCTCTTGGAAAAAAACAGTAATTTATTAGAGAAGAAAATATTTTAAAACTAAATTGGACAAAAAATAAAAAAATAGCTCTATAATTTAAAAATGTCACAATTTATAATCAAGTTTTAGGAAAACAATGAATTAATGAAAATACCATAAAATAGCAATAACAGTAAATGATTAGCATTTAAATTTAAAAATTAAAGAACAATAATAATATTTAGTATAATTTTTTATGCTAAATAGTTTTAAAATACAAATTACTATTATTATGCCATCTTCTGGAGTAATTCTACGGTACCCCCCCAAAAAAAGGGGGGGTACCGTACCCACTAGTAGGTAACCTACTACATCAGGTTACCTTTTTCTCACATTTGACGGTTCCATCCTCACATTGTGCAGTTCCAATATCACATGTGACGGTTCTCTTCTCACATTTGGTGGTTCCCTTACTTTTTTCTCACATTTGACGGTTCCATTCTCACATTATGCGGTTCCAATATCACATATGATAGTTCTTTTCTCACATTTGATGGTTCTCTTACTTTTTTTTTTCTCACATTTGACGGTTCCATCCTCACATTGTGTAGTTCCAACATCACATATGACAGTTCTTTTCTCACATTGGGTGGTTCTCTTACTTTTTTCTCACACTTGACGGTTCCATCCTCACATTGTGTAGTTCCAACATCACATATGACAGTTCTTTTCTCACATTTGACGGATCCCTTACTTTTATCTCACATTTGACAGTTTTATCCCCACATTATGCAGTTCCAACATCACATATGACAGTTCTTTTCTCACATTTGGTGGTTCCCTTACTTTTTTTTCCTCACATTTGATGGTTTCATCCTCACATTGTGTGGTTCCAACATCACATATGACAGTTCTTTTGTCACATTGGATGGTTCCCTTACATTTTTCTCACACTTAATAGTTCCATTCTCACATTGTGCGGTTCCAACATCACATATGACAGTTCTTTTGTCACATTGGTTGATTCCCTTACTTTTTTTTCACACTTAACGGTTCCATCCTCACATTGTGCAGTTCCAATATCACATGTGATGGTTCTCTTCTCACATTTGATGGTTCCCTTACTTTTTTCTCACATTTGATGGTTCCATTTTCACATTGTGCGGTTCCAATATCACATATGATAGTTCTTTTCTCACATTGGGTGGTTCCCTTACATTTTTCTCACACTTAACAGTTCCATTTTCACATTGTGTAGTTCCAACATCACATATGACAGTTCTTTTGTCACATTGGTTGGTTCCCTTACTTTTTTTTTCACACTTAACGGTTCCATATTCACATTGTGCAGTTCCAATATCACATGTGACGGTTCTCTTCTTACATTTGATGGTTCCCTTACTTTTTTCTCACATTTGATGGTTCCATTCTCACATTGTGCGGTTCCAATATCACATATGATAGTTCTTTTCTCACATTTGATGGTTCTTTTTTTTTTTCCTCACATTTGACGGTTTCATCTTCACATTATGCAGTTCTAACATCACATATGACAGTTCTTTTTTCATATTGGGTGGTTCTCTTACTTTTTCTCACACTTGACGGTTCCATCCTCACATTGTGCAGTTCCAACATCACATATGACAATTCTTTTCTCACATTTGACGGATCCCTTACTTTTTTTTCCTCACATTTGACGGTTCCATCCTCACATTATATGGTTCCAACATCACATATGACAGTTCTTTTGTCACATTGGGTGGTTCCCTTACATTTTTCTCACACTTAATAGTTCCATTCTCACATTGTGCAGTTCCAACATCACATATGACAATTCTTTTGTCACATTGGGTGGTTCCCTTCCCTTTTTCTCACACTTGACGGTTCTATTATCACATTACGAGGTTCCAACATCACATATGACAGTTCTTTTGTCACATTGGATGGTTCCCTTACTTTTTTCTCACACTTGATGGTTCCATCCTCACATTGTGTAGTTCCAACATCACATGTGACAATTATTTTCTCACATTGTGCGATTCCAACATTACATATGACAGTTCTTTTCTCGTATTGGGTGGTTCTCTTACTTTTTTCCTCACACTTGACGGTTCCATTCTCAAATTGTGTAATTCTAACATCACATGTGACAGTTCTTTTCTTACATTTGACGGATCCTTTACTTTTTTATCACATTTGACGATTCCATCCTCACATTTTGCAGTTTCAACATCACATGTGACAATTCTTTTCTCACATTTGGTGGTTCCCTTACTTTTTTTTTCTCACATTTAATGATTCCATCCTCACATTGTGCGGTTCCAACATCACATATGTCAGTTCTTTTGTCATATTAGGTGGTTCCCTTATCAAAAAATGACCAAAATACCCCAAAACCTAGAAAATGACCAAAATACCCCAAAACCTTAAAATTAACAAAATACCCTCCAAAACCCAAAAAATGACCAAAATACCCCTGAAACCCAGAAAATGACCAAAAGACCCTTGAAACCCAAAAATGACCAAAATACCCCAAAAACCCAAAAAATGACCAAAATAATCTCAAAACGTACAAAATGACCAAAATACCCCTAGAACCCAAAAAATGACCAAAATACACTTGAAACCTAAAAATTACCAAAATACCCTTAAAACCCATAAAATGATCAAAATACCCCAAAAACCAAAAACTTACCAAAATACTCCCAAAACCTAAAAATTACCAAAATACCCCCGAAACATAAAAAATAACCAAAATACCCCTGAAACCAAGAAAATGAGCAAAATACCCTTAAAACCTAAAAATTACCAAAATACTCCTGAAATTCAAAAAATGACCAAAATACCCCCAAAATCTAAAAAAATGACCACAATACCCTCAAAACTTGAAAATGACCAAACTACCCCCGAAAAATGAAAAATGACCAAAATACCCCTAAAACCAAAAAAATAACCAAAATACCCCTAAAACCAAAAAATTACCAAACTAATCTCGAAACCTACAAAATGACCAAATTACCCCTGGAACCTAAAAAATGACCAAAATACCCCTGAAACCTAAAAATGACCAAAATACGCCTAAAACATAAAAAAATACCAAAATAGCCCTGAAACCCAAAAAAGACCAAAATACCCCCGAAACCTAAAAATGACCAAAATACCCCTTAAACCCAAAAAATGTCCAAAATATCTCCAAAACCTAAAAAATTACTAAAATACTTCTGAAACCTAAAAAATGGCCAAAATACTTCTGAAAACTAAAAATGACAAAAATAACCATAAAACCTTTAAAGTGGCCAAAATAACCACAAAGCCTAAAAATTGACCAAAATAACATAGAAACCTAAAAATGACCAAAATAGCCCTTAAACCTAAAAATGACCAAAATACCACCTAAACCTAAAAAATGATCGATATACCTTCAAAACCTAAAAATTAACTGAAATACTCCCTGAAACCTAAAAAATGACCAAAATACCCATGGAACCTAAATACGACCAAAATAACCCTTAAACCTTAAAATGACCAAAATATCCTCGAAATTTATAAAATGACCAAAATACCCTGAAACCTATAAAATGACAAAAAAAGCCCCTTAAACTTGTAAGTCGATAAAAATACACCCTAAACAAAAAAAGTTACCAAAATCCCCCGTAAAACTAAAAAATGACCAAAATACTCCTAAACATAAAAAATGACCAAAATACCCCCTAAACCTAAAAAATGACTAAGATACCCCAAACCCCTATTTTGGTAATTTTAGAGGTTTCAGGTGTATTTTGTTCATTTTATGGGATTAGTTGTATGTTGGTCATTTTAGATATTTTGAGGGGTATTTTTGTCGTTTTATAGGTTTAGAGGTATTTTGGTCGTTTTAGAGGTTTTAGGGTATTTTTGGTAATTTTAGAGGTTTCACGTTGTTTGTGGCCATTTTAGAGGTTTTGGATTTATTTGGGTCATTTCAAAGGTTTAGGGGTGTTTTCATCACTTTAGAGGTTTGAGGGTATTTTGGTCATTTTTGATGTTTCAGGGGTATGTTGGTCACTTTTTAGGTTTAGGCGGTATTTTGGTCATTTTTAGGTTTCGGGATTATTTTTGTCAATTTTTAAACTTCGGGGTGATTTTGGTCATTTTTAGGTTCTAGGGTTATTTTGGTCATTTTTAGGTTTCTAGGTTATTTTGATCAATTTTTAAGCTTCAGGGATATTTTGGCCATCTTTTTAGGTTTCGGGAATATTTTGGTCATTTTTAAGGTTTCAGGGATATTTTGGTCATTTTTTATGTTTCAGGGTTATTTTGGTTATTTTTTAGGCTTTGGGGTTATTTTTGCCATTTTTTAGGTTTCAAAGGTATTTTGGTTTCGAAGGTATTTTGGTAACCTTATGTGCTCTCTAATTGTTCTTATGCAACATCTGCTACTAAATCACAGTTGTGGGTTTATTGTGGTGTCTAAGGTTGGAAATAGGATGACTATACAATTAGCAAGTTATGCAAAAAATCCACTCAAAGATTGTTGACAATTTTAAAATTTTTAGTAAACACTTGAATTGAAACTACAAATCCAGTATGAAATAGTTATCAATCAAGGTTACTACACCAGGTTTTATATTTTTTAGACACATTCATTAGATCCTCGTTTGCGGAAGTGTTAAATAACTGTGTTTGACACGAGTATAACCACCCCAATTAAAGTGTCTATGCAGTTTTGTTTCATAAAATTATTATTATATTTAGACCCATCAAAAGCAAAATAAACATCCCAAAAAATTTCCACAATAACAAAAATTATCAATAGAAAAGCTAAAAACAATTTAGCACAATTGATCGATTTTATCAAAAACGAACAACCCAATCCTTTTTAAAAAAATTATCCAAATAATTTTGTCATTAAGGGTTTAGCATATCGACCACAATGATAAGTGTGAGCCTCATTTGAGTCAGTAGAGCCTCCACTAGCTAAGTCTGAGAGAGCTCTAATAGCAATGAAATGTTTTTGTTGTTGAAGACTTATTAGTGCCACAAAGCACTTATCTCTCTCTCTCTCTAGGTCTCGCAAAATTTATACAAACTTGTCATTCTAAATCCATTTGGTATTTGTTCCTATAAAATATTGGAACGTGTAATTTGAACATAATTGACTGTTAAGAGGTCAATTTTCATCTCTATACTTTATTCGAATCAACATGGTGGCAAGTCGGTATATTTTTTGTCAAGCAACTTTGGTTCGAATCCTTCATGCCTGCAATTTTATTTTCGGTCCATAAGCTAAAAAGCCCACAAGATCCTACGCCCATGAAAAACCCTTGTTCATCCCAAATCTTCTTTCCTTCAATGTCGGTGATAACAGCAACCGATTTTCCTCTTTTTCTCTGCCCTTTTGTTCAAAGTCTCTACCGTTTCTCGTCACTAAAAATCTCAGTACGACTCATCCTTATTCTTTAGTTTTCCATATAAGGTTTTTGCTGATTGGCTTTTGTATTGCTGAATTGTTATTAATCTTGTTTTGTTTTTGTTTACTTTTTGATTTCCCTGGGCCTAGGGATAGACACAGGTGGAGCCCAGGCCCCTCTAGCCCAAATTTTTTTTTTTTTAAGTAGGTTAATTTTCAAAAACAAAAAAAAAGGACTTGGGCCCCCTTTACAAAAAGCTTGGGCCTCCTCTGAAATTGTAACCCAATAGGCCAGTCCACATGTAAAAAAAAAAAAAAAAAAAAAAAAACTTGGGCCCCCTCTGAAATTGTAACCCAGCCGGCCAGCCCACATGTAAAAAAAAAAAAAAAACTTGGGCCCCCTCTGAAATTGTAACCCAGCCGGCCAGCCCACATGTAAAAAAAAAAAAAAAAAAAAAAGGGTTTAGTCCAAAAATGTAAACCCAGCAGTCCGATCCGAAGACTCCGGTCTCCGAAGTCCAAACGGAAAAACAAAAGATAAAAAAAAAAAGAAAACCTAAGGCTGAGGCACGACAGAGAGAGTGAGAGGCTTTTCAAAAAAAAAAAAAAAAAAAGACAGTGAGAGGCGAGAGACTTTGCCGTTGCCGACGCCGTGAGTGAAGCTTTCAAAACGCAAGGTGAGAGCTTGAAATCTTGCTGCTGTCCACACCGTGACGACGCCACCACGCGAGAGCGGCGAGACCCATCTCGCAGACCCACGCGACACCCACACGGCCACACCCACCACGTGACACCCATCTCTCCGTGACGCCGCTGCTGGCTTTGATCTGCTCCAGCTTTCACACTCAAGTATTTAATCTATCCTTCACAATCTGAGAATCTGTGCTTGTGGTTTTTGTGTTTTTACTGATGAGGAATCTGTGCTTGTGTTATTTTTCTTTGGCTTTTTGGCTCTGTGACTATCTTACTGATAAGTCCGTGTTTGTCTTTGTGAACTGTGACTGTGTGACTATATTATATAGATAAAAGAGAGAGTAGGGTCTCTAGAGATTAGAGAAAATATCTGTGTTGACTGTTTGTTGTGCGGTAGTTGGGCAATAAAATAGGGACAAGTTACAGGCTCACAGCAAAAGGAAAACTGATTCAACTTTCAAGGATTAAAAATGGTAAAAGTGTTTGTGGGTAGTGGATAATAAATTCATAGTGTCGGTAGTGGGATTGGGTGACTGGGTCAGTGACAGAAAAAAAGAAAAGAAAAAGAAAGATAATGGCAAAGAGACAAAAGACAAAAGACAAAAGACAATCATAAATCATATAATATAATCAAATGTCACACGAATTTATTAAAATAATAGTGGAAACTCAGAACATTACAAAAATGTTTACAGTGGATCATGATACAAGAATAATATATTGTTCCTCTTTATTTCTTTTCTTTTTTTAATTGATAATTGTACGTCTTCTTCGTTTAGGAATAATTTATTGGTTCACATGGATCATGATACGGAGAACGAAGGGAAGACTGATTTTATTGATTTGGAAAAACATTGGAGTACTATTTTAGAAAAAGGAATAGATCAGTTGACGGATGCCCAAATAACTAGTTTGAAATTCAATTCCCTAGATGATGGTGGAGAGTTTTATAACACGTATGCAAAGTTGGTTGGGTTTAGTATTCGCAAAGATGAGATAAAGCGTAATAAAGATAACATTGTGACCTCTAGAAGATGGGTTTGTGCAAAGGAAGGATTGCGAATTAGGAAAAATGAGTCTAATTTAAATTGCATGCGTGAGAGACCAATAACAAGAAGTGGTTGCAAGGCCGCTTTTCGTATTAGGTTTGATCGAAAGTTAGGTGAATGGGTGGTAGGAGAGTTTAAAAGGGAACATAATCATGACTTAGTTCCGCAATTTGAGACTCAATTTCTCCGTTCACATAGGACTATTAAGGATTCTGATAAGGCTCAGATTATAGCAATGCATAATGTTGGGGTCAAATCAAATCAAATCATGGATCATATGATCCAACAAGCTGGAGGATACGAGAATATAGGGTTCACTTCGAAAGACCTCTACAATTATCTAGCGACAATTCGCAACAACAGTACGCGAGATGGTGATGCTGAATGTGCTTTGGGATATTTACAAGCAAAAGCAGACATGGACTCCTCATTTTTTTTTCAATACACTGTTGATGAAGAAAGCCGTTTGGCTAATCTGTTTTGGACAGATTCTCAAAGTCGCTTAGATTATGCATGTTTTGGAGATGTAGTCGCATTTGATACAACATATAAGACGAATGTATACAAAAAACCCCTTGTTATATTGGTCGGAGTCAACCACCATCGGCAGACTATAGTATTTGGTTTTGGACTATTGGTTGATGAGACCGTCGAAACATATACTTGGGTGTTGCAAAATATGCTTGTAGCAATGAACAATAAGACTCCTATTTCAGTCGTGACAGATGGGGACAAAGCAATGAGTAAAGCTATTAAAACGGTTTTTCCAAAGTCTCGACATCGTTTATGTGTGTGGCATCTTGAAAGGAATGCTTTTGCAAATCTACGTGATAAAGTATATGACAGTTTTATAAGGTGTATGGTACGATATGTTACACCAGATGAATTTGAAGACATGTGGAAGAAAATGGTTGACAATCACAATTTACAGAACCATGAATGGTTGCATGAAATGTATGCTAAAAAAATGAAATGGGCTGAAGCTTACATGAGAGGTCATTTTTTTTCTGGGTGTAGGAGTACACAACGTTGTGAAGCCATGAATGCATTCTTGAATAGATTTTTGGATAGGAAGACTAGGCTTTATGAGTTGTTCCAGCAAGTTGATAGAGCACTTTCACGAATTAGACACAATGAGATGGGGGCAGATTTTTCTTCGAATTATACTGAACCTATTCTGATTACTGGGTTAGCTGAAATAGAGAAACATGCTGCTACTATATTCACAAGGGAGATATTCAGCATGGTTCAAGAAGAATTATTGAATGAACAAAAATTCATTGTGCTTTACTACATAGATAAGGAAGGTTATCGTACGTACACCTTATCTCAGTATGCATCCCCTGACTCAAGATGGGAGGTTGTGTATTGTCAAGCTGATCAATCTATGAAGTGCTCTTGTTTGCTATTCGAGTCATATGGATATCCTTGTGGGCACCTATTTGCTATTATGAAGGTTGAACATTTGAAACAGATTCCACCGACATGTATAATGAACAGATGGCTGAAAACAGCAAAGTCCGACCTGCCTTGCAAACTTGAATCCCAAATGTCTCCTGATATCATACGTATGGCACGGTTTAGTGCATTGTCTGCTAGTTGTAGTCAGATGTGTTACTTTGGTTCTAGAACAACACAAGGCTTTGAAGAATTGAAGGTTGAAATAACAAGGTTGACACGCCGCATGGAAGAACTTTATAATTCAAGTAAAGAAGCTGCTGAAGATGGGATACACACTGTGTCCAATAAAGCAAACTTAAATGTTCGTGATCCAGTCATTGTCAAGACTAAAGGCGACCATGGTAGCACGAGCAACAGCCACAGCCATGCGAAAGTTAGGCGATGTAGCAGTTGTAAAGATGTTGGACACACAAGGCGCACATGTCCATCTACACATATTCAACAAGGTGAACGTGTTGATGGTGACAACATCCCTGAATCCATGGAACATCCAGCTGTTGGCTCACCTGATTTGGAAACAAATTATTATAATTTTCTTTAATAGTGTAATGTCGATGGGATATTTACTAGACAACATATGAATTTTTTTTTTTTTTTCCAGCTATTAGCTTTTTTGGTTAAACTTCATTTTTGGTTATTGTTATCACATTGTTAGTTTTTGGAATGGAGTTAATGGATTGGAGTTGGTATTAAGTTCATCTTGTTATCACTGGTTCTTTTTAGTTGCTTGCTTTATGTTTTCTAATATGAAAAACTCTTTGAGTATTGATCTTAGAAGCAAACCCCGAGTTCTTAGTCATGTGGCTTAATGGTTAGAAATTTTCTGTTCTAGGTTCTGTTTTTATTTTGATATTCTAATTCTGTATTCCAGGACTAGTACTGTTAGTTTTATATCTATATAGGGACCATTAATGAATTGCAATGATATTGAAATCCTTATGACTATCAGATATGTATGTATTTCTAGTAATTCATACATCCTTGGACACTGAAATATTTTTTTCAAGAGGGCCACATGATTATTGGTAGCAATATGATTTTTGTATAAAACTGATAGTAGTTTTAACATAAAAAAAAAAAAAAAAAAAAAAAAAAAAAAAAAAAGACCATCACAATATATTACCATTAATGCCTATGACTATCAGATGTTTCTTAGTGCACATTATTCCGGAGAGGATCTAGTGCCAAAATTTGAAGCCAGTGAGCAATGGAAGAAAGTTTTCGGCCCAGTTTTTATGTACGTTAATTCTGTATATGTTGGAGACGACCCACTTCAGCTATGGGAGGATGCTAAAACAAAGGATCTATTGTGTTTTAATTTTAATTATTTATTCTACCTTTTGCAATTTCTGCTGCTGTTTGTGACTTGGCAATGAACAATGTCAACAGGACGAAGTGTAGCTTTCCCTGGCCATCCTTTGGGTTCTGGTCTTACTCCAGCTGCCGCGAAGGCAAGAAATTTTGTACTGAAGATTTCACATTGATTTCCAGTGGCTACATGATTTTGTACTGAAAATCATGTAGCATCTCCCCACCTTGCAAATCGTGCTGCTTCTAGAAGTGAGATTGTTTACTCAATTTAGTTTCTAGTTCATGTTTATTGGACTAAACAGGGTGAATGCCTTTGTACGTTAATTCTAACATAGGATGCATTAACACAAACTTTTCTTCAATCTTTTATATGATGATTGAAGTCCAAAGCTGGCCCTATAGCTTTCCTGCTTCTGAGGATTTCCCCAAGTCAGACCAACGTGGTAAAGTTAGTGGTAGATTTCTAGTCCAAGACAGGTGGGCATACATTCTATACACCTAAGTTTGATCTAAAAATTTTCAAGAATAAACACACTTATTTCTTTTCTTAATTTTCTTGTTCGAGAACTCAAGCTAAAAGTCCTTTTAATTTTCAATAATAATCATCAGCTTTTAATTTTCTTGTCTGAGAACTTAATTTCCTTGTCTGAGAACTTTTTATGTTCTACATCTATTTTAGGGCTTTATAATTTTTGTCCTTTCTTTTTTGTTCACAATTTAAGCTACCTTGTATGTTTAAAGACCACCCATTACCAATGTAATTGATTTGATCATTAGTCATATGGTGTTCTCAATTTAAGCTACCTTTTCAATTCCCAATTCTCAGAACTACCAATTCTGGAGCAAAGCAGATGAGGATGGCTATTTTTCAATTAACAATATACGTATTGGGGACTATAATCTCTATGCTTGGGTCCCAGGTTTTATCAGGGATTACAGATATGATGTTGTCATTAACATAACTGCAGGTAATTTTTTTTATCAAATTTTATTGTTCCTCTTTCTCCTAATCTCCTATTAAGTTATACTGTTAAAATGTGAACTTTGATAGTTTGAGTGACATGTAATGCAGATTGTGATATTGACATGGGAGATCTTGTTTATGAGCCTCCAAGAGATGGCCCTATGCTATGGGAAATTGGCATCCCTGATCATTCTGCAGCTGAATTTTATGTTCCTGATCCTAATCCAAAGTATATCAACAAACTCTATGTCAATCATCCTGACAGGTTGAACAACTTTCTATTTCCCATTTTCCCCTATGAATTAGTTAAAAAATTTAATACATATTCAGTCCCAGTTAACAATTTAGTACTACTTAACTCTCCATGAATGAATAACCAACCCTTTGATATGATTCAATTTTATTTCCAATATATATATTATTCTTACTACTGTTTAGTACTACTTAACTCTCCATGAATGAATAACAATTACTACTGTTTTTGTTTCTAATGTTTTCTTTGTTTGTTTAAAGATTCTAGAAAAGCAATGAGTGTGTTTTAAGGCAAAAGAAGTAACAGGGGACCCCACATATGTGTGTGTGGTGTGAGAAGTGAGAGAGGATTGGTTTTAGAGCCACCATCAATAAAAGAGACCCATGTTGTGGTCTTTGCATGAATGATGATGGCGCCTTTTGGGACATTATTGTATTTTCAGCACACTGACACACAGTTGCTCACTTGTACTTTTTTCTTTATTGGGGTTGAGTGGTTTTGGTCCCTTGTGTTGCTTATGGGTTTGAAATTTGGAATCTTGTTGGTGAGGTTTTAAGAATTAAGGGTGGAAAAAAATAGTAATATTGGTTTTTTTTTTTTTTTGTTGGTTGTCTGGAGCAGCTTGGCTTGGTGCTTGGTGGTTTATTGGGGTCAGAAGGAAGGGGTTGACCTAATTTTGGTGTCTGTTTGAGGGATTTATTTTGGAGTTGTGGGGTTTGATTCTTGGGCTATTTTGTTTTTTTGGAAGAGGGTAATGTAAATGGAGTTGTTTTAGGCTTTTTTGATGGGTTTCTGAAGAGAAATGGTTTGTTCTCTTTGAATCTAGTGGATAGTGGGGGATTTGGGGAAATTTTGTTGGAAAATTTAGTGGGACTCTCTGCAATTTTTCAGTTCTGTTTTTAGCAGGTAAGTGAGAGAAGAAACCGCATTGTAGTTCTCTCTCTTTTTTATTTATTTATTTATTTATTTTTAAGGTTCTGACTTCTGAGAGACTTGGCTTGGGAATTTTGGGTTTGGTTGTTCATGGTTTTTTCTGGTTTGATTTTGGTTTTTTAAGGTTAAAACTCAACTGGGTTTCTGTTTCTGCTGTCAATATTGCTCTCTTTTTGGAGCAAAGGATTTGTTGGGTGTGAAAGCGGTTTTTTCAGTGTGAGATAGAGGTTACTGAGGAGGTTATCTTTGGGTTTCACATAAGCTCAGCGCTGTTGTTGAAGTTTTAAAGTTCTTGTATAGTGAGAAAATGGCTTGCATGAAACTGGGATCCAAAACTGATGCATTTCAACGGCAAGGCCAGGCCTGGTATGTAATTCAGTCTGTGTGTGTGAGTGTGATGTTACACTTTCTATGATGTATATATGAAATCTATTGGTTGTTGGAAGTGACTTATTTCTATTTTTATCATCTTTTTTTTTTTTTTTTTGGCTTTTTGGGTGAGTTTGAACTTAATATTGCTGGACAAAAAGTCTACCCTATTCTATCGCTAGACAATTAGCTTACTTTATCTTGTTAGAGATGTTTCACCCACTACAAAATCTGGCTGTTTTTAGTTCCAGTAAAAAACCTTTGTGATCTGAACCGACAAGTGGTATTTTCTTGACAAAGGAAGCTTGCTCGTTCTGTTTGGCCTTATGACTCACAATCTTGTGGGTCTTAGTTTTGAGCTCTCACATTTGTACAGTAAGGAAAACTGAAGGTTTTGAGTTGAAATTTTTGTTTGTTAAAAGGTTGCTTGGGAATATGTACATTGTCATGCATTGCAGATAATAGAGACGAAGGGTTCAATCCCCCCTCCCCAATTGTAACTATTGAATTTTCAAAGGTATTATTGAGATCAATTTATAATTTTGTATTGTTTGCTGAAAGTTACTTTTAAGGACTATATTACCACGTTCACTAGTACCAACCTGGGATTATTGGTTCATGAACATGGTTTTTTTTTTTTTTTTGCCATTTTTTCAATTGAAGATATACTCTTAAGTACTCTTATTGATCACAAAGTGCTGCTTCCCTTGCATGTGTGCAGTATGTTAGTAATTTTTTTCCTGCCATTTGTTTTGACCTATCATAAATTGTAATGCTATAGGTTCTGCACAACTGGGCTTCCTAGTGATATTGTTGTTGAAGTTGGGGAAATGTCCTTTCATCTTCACAAGGTACCTTGTCTTTACCATATTTATGTATGCTTATTTTCAAGATTTATATTCTTGTGGAAGTGTACTTGAATATATGCAACTGCTTTTTGTTAATTGATGAAATGGATACACTTCTTATACACAAAGCATGTAATTAAGTACATCTAAAGAATTACAATGAATAAATATACAATTGTTTGAAGTAATTTGTTCGACTTTTCAAGAATCTTATGTTGCATCATTTGTTATATGCAATGGAGGCAGTTCATTGGGTAAATTGTTGTTTAGATTTCATGTATAGCCAGATTCTTCCTGCCAGGACTATTAACATTGAACAAGTTTCAATTACCCTCCCAATAGTCTTTTGATGTAAATTAGGTTTAGATGTTAGTAATTCCTCATCCTCCCCCTCCATCATATTAATACTTCACATCTTGTTTTCTGCGTGTAAGTTGCATTTTCGCTACATTATCAGAAATTTTCTGTTGATTTCTTGCTCAAGGTGGCTGTTGAGCCTTCTGCCCATGCCAAACTAACTAGAGATCAGCATATGAGCATATATAAAGCTTCTGACAACTTGCACTTTCTTAAATTATGTTTTATTTTTTATATATTTATTTTTATCTTCACAGTCAGCTTACCATGTCCAGTAAATTATGTAATAATTAAGTGCAGAAAATTTTGTATTGGTTTCATATTACCTGTAAGGTATAATTCTTGTTCAACTCTTTCAGAATATTCACTTATATACATTTATCAAAAATAAAAAAATAAAAAAAGTCTCTTATATACTTTCTTCTGAAAGTCTGTCTTTGTTTTATGGTTAAAGCCATAGTGTTTTGTCTGAGGACTTTGTTATGCATTCATGTATATATCAATGAGCAATATATTACTCAAGACCAACGCAATTATGTGAATATTTTCATTTGTATTCTTATGCCTAAAGCTCAACAAATGTTTCATATTCATTCTTTTAATTGTTGTGTGCAGGGAATTACTGCAGAGGGTAGTCAAAGAAAACGTATGCGGATTTAACTTAGCTAGATCGACTTCTATGTCATCTGTAACATAATGTGATTTTGTTCGTGTTAATGGTATGCTCTTAACTAATTTTTACAGTAGCATTGGAGGTCACAGTATCTTGGCTTCACGCCAGAATCTTGTACATGTATAGTTGTACTTGTAGCTTGCAACATTGCGTTTTGCAGCAGAGGTTACAAATTCTCTTGCAATATTACCTTTCTGGCATTCTTTTTATTTTTGCTGTCAAAACTTCAAGAGGGACATAGAATGTTTTCTTTATTGCCATTGACAGGTATTGCTGTGGTTCCTTCACTGTCTTAAGTGCGTTGTTTTTGTTCACCTAAAAACAAGGAAAAGAAAAAAGAAAAAAGAAAAAAGAAAAAAAAACGAGGTAGGGGGAGGGGGGTAGGTGGTGCTAAGTATTGTGTCCATTTTTTTTGTTTTTTTTGTTTTTAAATATTCTGCAGGTGGAAGCATGAATGGTCGATCTGTATGCCAAAGCTTCTTGTTCTTATTTCTCATTAAACCAATGGATCAATGGAAGTGAAACGACGATCAGAGTGGAAATTCAGTATACTTGAGGGCTGGAGCCTTTTAAAATTTTTTTTACAAACTATGTTTTTGAAGTGATTATGAAATATAGTTTGTATTGCTTAATGTGACTATGTTTTTGAAGTGATTATGAGATATAGTTTGTATTGTGATTATGAGATATAGCAATCCACAACCTATAAGATCATCTAAGGGAGCTGATACGCAGCCTATATCACTATAAGCAAATTTCCATGAAATGGTTTCAATTCTTTTGAACTATGCAATATTATTTTTTTAGCAGTATAGAAACAGAGCAATAGTGGCTTTATTTTGAAATCTACATGGCATGTTCATCAGAGAAACCCAAGGAAAATCTAAATTAGTGAAGACCTGGCCAGATCAACACATGTAGAGGCATGGATGCATGTATAACATAGGGAGACTGTGCAGCCCCATTTCATTGGTTGAAATAGAAAGAAACTAAATATTTTTGTCATTTGCATGAAACCTAAAAATTTTATGAAATTCAGAGGATGTTATTACATGAGAAAAATGACTCAAAATTTAACATATATATGTGTGTAAAAATATAATATGTGTGTGTGTGTGAGTGAGCGAGTGAAGCGATGATATATATAGGTTATAGATTAACTATGAAGTGTTTGTGTGTAAAATATAATCACGCATCTCCAAATTTTATTCATTTCTTATTATGCGAATTAGTTTTCAAATTTTTTGATCACTTCTCTATGATTTTCTGATTTATTCTTTTTAGATTAGGTGTAGAGTAATTTAATTCTATTCATAATGAATATACTTGCTAACAATATATGTCCATAAGATGAATGTCAATCACGCCCCCCACCCCACCTTCCCAAAAGTAATTTTTCTAGCTCCGCCATTTGTCAGCCAAAAGTTTTCAGTTTTGTATATAAGTAAGCTAAAAATGTGGAATCTTCACTAGATACTTTTATTATATGACCAACCTGAAAGATGTGCATCTAAGTCTCCGTTAGCCATGTACTCATAAACAAGCCCCATGTTTGTTCATTCATAGCAATACCCAACAAGGGTAGTCAAGTTTTTATGATGAACTCGCATAAGAAGTTTCACCTGTGATTCAAGAAGTATCACCTTCATTAATTTAATATTATATGCTATGTATGTGTTTGTAAGAAAGCTCAATAAATATGAGTCTGCAATAAATGCCCTATATGCTGATCTCCCCAGACAATGCACAACCTGTGGCCTCAGATTCAAATGCCAAGAAGAGCACCGTAGTCATATGGATTGGCATGTAACTAAGAATCGTATGTCTATATTAGTTTGGGAAGACTGGATGCAAGTTGTTAAAGACACTTTTTCTCTCCAAACTCAAGTTTCCATGAAACAAATGAAGCAATAGATGAGTTGTTGTATACAAGACATTAATTCCCTCCTCCAAAGACAGGCTGTATACTTCATTGGACTTTCTAACCTTGAATTTAAAGGAAATTCATGAAAGCATTTGAATCTACTACATATTTTTTGGAAAAAAAAAATTTATGATGAATTGACAAAATCAACAAAAATAATCAATGCAAATGAATTGAAGAATACAACAAAAGATATGAGAAACCATGATACAGCAGCAATAAGATTCTCACCCTATCCAAGCCCTCTGGAAGAGGATCAACCACAAAACTTGGAATCTCCTCCAGCAATAAGTATTGGAGACACACGCCCCATGTTTTTCCTTTCAACCATGCCTATGTCTTATTACAGGAAGATCAAATTATAAATCTTTATAACTCAACTCAACCCAATTTCCTTATCTACAACAGTTTTTGAATGCAACCCACTAAATTCCTTCAACACCCTTCCAAGTCACAGCTCCAACACACAATTCTAAGAAACAAACAGTACCCTTTTATAATTTCTTAGTGATTGAGTGAATCACAATCCACAAACCCAGACAATTGCAACAACCTATTCTGCATTACAATTATAAGAAAGCCATTATAAGTCAATGTGATATGAGTGAGCCTAGCTACTACTATTCTAACAATCCAAATAAATGAGTATAAATATTGAGAAAGATGCTTTCTTTATTATTTCCCAACAATAAAAAAGTCCCACAAAACAATCCCGTTAATTCATAACAAATAAGAACAATAAATCATACATAGATCTGAGTCTCTACTTCAAAAAAACCAAATCGGCAACTCGCATAAACAAGGGTGGTGCAACTCACGAAATTCAATCTCCCTTTCAATTAAAAATAAAATTCACTAAATTGCTGCATTTTCCAAAACATTCAGTTATCAAATTATACAAATCACTGTTATTCTAGTGATCGAAAAATATCTTGTAGTGGCATATTTCTCGCATTTTCTATTATTTTTGAACGTTGTTCATTTTCCATTGAAAGCACTAGATTTGATGCAAACTTGTATCGAATACGTTCTGACCAGCTCTCCTGAAAAAAGTAGACATTGTTGATGAATAAGAAACTTAAGCAAATTATGCAAAAACTGTAAAATATACTTCCAATAAATATATTACCATCAAGGTTAGATTCTGTTTGATGATTTTTGTATGCATGTGCTTAATAACATACATGCCACAATCATACCTGAAATATGAAAACAGTTAAAATTTTAAAAACCTAAAGATTCACACAATAGTTATTTGTATGTGCAAATCTACAATTTAGTACGTACCCATTATTTTGTACAACATCCAACGGGGGTGATTTCAATGGAAAGTTGGTAATACTACTAGTATAGTTGTCTTTCTCCAGATAACTCAATAACTTATCAAGGCCTTTTACCTATGGCAAAGTGAGATTATAAGCAATTATTAAGTACAAAACTTAACTAAACCACATATCAAAATTGTTATTGAAATTAATAAAAAAAGAGACAGTACCACTGTTTGCACGTTTTTTATTCGAATGTCTTGCCTAGTTGTGCTTGGCAAAGAGTCCAATATATGTATACATTTTTTTCTTGAACTAAAGTCAATGACACATAAGTACCAGTGACTATTATTGTCATTCATAGGGATATAAATCTACAAGTACAAACAAGCAATGTATTAGCATGTGTTAATTTAAAATACACAAGTGTGTTGAGTAAATTTACCTGTTCACAACACATCAATCTTGACATATACTTGTCATCGTCCCTATATGTCCTTTTAAACCATTCCAGTGTGGGATTGCCATCTTCTTCAATCATTTTTTGCTACAAACATATATATATATAAATAACTAAGGAATTAATATATATATATATATATATATAAATAACTAAGGAATTAAATACTATAAGCATAACCCAAAACATATATAAAAAATGAAAAGTAATGTGTCAACTAAATACTATACGCACAACCAAAAATAATAAAGCAAACTTACCGAGAAATGTGTTGGCAAATGCCACGCATATAGTTTTCCATACTTTTTCTCTTCCAAAGTCATCATGCAAACGGTCAAGTTAATAATCTAGCATAAAATATTATTGTTACAATTAGTGAATAAATAAACAAAATTAATATTATATTTTCCTATTTTAATTTCATAAACTAACCTGACTACTTATCCATTGATTAGGGAGCAATGAAAAAAAAGCCGCACGATCACCATACTCATATTTCATGTTAGAAAGAACTTCACTGAACATTATTCATTGACATATTATTTAGTTAGATCTTATTCAAAAAATGCATTAATATTAATTTCTATATATAAACAAAAAATGACAAACCTCCCATCTAGATCCTTATTGAAAATATAATTGCATATGATCTTTTCCAATTCAGTAAATGGTGCGAACTCATTGATACTCTCCTCATCAACCAGTCCAGATTCCTAAAACAATATAGTATATAATAATTAACATAGGAAAATATGTTGTATTCACATCCTAATATATTAATGTAAACATTAAAGGATTCACCTGGGACGAATCTTTGATTTTTTTCTTCTTTTTCAAATTCGGAACTACAACTTGGGAGGTGACAATTGGGCTACGTTTTAGAGATTTGGTGACTTTACTCTTGGCAGAATGTGTAACACATGATGCAATAATTCTATTGTTATGTGGGAAAGTTAATTGTAGCATATCCACATCCTACACAATATATAACAAATAAAAAAAATTAAAAAATTGTGTAGCTAATAGAAATTCTAAACAGTTTGTTATAATTAACTAGCAAGTACTGTATTGCTTACCACATTATGAGATAGGACTGTTTTGCTGCTAGGTTTTTGAATGGATTTGCTTAGCCCAACCATGTGAACATTGCGGTCATTCTCCATTGTGTCTTGTATTGGAGATGGTGACATTGTCTTAAATTCTCTTTTAATGGGTACCATATCATCTTGGTGCATTTTGTCTTGAACTGGAGATGTAGACTTTTTCTTAGATTCTTTTTTAACATGAACTGTATCATTTTGGTCCATTTTGTCTTGGACTAGAGAGGTAGACTTTTTCTTAGACAGCACCTTTGTCTCATTTTTAAGCTCTTCTACAATATCATTTAAGTCCAAATCAATGGTATGTCTAATACGTTCCCTTTTTGCTACATTCTTTAACTCCAAACAAATAGGTTTGGATGTATCATCTTGGTGCATTTTGTCTTGAACTGGAGATGTAGACTCTTTCATAGATTCTTTTTTAACATGAACTGTATCATTTTGGTCCATTTTGTCTTGGACTAGAGATGTAGACTCTTTCTTAAGCAGCACCTTTGTCTCATTTTTAAGATCTTCTACGATATCATTTAGGTCCAAATCAATGGTATGTCCAGTACGTTCCCTTTTTGCTACATTCTTTAACTCCAAACAAATATCATTCTTAAATTTTTCTGTATTGTTTGCTACATTCTTTAACTCCAAAACAATATCATTTTTAAATGTTTCCATATTGTTTGCAATGACATTCTTCAACTCCAAAACAATATCTTTCTTAAATGTTTCCATATTTTTTGCAATGACATTCACGGTGTTATGCAAAACTAGCATATCATCTCTAATACTTGTTAATGATTGCTCAAATGTACGAGTTGCTTCATCAGAATCCTGTGGATTAATTTATAGGAACAATCATAAAAACATGTCCATTATCAAAAAATCATCAAAGTCATAAAATTTATTAGGTGGAAACGATACCATATTTGGCTTGTGTTCATCCCTACATGGCATAGCATGAGACTGATTAATACATTGCTTTTCCAATGGAATACTGGCAGTCTCATATCCACCCTCCATTTGTGTTATTACCAACTATGATAAACATAAAATAAATAATGTCAACTACTTACGGTAAAAATTCAAATAAGCACTAGATTTAATAAAATAATAAGTATTCAAACATTATAAAAAATCAATTGTTACCTTAGGACTATCAAAACCTCCAATTGAATGTAATTTCAGCATCCTTTGCTTAACTTCCTCTTTTCCCCAAAAACAAATTCGTGGTCGAAGTCGTTTGGAAACATGTTCAACGTCAATTTCAACGTTAACGTGTTCAAAATAAAACAACTGCAAATGTATAAAATGTTTATAAAATTATAATCAAGATTCATAGAAATTTAAGAAACAAAATTGTATTTTTGAATGTAACTATTTACTATATATTACCATTAATAACAACACGCAACCATCAACTGCTACAAGATTATTATCTTTATGTTTGCGTATGCCTTGAATGAGAAAATCTAGCACGAACTTCGCCCAATTCAAGTTTCTAATCTCTTCAACATTACGGCAAATTAAAACAAAGGACCGTTTCATATAAGATTTTGTAGTAGGACATAACAAAGTGCCCACTATAAACAGCAAAAAATAACTCACAAATTCATTTCCGAATGTTTCCATCTTATTCAACTCATCCTCTAAGAGCTTAATTGGTATATCTCCTTCTACATTTAATCCATATTGTTGGCACATATGATTTATCTCTTCTGCGCTCCCAACAATAGATATATCAACCCCATTTGATTTTATTCCTAAAATATATTCTACATCTTCAGTGGAAATCGGTAACCTCTTACCACAAATATCCAATGCGCATGAATTTTGGTCAAAATGATCAATTAACCATTTGCATAAATCTCTATCCAAATTTATAAACTTTAAATCCAACAAACTACCAAACCCTAACTCTTGAATGACAGATTTTTGTCTTAGATTCAATTTGTTAACCATTGAACGAACGCGACCGAGGGTACACCGAGTATCTAATGAAACCTGCATTATAAAATGAATAAAAAGGGATTTATAACAAAGTTTAATACATAGTGATGCATTATAAAAGTTTCATAGGTAAATACTTACTTTACGTGGTTTGCAAGGAATATTATGTTTTAAATTTGCATAATTTTTACAATTCTCACGTGCTTCCCTCCTATACTCTAATTTAGAGTCTTCATCAAGATTATTCCACTTTTTTGTAATCTCATCCCTAACCTGTAATTTTAGATTTTCATACTTAAGTATGATGTCCATGAACATGTGAACTAAACAATAATAATAACCTATAAAAATATGTATTATTCAACTTACAGCTTTGCTTATCTTGACAATGCCTTCAGCTTTCATCATTTCTACTTGCTTTTTACTAAAAATCCAAATTGAACAAAACTCACTTTCTTGAGTATAACAATAGGATAAATAAAACAAGTGAATATATACTGAATTGCGTGAATCTTACTAATAAATTATAAATGCTCCAAGTGGTCTTTTCGGGGGCCTAACTTGGAGAGCATCTTGCTCTTCAATGGCATCTTGCTCTTCAATGGCATCTTGCTCTTCAATGTTCTTCACTCTCCCCATACTCCTATTACAATATAGCAGGAAAAAATAATAATAATAAGGTAAGCAATAACATGCATTACAAAGTAAATACATTTCATAGTTGAAAGATCCTACAAACGTTTTTTTCACTCTAAATGGTTGATAATTCTTAAACACATTTCACAGTTGACTTTGATATTTCATATATTCCAATCAATGAATTATTTACCATATAATTTATATATCTTGAATCAACAGAAGCCCAAATAGATGAATAGGGTCCCTAATAATGAGAGAAATGAAAAAAGTAGGCCAGATTATCAATAATCAAAAAGGTTGAACAAGATACAATACAAGCAGCACTGGAAATAATGTAAAATGCCAATGACCCAATAGGTCTGAAGTTTAAGAGATTTCTATGACATATTCGATTGTTGTCCATATGACAGGATGAAGAAGATTTTTTTTTTTTGTTATCTCTTCCCGGCCGTACACTTTAAATATAATGGCCTTCCATTGTGGACTGGTGGGTTTTGCTTCTGGGTAGGATAAGCTAAGATAAGGTTTTGTAGGGTTCCATTGTCCATCTTGACCTTTTTGTATAAGTTCCACACTCTCTGTCTCTCACTCACTCACTCAAATAAAGGTTTTTATAAACTTTTAATCACACTCTTGACAAATATTTCCTTCGATCTTAAATGAGAAGGTACATATTATATATATTTTACCTAGAGGTCTCTTATTTGATTGGAAAAAATTTCAGAGTCACAAGCTACAAGAGAGGTATCATTAGAAATAGATTCTAACCAAACTTGCAGATCCTTACCAAACTTAGCTTGTCTAGCTAAATAATGGGGCAACTTAATTACCTTATCTTTTAACATGGAAGAAAGACATGAAGTTCGGTAGAGAGAAGAAGTATATATATCCTCTAGGACATGACCATAAACTGAAGGTACATATTATATATGCACTTACAAATCCTGATGATTAATTGTTATCCTAATTCATGAAGACCCACATGAGTTCACATAAATATTCATGCATGACTTGCAAGCATGTTGAATATGTAAATTTAATAAGCCATTATACAATTTTTTTTTTTTTAAGAAAGAATTATAAAATAGAGATCATATATTTAATTTTAGTTTTAAATTTAACTGTAAAGTTTCAATTATATAGATATCCAACTTTTAGTTTTTACTTTGTACAAGTTAAACCTTTCACGGCTCTATATTCAATAAAATTAATAAAATTTTATATTTGTTGTACTTAAGACCTACCTAGACTTTAAAATAATTCTTTATGAATGGCAAGTGGTATTTTGGTACCAAAATTGCCTTAAAATAACTAGGATCCACATGAAGGGGGAAAAAAGGACCTTAAGAGTAACTCAAGTGAGCTTTAATTGCTTTTAAGTTTTAATTGACTATTAGTACCCACTTGGTAAAATTAATGTCAGCCTTTTGAAAATCAGGTAAATTAAAAAAATAAATAAATAAACTACATCTAGAAAAAATAGTTCAGTTTATATACAAAAAATTACTTTTAAAAAATTCAATTTAAAACCCTGTTAGTTAATAGGCACCTAAAAACAATAAGTCTAAAGTCACTAGTTTTTTCACAAAAATTTTCACAACCATCAAGATGATAAATTATAAATGGTAAACAATAAAATGGTGGTAGTGATAAGCCCAAATGAAAATCACTAACAACTTGACAATTTAATATTTCTAAAATTTATTGTTACAAATATTATGTTTGTAGCATTACTTCACTGAGAATCTAGATTGCACATTTTTAAAACTATAAGATGAAATGGTACCGTTGAAATTTTAATATTTAATTGATGCCAAGATCAAACAGTGGGTTTGCAACAATTTTAAAACTAGTTAAAAAAACACTAGTTAAACTAAAGGCTCCTAATTCTCTCAGGATAACAACATAAATGGCCAGATTTGGATAATTTTGGATTTGGGATGGAAATTTCTCTAAAACCACATAGACATCATTAAAGGTAAACCATAAACATCAAAGAATCTAGTTGAAACTTGGAAGCAAAATGAAGTAATGAACCAACTAAGGTATAAAAAAAAAAAAAGTGTGAATCGCAATTTCTGACTTCTAGGCTATTGATGGTCTTACATGCGTAGATTATTGCCTTTCTAATTTTTACTGTATCAATACCAACTTATATTGTTTCATTGGTTTTTTCTTTTCTGCTAATATGCAGCAAAAGTGTTTGTTTTCTTAGCCTCAAAGAAATGAACTCTCTTTCTATAGTGAAAGATGTACAAACTACAAAGCCATCATGCATGCATTACCTGGATTTTTATTCATAAAGTCAAGAGGGGAGAGAAACTATAACCAGTTCACTTTTTTTTTACTTTAGCATTATGGAATATAAAATGTGTGCACTAAGCACATCCCATGAACACGTGCTAGAGAGAGAGAGAGAGAAAAATGTGTTTTAATTTGGTTTGTCACACCTAAAACCTTAGCATTTTAATTGAATTGTAAGTATTAAGTACATAAGACAAGCATGATAGGAAAAAGTCAATAATTCTAAATTTTACACATTCGTTAAATATGTTCTATATAAAGAACCTGTGCGGTAGAACTAGGATGAAGTGAAAAGAGATGCCATTACACAGCCAAATAATAATATATGTCGCTAAGATGAACCATGCAATTTATTAAGCCTTCAAGTTTTGCTCCAGACTGAAGATGATGTGATGTAATTTTTTGATTAAGCAAGTGTTGTAGGTAGTTTGGATTTTTAATTCAGAAAGGGGGATTGAGCCAATCATGATGGTTAGACGTTTATTCGGTATCATCTTGATTCAGAGTACCTCACCTCACCTAGGAAAAACCAAAGCTAAAATAAACTCTCAATGATAAATAATGTAACCTGATTTTTCACAGTAACTGGACTAAAATAGAAAAAAGAAAAATAGTTAGCTAATCCTAATTTGAAAGTAATCACTGGGCTGAACCTGAAACTATTTGTGCAGCATTTGTTGTTGAAACTAATGCTAAAAGGGGGACACAATTTTGATACAGGAGATGATCTAATTAGGAAGGCTGGCATTGTTATGGCCAAAGACATTGTTAAGCATGATGGCAGGCCGCCACATGGTTTTTCCCTGTTTCTTGCAGACGCCCTTTGAAGGATTCTCCAATTCTTCTCTTTTTTCCAGGTAATGGATGCTTGACCATGGTTGATCAGCTCAAAAATGATTTTGAATTTGCTTTGTGCTTTGTGTTTATAGATATGTGTAGATGCTAGATTTCAGTGAACATGTTTCTTGGTTTTCTTTAAGCGATTTTGTTCCTTGATGTTTAAGGTGTTTTTTGGTGGGTTAAAACTTTAGAGATATTGTTAGTTTTTTCATATTTAAATTTGCTGGATGTTGAGACTTTGTTGGTATGAATGCATGCAGGGATGGATGTTACTGGTTTAGGACTTGTTGTGCACCATAAAGCTCTTGGGAAGTAAGTCATATTACCCTTCTGTCTATGATGAATGTGAATGCTTCTATGTTTACATGGATTAACACCTTTTAAGTTAAACATCTCAATGGTAATCACTTTAAATTAAATTCATTATTATTTATCAAAAAAGAAAAAATAAGAAATAAAAGAAAGCATCTCAAAGGTGAGAAAAGGAAGTTAGTTTAAAATTTTTCAGCTAGGAATATAAAATAGATGCCCTTAACATTTCAAACCTGGGAAATTTATAGGTTTTTAATGAGATGACCCTTTTCTATTTGGGAAAAAACTAAATTGATTTTCTTGCTTATTAGTTCTTTTCTGACAATGAGTTTCACTTCCAGAAGGCTTGGCTTTTAAGTCAGCCTAAGAATAACAGGAACCAATTCACTCTGTAAGATTTGAACCAACAGCATCAGTTTTTGAGTTGAACAAGAATTATACTAAATCACTGTAAGTTTTGAGAATCTACTATTGCCTTCAGTGTAAGTTTAGTGCTTGTCACAATTTTTGTTCAAGTGAGCATCTATTAAGATTTAAGGAAATTCTCAGTGACACAATTTTGTTAATTTCAAACAGTCATATCTCTCTCATTTTTCAAATTCAAATTAGGTCTAATTTGATTTAGACAAAGGATCATATTAACTCATCATATTTGTGCGAATCAAAACTTTATGATCTTTAATCACCTCTTAATCATACCCAACTATAACACTATTCAAATTTTTCAACCCAAATACATCCATAAAAGCCTAACAAAATTGATTCAAAAGAGCAAACACTTTAGTTCATCAATATTACCTTATTTGAACTCTAATCTACAAAATTGCTTCAAATTTAATTCAAACTCTAGCTTAAGAGTAGGCAACAACCACTTAAAAACACTAAAACTAATCATACCGAGTCAATAGAAGTTAATAATATGTAACATCATAGAACCTTTATTTCCTTTGCATAATTGGCAATACTTGTTGTCTTCTTTATCAAGGGTAGGTCCATTAATTTGGTGTTCCATGAACTGGAAGATAGCATAGGGATAGCTAGGGAGATAAGAATGAGAGAGCCCCATGGCACCATAACAAAATAACTCTTACCTTAAGTTTGGTGTTCCATGAATTGGAAGATAATTGTTGTCTTCTTTATCAAGGTAGGTCCATTAAGTTTTATCTCTAGCGGAGGAAGCAGCCAGAGCCAGGTTCCCAAGTCCCAAGAGTGGAGAACCAGATATACGTATATGTACTCAACTTTATTGACTGTCACGCATAGATGCTTAGGACATTTCAATATAAGTCCAAACTCCAAAGGCATTAACATAGGTTCATGAGCTAGAAAAGCCCTTGTAAAAGCTGTTTGGGTTTGGCCCCTTTTGGCTTTTGGGTTGGAAATTGCTCTAGAGAGAGCACATACGACAAAGTGAGGGAAGAGAATTACCCCAAAGTGAGACTACTGTGTCGTGTTTATCAGTTTTTATTTTGAAAAAGGCTAGAATCACAATTTTTATCTCAATTTATTCACTTGACAAGTTGTGGACGGTAGAACAAAAACAATGAATATGCAACTTCACCGTTAAAATTGTGGCAAAATTTATGATCCATAATCTTCTATTTTATTATAACTAGTGGGATTCGCAACACTGCAATCAGTTTTTGAGACCCATGCTCTGCTAAACTGAACTAAGAGTGCTTTGTTATCAGTAAATAGTTTGTAATCGTGTTGTCTCCTTCCAATTCCTGGACAAAACTAAAGTGACGTTTTCAGTGTGTGATTCTCATGGAATGTGTGTTGATCACAGTGGTGTCTTAATTTTAAAGCTACCCTTTCCTATTATCTTTCCATAGTAATGAAAGAAAGTTTCATCTCTTTTTTCTTTGAGATAATTAATTAGACAACTTTACTCTGGCTCTATGCTGCATTATGTAACTTCTCTTAAGATTATTTTTGTTCCCATTTCATGCCATTTACATTCCTCCTGCTTGCATGCCATGAAAAGAAATATAAATTGAATTAGTGGAGTACTTGTCAAGCTTATGTAAGCATTATCCCATTTAAGGAAATATCATGATGCTTGAATGGATTCTGCATAATTACAGTCAGTCACAAGTAAAATTACTCTCAACGACTTCTACCTTAAAATGGCTTTCATGGCTCGAATTTTGTTGTGTTGATACTACCTAATGTGTCTAGTTATATGTATCTGTACCGTTCTGCTCTGGCTACATGCCTCTTATTTGTAAATATATCATAAATGTTTTGGCAAGGTGATACTTGTGTGGATTACTGAGGAAAAAAGGACACCAATTTAACAAAGAGAGAAAGTTGTGCAATTTTTTACTGCAGTGCAAAGTGTTTTCTCTATTGCTTTCCTTTTTTGGTTGCTTTTACACTCTACATCTGCAGGTGTGCATTATTTCAGTGACTTTTGTGGAAACTTATCTTTGTTGCACACAGTGTATGTAGTATATCGAAAGGTTCTTCTCATTGCTAGGATAATATTATGGTACTTGACTTCATGCTTTTGAATTCTTTTTTGGGTTTATTTATTTATTTATTTTTATTTTTTATTTTAAGTTGTTAGCAACAATTTTTTATTCCTTCAATACAGGAGATGATCTAATCAGCATCTGTGAGACAGACCAATGCTTTTATTAAAACATAAGAAATTAATCAGAGATTTCTTTGCCAAAGCATCAGCAACCTTATCACAAACATAAGAAATCAATCAGAGATTTCTTTGCTTTCAACCCAAACCTGACGTTCTAATTCTAGCCCAACCCGAGATTTCTTTGCCAAAGCATCGGCAACCTTATCACAATTTTGTTTCACATGGCAGTAGGGATCCAGGCAATCAATGGTGGACTGTCAAGCCCTTCGGTGTAAAGATTAATTTGTCAAATAAATAAGAATCGAAACTCAAACAAAACAATAATATCATAAACCCACAAAGTTTAGAGAAATAATATAAACCCATATCAGCGTTAATCATATGTAAAGAGAGAACCTGAAGATTGTGAGTGGCGCCGCCGATTTACAATGGAAGAGAAGAAGCGCCGCCGAGTCGTCCGGGAAGAGATGAAGCGCCGCCGAGTTGGGTTGGAGATGAGTGCGCCGCTGATGTGAATATGGATTGGAAGAGAATAAGCTAGAAAGCGGCGCCGACGAGTGGATTGGATGAGAAGAGGCGCTTCCGATTTGAGGTTGTGGGTGCGCCGGGCTCTGAGGGTTTTGTGGGTGCGCCGGGCTCTGGGGGTTTTGTGGTATCAACTGTCTGATTTGAGGGTTTTGTTTAGAGAGGCAAATAGATCAACGAGCAAACGAAGTAGAAGAGTAGAGAAGCAAGCGTGAGGCAGAGGAAGCAAGCGTGAGAGTGAGACA
The DNA here is from genome assembly GCA_023736055.1 of Quercus glauca. Classification (NCBI taxonomy): domain Eukaryota; kingdom Viridiplantae; phylum Streptophyta; class Magnoliopsida; order Fagales; family Fagaceae; genus Quercus; species Quercus glauca. Next base: position 11,792,834 of record CM043318.1, read on the forward strand.
GAGAAAGGGCTGAAGTGTGATGAACGTTTTAATTTTTTTGTTTATATAGTAAAACCTGTTTAACCGGTAACCAAAAACCTTTAATATTATATCAACGGACAAGATCAAAACTATAGGAAATGGACGGCTTAGATATAGGTGGGTACCGTACCCCCCCTTTTTTTGGGGGGTACAGTAGAATGACCCCATCTTCTGTTATTCCTAACATCTAAAAACTTTATATCAATTAAGTTATTGAACAAGTTACAAGTGTAAGTGTGTAATAGCTTTAAAACACTTTATAACCGTGATTTGCTATATGTTCGAAAGTTTAAAAGCTTTTTAATTAGATCTCTTTTCTAATATATGTTTTCTAATTGCATTTAGATTCTTTTATATATTTCTTCTCAAAAAAAAGAAAAAAAAAAAGATTCTATTATATATTTAAACCCTCCATTAGAATACTCCCACATCATATTTTATTCAAATTTTAGAATAAATAGTTCCATATATGAATACAAACATAATAAATTCCTATTAATAACTACTACAATTATCAATTTTATATTTAAGACAGAGATAAAAAATTAAAAAAAAAATTTATATTTTGTTTAAATTTCTTGTGCATTACACAAGTTATTGACTAACTATTTTAGTATTTAAGAAAATTACATTTATATCTCATTCATTTAAAGGCAATTCATGTCAACAAAATCCTAACATTTTTTTTTTTTTTTTGCAAATTAAAAAATATAAAGAAAAAAAAAATGCGATGAGACTGCAACATGATTTGTTAGCTAGTAGTTGAAAGTGTTGAGAAAGGACACTCTTTTTCGGGGATTATGAATATGCAATCTTAGTAAATAAAGAGAAAAGGCGAAGAACAAGCAACATTGAGATTTACGTGAGTCAGTAATATGTACCTACAATCACAGGAGAAGCCACAACTGATTTCACCATGAAAATTAGAGCTGCAACAAATTTATATTCTTTGAATTGAAGTATCCTAACCAACTTGTTGATGCTCCTTTCACTTTGCTACCTCCCACCCCACGAGGCCCCTAAACTAGAGACCAGTATTACTTTCTTATTCAAAATATGAGCCACCACCGTTAAGATCTTGAATGCATGAATCCAATTTCTCACGCTGGTTTTGTACAATCTTGAGGATTCCATCATAATTTCTTATCTTGTGACCAAGATTGCAATGCAACATTTATCTTTGAAATTGCAAGGTAACAGATAGAGTGCCTACAGCCATAAACAAGCAATCTTGAGACATATAACAAAGAAAGTGCCTACAACAATACAAAAGCAAGCAGTAACGGAAAGCTGCACGTACCATCTAGTTGCATCAGATTTTGTGACAAATGCTAGCTACTATAACGTACAAAACAAATAGTGAAAGCCTCCAGTATGCCTCAAAATGAATGAGCCTGCCATAATCTGAATGAGAGCCTCTAATTGATTTATTTATGAATTTATCTGTTTAATGATTTGTTATGGTAAATAGAAATAAAATGCAGCAGGGCAGCTACAAATTTGGATTAAAATTTAAAAATACAGCGGGATCTTTTTCTAGGCAATACAACAATTATTTTTGCATTTATCTAACCCGGTTAGTCAAAGATTCCAAACTAACCCAAATTAAGCCAACTACTAAAACAATTAGACAATATAATTGAAATGCAATAAAGACAGAAGAGAACTCTGAAGAACGTACCATTTCATAAGAAGAAGAAGAAAGTGAACTCTGACAAAGAAAGCTAAAGTGTAAATAAGCCAAAATTCGTTAAAAATATAAAATAATTACAGTCAAACATCTTCATGAGCATCTTTTAGGCAATGTCAAGAACATAATTACATGATTTAAGCCTATCAATTCCAACTACCATTTACATTTATTGGTAGAATATGTCCATAAAGAAGTTTTCGGAATAAAAAGAGAGTGGAAGTAATAAGGATTTTCATGGTTCTAGCGGCCTATGCTTACAATGGAAATCCCTTAACGAGCTACATCTTTTTTGTTCTAAATTGTATGATACAAAGAATCCAATGAAGGTTATAAATAGATATACATTAGGTCCATTTGACAACCTTAAAATCATGGTAGCTAATGGTATACAAAACAACAGTATTCTTTAAAACCATGGTGTAGTCTATTTATGATATAGGTCTTCATCGTATTACATCAAACACAGAAATATCATTCAATCAAAATAAATCCAAAGAAAAACAAAAGGACAGATGCATTAGGAATGAGACCAAAAAAATAAAAAAGCATGCTCACCTTTCAGAGACACTGCTTGCAACTGTTTGAGTCACAAACAGAGTGAGAGAGCAAAGAGTGACAATCCACTGGAGCGTGCAGATGTTGAGTGACTGAGGCCGACATACTCAACAAAGAAAAGATTAGTTCAAAATAGACAAAGAAAAATGAACATAAGAGAAGAACAGAAAGGGAGGGAGAGAGAGAGGTTTGCTTTGTTACCGTTGATGGAGCAAGTTGAAATGCGTAGAGAATGACATGATAAGGATGCTTTGCTTTGTGAGTTTTTTGTGAGGGCAAACATTTTGCCAAAATGTATTTTGTTGACCAATTAGTTTGTTTTTGGATCATCTGTCTTCTATCCTACCAAACACAAGAAAATGTTAAAAAAAAAGTTTTCCATTGGAACAAACGGAACATAAATAAGAATTTGGCACTAAATAACCCAAAAAAAATAAAGAAGTTTCAATCAAACAAACAAATCATGTTTATATGGTTGATTTGCATTAACTTTCCTTGTACTTTTTTCCTGATACAAGTTTATCAAAACTGGTAATAAAAGATGGTTGTACATAATTAGGAAAAAAAAATTAAAGCAAAAAAAAAAAAAAAAAAAAAAAAAAAAAACAGGATCGCTATAATTTATTCCTAAAACAATATTAGAGACAACAAATTTCACAACTTTTTTCAAAACTTAGGTGCATCACATTACGTTTCCTAGTGAAATTCAAGCACTTGGTTGCATTGAGAAATAAAATACAAACAGTGCAATTTTTTCCAAGGACAATTGAATCAATTCATGAATCATTGAAAAAAACTAAAGTTATAGATTATGGTGACCCCAAGTATAATGTGGTAACTTAATTTAGAGAATGTTTTAAAATTGCTATGAATTTTTGTTGTATCCCAAGCTTTATTGTTGCACATACCAAACGGTTGATATTTCAATCAGATGAGAGCACTGAAAGTTGAATTTAAAATTATAGTATCTTAATCTACTATAATGTCAAACTTGCATGTGTTTGCATGTCTCTATGCAAATATAATTTTCGCTAGGTTTTTGTTCCAATTTAGATTAAGGCTTCATGCCATAAATTTATTAAGCTAGAGATCTGTGTTCACTTACAGAAGGTCTGAAGCCACCGACAGAGTTCTATCTTGCTTTTGAATCTGCCAATAGTTCATTGGCAGTTTTAATATAAGATGTCAACCCCCCAGGATAGCTCGAATAAAGCCAAACAACTTGGAGCAAAATTGCAGTTAGAAGAAGAAATGGAAAGACAAGTAGCTAATTTAAAATTAATCAAGCACATGAAGAGCCACGGTTAAGATCCTCTTGAAAAACCCAAAAACAGAACAAACTAAAAAATAAAAAAAAACAGATGAAATGACAAACTCTTTTTAAGGAGGAAAAAGAAGATTCTCAATTAAGTCATGCATGAGGCATTGGACCATTGGTGTTACACCTAGGAAACAAAATAAATAAAATTTTGCCATTTTCAGTTTTGAATATTCTGTGGGACCTTATTATTAGCAATAAAAACCTGCTGGCATGTTTAATCTCAATCTATAAATCAATATCAAAAACTTCTTTATCCTTAATATTTGCCAGTTCTTTGAAATGCATTACACCCCAAATCCCAAACAATTTCTTACAAAACCAAACAGTCCCAAAAATTTCTCACCAACCAAACGAGCCAACTAAAATCCAAAAAACAATTCCAGCCACAACACAACAATCAGCTTAAGCTGATATACTCTGAAGAATCAGAGTTCCCTTAAGGAATTAAAATAGGAAAATATGAACTGTTACACCCCGAATACTAATCATACATCACCAATAAACAAAAAATGAAAACAAAGTCATCTCAAATTGCAAGAGTAACCTATGTAGTAAACCAAAGATCCCCTCAGACTGCATATCAGTAGTTCCTTGCAAAGTACTTATCATACATAAGTCCTCAAGTACTATTAAGAGAACAAAATGTCTATTGCTAATCCACTGTCACACAAGAAGGCTTAATAGCACACCTAATCAAATGCATACATAATGAAGCCCTTTAATTTCTCAAAGATGGCTCACATATAAAAGCAAAACATATCACAACTATATATGATTCCTGTAGTCAATGATAGAATTTGGATCATTAGTGTTGATATATTAAATATGTTGTATGTTATGTTTATAAAAATCAACTCCAATGTTTATTTGCACACATAAGCTATTAGAATTTCTTTCATACATTTTATCAAACACAAATACACAGTTCTTATAAGTCCATAAGAGAGGTTAATAATTAACAGTTCAACCATGGAAAATTTTATTAATTTGTTATCAACACATGGAAAGTGACACCAAATTAATTGAAATAGGAACACATATATAGTCAAGTTCAAATGATTAGAACATAAATATATATACATGAGACCCTTTTTTAGTTTGACTCAGGCATTTTGTCAAACACTTTGAGGGTGATGGGATTGCCCCTCTTAACATGCAATGAGGAACTATCAAAAGGTACTGATTTCTATTCGTTGTTCTTAGCTTTTGAAAAAGTTTTCCCACTAATCTTGCTGAGTTCTCACCAAACAACAAATGGGTGTTTTTATCTTAGCCTTCTGTTAAACTTTGCCGTAAGCTCTCTATTTACTTTTTGAAAAGAGTAGCTGAAAGGAATGCGCATAGATTTGAGAAAAAATGTCCACATTTGCAGGCAGAAGAATAGAATCAAAGTCAAAACTCAAATGATATGATTTATATACATGGACAGATTTAAATTTAAAAAATAGCATGCTAAGAATTAGAAACCTTCCGAAAGCAACCCAAAGTTTTTGAAATTGGAAGTTCAAATTTGAGTTTTACATTGATAAATTGAATTGTGTAGTAATATTTTATTTTTCTTTTTTTAAGGGATGATTCATAGTGATTGTTGGCAGAAGAAAGGAAGAATTAGAAAGAGTGAGAGCAGGAGGGTTTCAACCATAGGGAGTTCGAAGAAGAAGAAAGAACAGAGAGTTATGTGTGAGTTCGCGTGTATACATTTATGTGAGCACCAATCTATCTTTTGGGGCTGGAGTTTCTTTCTCAAATTAGTCACTCTTCTTCAATCATGTGGATTTATTGATTTCCTTCTATACATGTATAGGTGTGCTTTATACAGGATATTGTTTCCTGCAAAAATTTTAACCTGTAGCCAATCCTCTGTTTACACTTACATCTGTGTTACCTAGTATCTACTTAGATTAAGTTAAGGTTAACTTTATTCTTAAACCATATACCTGAACAAAAACATGCATATTGAGAAGGCATTTGGTGATGCAAGGCCGACGAAGTGAACCCAAAACTCACAGGCAGGCAGTGGTGGAGAATGCTCTAAACCAGGATCCTCGTGACGTAGTGAATCCTTCGCATTTAATGTTGGATTCTCAAAATTCTAACTTACCAAATCTGGGTGCTCAGACCCAGGATTCTCGCGAGAGCAGTCTTTGGGAAGGAGAAAGCTCCGTTCAGAGTTGTCCTTTCAGATGATACTGGAGGTGGGGTGCTTTTGAACCTTTATATTAGGTTGGAACGTGGGCCTCATGGTAAGTGGAGGATTAGCTGGTCCAATGTTACTGAGGTGGACCCTTTGGTTGACCAAGCCTCTGACTCAAAGCCCATTGATTTTTTTAAGCCCAAACTTAATTCTGTCCCTTCAGTTGCCTAAAATCCAAACCCAAAGCCTAGTGGCCAAGAAGTGGACCCTTTGGTTGACCAAGCCTCTGACCCAAAGCCCATTGACTTTATTAAGCCCAAACTTAATTCTATCCCTTCAGTTGGCCAAAATCCAAACCCAAAGCCCAATGGCCATTATAAGCCCAAACATAAACCTACTTTTAAATGAAAACCCAAACCCTCCCAGCCCTCTTTGACACAATATCAGACCCACTCACGATCTAAGTTCTCCTCGCCTTTCCTTCCCTCGCACCTAATCCCTTCGGCACCATCAATAGCTGATAGCGATCAGTCCGATGCTATGCTATCACTGACCACATGGAACTGACATGCACCGAGACGCTTCTCTCAGTGCTCGACAACTCTGATGCCTCTGTGACTGAGTCTATGTGCTCCGATGCTTCCATGGATGAGTCCCTGTGCTTCGATGGTGATGTGGCCTTGCAACGTGGCATTCAACGGATCATCCATAAGCACACAGACAACATCATCAAGAAATGGGGGAATTCAAAACAGTGGGTTCTTGAATGTACCACTGGCTTTCTCTTTGCTTATGGGCGTCATGGATATTTCTGAAGGGTCAGCAACTTTGGATGAGGAGAAATTGCTGGGTAAGGACAATTACTTAGAATGGTTTCAAGAAAAATTCAGTGGCTTTGATGATTTTCTTGGGACATCCCTCAAAGGTTTGGAAGAGCCAGCAACCAAATTCTTGTTGGCTGTTGAAGCTAAGTTACAGCAGAGGGCCATTAAGGAACAAACTGAAAAACCCGTGAAGAGCTCAGGGAGGAAAGAAATAAGGGAATTGAGGGGTTTATTTAGCTCTATCAATTATGGTTCAGCTTCTTGAAGGCGCATTGGTAATGGTAAGGACAGGGCTCTAATTACTTTCCAATGAATTTGAAGATCATTTCTTGGAATGTTAGAGGTTTGAATGAGAAGGAAAAACGGCTCAAGGTTTGTAATTTTTTACGTTCTTGGAGGGCTGATATTGTTTGTTTGCAAGAGACAAAGTTGGAATGGGTTACAAGAGGAATTGTTAGAAGCATATGGAGTTGTCCTTACATAGATTGGTTATATTTGGGTTCTGAGGGTGCTTCTGGTGGAATTCTGCTCATGTGGGACAGAAGGGTGGTTGAAAAGATATAGGAAGCAATGGGGTTTTTTTCGATTTCATGTAAGTTCAAAAACGTCAGTGACCAATTTGAGTGCGCTTTCACAGGTATCTATGGTCCAAATTTGAACAGGAAACGTCAATTTATGTGGGAGGAATTGGTAGGCTTGAACAGTTGGTGGAATTTGCCATGGTGTTTGGGAGGAGACTTTAATGTCATCCATTTTCCTTTGGAGAGGTTAGGGGTAGGAAGATTTACTCGCTGCATGTATGATTCTTCGGATTTTATATCTCTTCATGTGCTTATGGACAATCCTCTGGAGGGAGGCCTTTACATATGGTCTAACTCCACCTCAGCCTCTAGAATAGATCGGTTTCTCCTCTCTCCGATTTTGGCAGATTACCTCTCTCATTTCTCCCATAAAAGGCTTCCTAGTAGGAATGGCAATAGGTCTGGTTCAGGCTGGGTTTTTTCATACCCGGACCCGACCCGCGGGCCAAGACCCGCGGCCTAGACCTGGCCCGTATACTAAACGGATTTTTTTTTTGGGACCCGGACCTGCCTTTGCCGAGCCCCGCGGGCTTATCCCTCATGACTAGCCCAGCCCAAAATCAGAAACAAAAATTTTGATTTATGATTTTTCGGCCCAAAATCACAAACACAAACACAAACACAAATCCAAACATAAACACAGAAATCACAAACACAGATTTCAAATCTACGATTTTCCCTTTCAAAATCACAAACCAAACACAAATTTCAGATCTATGATTTTCATTTTTCCCTTTCAGAAATCATAAACATAAACACAAACACAAACTCACATGATTGAGGCGAACTGAACCCAGAAAAAAGAAAAAAAATGGAGAATGAGGTGGAGTGAGGCCGTGTCACGCTTGTAGTTGTGGCCATGGGTGAGGAAGATGAGATGGGCAGAGGACTGTGCGACAGTGCGAGATCAGCGACGGTGAGGACAAAACGGAGTTGAGAAAGTAGAGTGCCTGTGCGGCAGCGACGTGGGGTAAAGCCTATGTGGTGACGGCGTAAGGAAGATGAGAAAGGCAGAGGACTGTGCCTGTGCTTGACTGCTCAGTCTGCTTGTGGGCTTGTGGCCGTGTGTGTGAGAAAGCTGAGAGATGAAGAGGGAGAGGCAGAGGTGTGAGCTGAAATAAGGAGAGGAATAGAAAATTTTAGGGTTTTTAACTATATATATGTAAGGGTAATTTAGTAATTATATATATATATCCGAGTCGAATCTAAATTGCCATCCCTACTTCCTAGAGTATTATCCGATCACTTCCCAATTCTTTTGGAGAGTGGGAGTCATCGTATAAGGCGTATTCCTTTTCGTTTTGAGAATATGTGGTTGAAAGCAGAGGGGTTTCTAGATAAGGTGAAGTCTTGGTGGGAAAATTACCATTTTTAAGGGACTCCTAGTTTCATTCTTACCAAGAAGTTGATTGCTTTAAAAGCGAACCTAAAGAAGTGGAACGAAACAGATTTTGGCAATATCACAGTCAAGAAATAGCAATTATGGAGCAAGTTGAATGCTTTGGAAGTTAAAGAGGACAATCAACCTCTAACTGAGGAGGAGAAATTGGAAAAAGCAACCTTTCGCGCCGATCTTGAGAAGGCAACCTTGTTAAAGGAGATTAGCTAGAGGCAAAAGTCCAAAGTGTTGTTTTTAAAGGAGGGCGACTCCAATATGAGGTTTTTTCATAGGATGGCTAATTCTGATAGAAGAAATAATTGTATTGAAAACCTTATGATTGATGGGGCTTTGTCTTCCAACCAAGATAGGATTTCTGACCATATTGTTCAATTCTATATGAACCTATACTCTGAGCAACAAAAGCAGCATCCTTTCCAGGATGTATTGGATTTTCCAAGGATTTCAGGGGATAATGTGGACTGGTTAGAGAGACCTTTTGAGGAAATTAAGATTTTTGAAGTCATCAAGGCATTGAATGGGGACAAATCTCCTGGGCTGGATGATTTTTCGATGGCTTTCTTTCAAGCCTACTGGGGGATTCTCAAATCAAACATCATGGTTGTGTTTCACCATTTCCATGTTACAGGTCAATTTGAAAAAAGCTTGAATGCAACCTTCATTGCTCTCATTCCAAAAAAAGTTGCAGTAGTGGAGGTAAAGGACTTTCGGCCTATTAGCCTTGTTAGGGGGGGGGGGGGGTTTATAAAATTCTTGCTAAAGTTTTGGGTACTCAACTTCGCATGGTTTTAGGAGAGATCATCTCGGCTCCCTAGAACGCCTTTATTCTAAATAGGCAGATTCTTGATTTCGTTCTTATTGCTAATGAATGTCTTGATAGTAGATTGAAGTCTAGTCAGCCAGGGTTGTTATGTAAACTGGATATTGAAAAGGCCTTTGATCACGTGAACTAGGGATTTCTTTCTAACTTGCTTGGGTGTTGTGGTTTTTCTAATAAGTGGAGGCGATGGATTTCTTTTTCTTTATCAACGGTTCTTTTTTCTATCCTTATTAATTGTACTCCCCATGGGTTTTTTGGAAGTTCTAGGGGGTTGTGGCAAGGTGATCCTTTGTCCCCCTTGTTATTTGTGTTGGTTATGGAAGTTGCCGGTAGAATGTTGGATAAGGCTGTCCATGAAGGTCGTTTGTCAGGTTTTAGTGTAGGTGCTTCTACTGGAAGATCTTTGATGGTTTCCCATCTCCTTTTCGCTGATGATACTCTGATTTTTTGTGATGCTAATATTGATCAAATTCTAATTCTCCGTATGGTGCTCATTTGGTTTAAGGCTGTGTCTAGTCTGAAGGTAAATTTGGGTAAGTCTGAACTAGTGGCTGTGAGGGCAGTTCATAACATGGATCTTTTGGTGGTTGTCTTAGGCTATAAGCAAGGGTCTCTCCCAATGAAATATTTGGGTCTTCCTTTGGGGGCAAAATTTAAGGACAAGTCTATTTGGAATCCAATTCTAGAGAAGATGGAAAGAAAATTAGCAAGTTGGAAAAAATTATATTTATTCAAGGGAGGAGAGTCACTTTAATTAAAAGCACTCTCTCTAATCTTCCTACTTATTTTCTTTCTTTATTCCCTATTCCTTCTTCTGTGGCCAACCGAATTGCTAGACTTCAGTGGGACTTTCTGTGGGGTGGCCTAGGAGACGAGCCCAAATTTCATCTGGTTAATTGGTCTACAATGTGTACTTCGCTTTCTTCAGGTGGGTTGGGGATTAGGAACCTAAGAACCTTCAATGTAGCTTTATTAGGGAAGTGGTTATGGAGATTTGGGCAAGAAAGGGATGCTCTATGGCGTCAAGTGATAGAGGTGAAGTATGGTTGTAATTAGGGTGGCTTGTGTTCTAGCTCTTTTTCTAGTCCTTATGGAGTTGGTTTGTGGAAAAATATTAGAAGGGGGTGGCACTCTTTATCTCGGTTTATTCTATATGAAATTGGAGATGGATCAAAAGTGTAGTTTTGGCTAGATCATTGGTGTGGATCTTCTCCTCTCGCAGACCACTATCTTGATTTATATAGGATTTGTTGTAGCAAAGAGGCAAGTGTGGCGGATCTAATGAGGTTCACCAATGGAGTCCTCCATTGGGTTTTCAATTTTGTAGGGAGGTGCATAATCGTGAATTGGAAGCTTTTTGAAGCTTCATCAATTCCATTTATTGCACTCCTGTAAGGGGGAACGGGGAGGATAAGAGATGTTGGCTGCCTTGTAAGAGTAAGGGGTTCACGGTCAATGCTTACTACCATTTTCTAGTTGGCCATAGTGAGCAGTTTTTCCCTTGGAAAAGCATTTGGACAAAAGATTCCCTCTAGAGTGGCTTTCTTTGTATGGACCGCAGCCTTGGGGAAATGTCTGACAATTGACAACTTAAGGAAAAGAAAGGTTTGCATTTTGGATTGGTGTTATACGTGCAAGTTTAATAGTGAAACTATTGACCATCTTTTCCTTCATTGCCCAGTTGCTTTGGAGTTGTGGGATATGGTTTTTGGGTTATTTGGAGTTTGCTGGGTTATGCCATCCTCTGTTGTTAGGCTTTTGGCCTGCTGGCAAGGTTATTTTGGTCGCCATCATAATGGAGATATATGGATGGTTGTTCCTCATTGTTTGATGTGGTGTATTTGGAAGGAGAGAAATAGTAGGTGTTTTGAAGACAAGGAGTGTTCCATGCCTGATCTCAAGCTTCTTTGTTTTAGAACCTTACTTGATTGGTTCTCTATGTGGAGAAACCATCCTTTTTCTTTTATTTTGGATTTACTTGATTTTTGTAATGTTTGTTTTTGATTTGTTCACCCCTATATACTCCCTGTGTACTTGGGTGTCTCTCTCTTTTTGATATCAATGAATCCTTATTACTTAAAAAAAAAAAAACAGAGAGAGTATCATTAATCAATACAGACTACTGAAATATATTATTGCTTGGATAAGTCTAGGACACCATTTTTGTCACAACTTGACGAAATAGTTAGTGATTTTCAGAAAGCGTTCTTTTTATTTTATTTTATTTTTTTCTCAATGAACTTGAAGGGCTTTTAGTAAACCCAAAGATTCAGAGTTCCATCTGCAGCACATGGGATTTTCGGACCATCTTGTAGCCAAGGAGTGGATTAATTTAGGATACTACTTCTTTAATAAATAAAAAATAAGTTGTGAAAAAAATCATCAACAATAATAAAAGAAGGGAACCAATAATGAGCTATCCAAGATCAATATTGAAGTTGAGCTACAGCCTATTTAAAGTTTAGAAGGCTCTATGTAACAAGGGCTGTAATTAAAAGGTAATTTTTAAAGTTTAAATAAAAAAAATAAAGTACAAGTATTTGCTTAAGAAATGGAGGAAAAAAACACACAGACAAAGCAAAACAAACATATAGTAACTAGTAAGACCTATAATAGAAAGAAAGATGATGACTTACCAGTCCTGAACCACCTTCAATAGAATGAACCAGACAATTAGAGTTACGATGACCAATTTTTCCTTTATATATGTTTGATTCCTCTTCAAATGTGGTACGTCGTTAGAGCTACTTTCACCACTAGGTCCAGCCTCATCGCATTTGTCATGGCTTCGTATAATTTTAGTACCTTTTGTTACCAACATTGAATTGTCCAAATCATGTTAAGCATCTACATCCTCATAAGAAGTGATGCAGCTATTGTTGCTGGGTTGAGCCAGTTCTCTGATATCATCCATGTCTTGCTCGTATACCATTTGGAACCCACATTTCTCAAATTCCAAGTTTGACTCCCTAGAAAATTGAAATCTAACTTCCAACTAAATGGATTCATTCTCATCAATTTGACTCAATACTGCTCTCGCATTCTCATCAAAAAATTCAAGGCAAAAATAGAGTAGCCAAAGGTGATGTGATGAAATCTGAACATAGTTAATGCTAAATTTTGCCAGCTCTCCTACACCAACTTCAATGTAAAAAATAATATGACAGTTTTCAAAGAAACTGTAATTTTTGGGATAAAGATCGAGGGGTGAAAAAACAGCAGAAGCAACCATTCCCATCCACTTATTACATGAATGAGTAGCCATTTGTATATTCACATTTTGTTCCCAAGGAGTAACTTGTGCGTTTACTATATTCCCCATACTTTGATGGCTAAACCATTCCATAATTTCACTTCCAGGAATAAAAGTACTAATGGTTGCCTCTTTAGGTTCCTTGTAGATTCCCTGCAACATACAAACCATGACATTTATAATTTAACTAAACACACATACATAAATACCTATATCTATATATATATATATATATATATAGAGAGAGAGAGAGAGAGAGAGAGAGAGAGAGAGAGAGAGAGAGAGAGAGAGAGAGAGAGAGCTGAGTAGCTTTATATAGCATTCAAAAGAACATGCTTCCTTGATTGTCAGCCAATTCAAAACAATCGAAGAGATAAAGAAATAATGAGTTTGATTCGTCCAGTATTAATGTTTTTGGTAATATTTCCAATAAGGTACAACCTTCTGCAAAAACACTCCTGGTGCTGGATGGAAGTTGTGGCAATGAACGTAGTCTTGTGCAATTCTTCAAAAGAATAGTCTTCAATTTAGATAGTCAAATGATGCTTTTAGGAAGGCAATCAAAACTATTTTCACTTAGATTTAAATCTTCTAAAGAGGATAAGAAACCAATATCATTAGGGATTGTCTGAAGATCACAATTACTTAGATTCAATCTCGTTAAAGAGCACAAATTTGGTAAGTAAGGCAGTAACAAGCTCACAGGATTTGGGTTTCTTCTAGGTAGTGGCAGTTTACAACCCATAAGAGACAATACTTTGAGACAATAAGGCAATAACAAATTCACAAGATTTGGGTATCTTTTAGGCAGTGGCAGTTTACAACCCATAAGAGACAGTACTTTGAGATTTCTTAAACAAACAATCGAGACAGGCAGCTTTCTTAAATCAATCCCACTCAAATCAAGCTCTTCTAGACTTACAACATTCCACAAGTTCTCCGGCAAATTGTCAAGTTTTGAGCATCCAGCCACATTGAGTTCTTTAAGCAACTTGAAGTAACAAATGTTGCTAGGAAGACACACAAGATTTTTGCAATCCGTTAAATGTAATGCAGCAAGGTTAGTCAAATGCTCGATTGAAGAGGGAAGTTTCGTAATAGCAATGCCATCTAAGTGAAGTTTTGACAAGCGTTCCATGTTTCCCATAAATTCTGGAATTCTCTTAATTTTGGAACAATTAGAAAGATTAAGAATCTCAAGAGACTCCATTTCAAACCTTTTTGGAAAACTACTAAGGTTTTTGCAACCTTCTAGATCAAGAAGAGTAAGCCTTTTATGAACCACAACAGATGGGTGAACCTTAATTAATCTTATACAACCTTTAACAACTAATTTCTCAAGATTGAGAATTTCGGTAAAGTCAGGGGTTTCAATGAGGCTTAAGGAATTATTCAACTCAATGAACTTTAATTTGTCCAAGTACTACTAAAATCCCAAAAAGAAGGTAGAATAATTAGGTTCCACAAACCTTGCAATTTATTAAAAATAAAAAAACAAAGTTGTACACGAGTATTAAATAACAATCTTACCTTTTTTTCCTTTCCAAAGTTGTTCAACTTTGCTATGACACATGTGAAGTTCAACAAGCTTATCCGGTTGAATGTTAGTGTATTAGTGAAATAATTATGATTGGAGTATTAGTGAAATAATTACGAAAGTTTCTACATTTTGTGGGAACCTAACCTGTTAAAAAAAAAAAAAAAAAAAAAAACTTGTATTTGTATAAAACTAACAATGGGAGTATGGGAGTATGGGGCTTCCCCCTTTAAAAAGCGTCCTATGGCAGGGAGCTTGAAATATATTACGAAAATTTTTAAAAGTTTTATTAAAAAAAACCATTAAACACGTAATAATTTTAGTAATAATATCATATTGAGATCTTATGTAGAATCATTGGAAAGGTCTTCTGATTCGGATAGAAAATTTTTACATACCTACTAACTATACAAGTTTATATATTTTCAATATATATTTATTCAAAAGTCAAGCTCAATACAGTCCACTTTTAGAAAGACAAATCCACCGTATGAGATATAAGATATGAGGTTATGGCCTATCCACGTTGCAATCACTCCAACCAGTTGCATGCAAGTGGCTTAGAGGCTGTTTGGCACCACTTTTTTCATCACTCAATTTTCATCACTCATCACTCATAATTTATCACCGATCACTCTAAAATATAACACCTGTTGGCCCCGTCACTCAAATACCATCACTCAATATTTTTCACAATATTTGTGGGCCTCATACCTGTCACTGGTGTAGTTTTTTTTTTTTTAGTACCCAGAAATCCAACCCAGTGAAAAAAAAAAAAAAATCCAGGTGAAGACCGAACCCACTGAAAGAAGAAAGGAAAAAAAGAAAAAGAAAAAAAAGGACGAACTGAAGAAGAAGAAGACGAGCTGATCAGAAGAAAGGAAAAAAAAGAAAAGAAAAAAGAGGCAGATTGGTCAAAAAGGTGCGGCTGAGTTATGATAAGTGGGTTTTCTATGTGTGTTTAATAACAAAAATGACATTAAATTTTGAGTTATGGAAACTAAAAACAGCCAAAATGTGTTTTCAGTTTCCATAACTCATAACTCACAAATTAGAGAATTAAGTGTTGGAAACAGAGTTATGAAAACAAAAAAATTGTGCAGCCAAACAAGTATTTTGTTATGGGTTCCACTATTTTTGAAAATTGAATTATGAAAACAGAGAATTGAATTATGGAAACAAGTGAACCAAACACACTCTTAAAGTTGCAATTTTAAATTTTTTTAAAAAAAGTTGCAATTTTAAACCTCAATCATTGAGTAAAAAAAAAAAAGTAGGATTAGTAAAAAAAAAAAAAGATTAGTGTGTGAGAGAGGAAGTTAATTGCATCTTAATCCATGACTGGATAGTGACTGTTGGCATTTATAAATTATTTCCTAATACATCCAAAATACTGTTTGATGAATTGTAACTTGAGTCATTCTTGATACAGTGACATGTCGGCAATAATTTCCTAATACTGCCAATAAGGATAAATGCTAAGTTGTTTGATTCATTCTAATCCGATGAAAAGTGGATCGAATACAATTTGTCAAAGGTAGGACTAATATGAAATAGTGAAAAGCTTCAATAATTCTAATACAAAGAGATAAGGTTGAGATGATAATGTTTGTCCTGGTAACTATTGATTCACGGGTGTAATCACTTTTGCTGAAAGCAAATTTGGGTTGGTACAAAAATCAAATCTGGTGCTGGCATGGAAATATGGAGAATAATCTTCCGTCCTCACACAGTTATAATAGACTCTATTTTCATTAAATTTATAATAAAAATGAATGTCAGAGGAGAAACAATTCCTCCGTTGCAATAGAACTAATAATAAGTCTTTATACAGGTAAAAGATCTTTTCTCACCAAATATTTCAAAATTATTTTTGATAAAATTCGAATATCGGATTCAATTGGTGAGTGTGTGCATGCAGGAGAACTTGCTCCAAAAAAACCAGTAACAAAACCTCAGTAGTTTATTATATTCAACAATATTTTACTTCGAAGACCTATCTTTTTCTACGTCCTTTTAAGTTGAACATGAAATAAAATCATATCAATTCATGACTGGACGGTGATTGTCGGTATTTATGAATTATTTCTTGATACATCCAAAATACTGTTTGATGAGTTTCAAAAAAAAAAAAAAATACTGTTTGATGAACTGTAACTTGAGTCATTCTCGATACAGTGACATGTCGGCAATAATTTCCTAATACCGCCAACAAGCATAAATGCTAAAGTGCCCGTTTGTTTGAGCGTATTGAGCCCAAAAGTTGACTTTTTATAAAAGCCAGCCCAAGTTCAGTGTTTGGTGATTATAAAATGCAACTTTTTGGCAAAAGTTGCGTTTTATATTTGTGAAGGAAATGCGCGTTTCAGTTATAGACATTTTTGGCCCATTTTGTAAAAGTTGGACTGGTCATTTGATATATATATCCGTTGGGTGAGTTCAATTATCAAATTACCCTTCATCTGTTCTCAGTTCTCACGCCGGTCTGCCTTCACCGTGCTGCTACAAACACAGCACCACCCAACTATCACCGGTCTACCACCACAATCAACAAAACCCATTTCAAACCCAACTCAAAATCAACTCAAAATCAAACCCAAAATCCATAGAAAATCAACTCAAAATTTAACCCATTAACTGAAAACCCACAACCCAAACCCAAAATCAAAATCAAATACAAACCCAATGTTTCAATCATCTTCATCTTCTTCTTTATCATCATCATCATCTTTTGTCTTCCTCTCGGCTTTCGAATTGTCAAAAAAAAAAAAAAAAAAGAAGAGCTCAGCAGTGGAACGTCCTGGAGGTGAAGTGAAAGAGAAAAAGGAGAAAGAAAGAAGACAAAATGAAAAGTAAAGTGGAATGTTCTGGAGGGGAAAAAGGGGAAAGAAGGGTACATGTGTGGAGGAGAAAAAAGAGGGAAAAGAAAAAAGAATAAAGAGAAGGGTACGTGTGTGGAGGTGTGTGGAGGAAAAAAAAAGGAAAAAAAAATGAAAGAAATAAATGTTATCATAATATTTCACAAATTTTTACACAATAAATTATAAATAGTAGGTTATTATTAGCTAATATTGGTGAGAAAAAAATAATTTTTTTAGAAAGAGAAAAAAATAATTCTAATAGTACGTTAAAATTAAAATCAGCATCAATTTTATCACAATATTTTCACAATAAATTTTAAAAGGTAGGTTATTATTAGCTAATATTGGTAAAAAAAATAATTTTTTTAGAAAGAGAAAAAAGTAATGTACGTTTAAATTAAAATCAGTATCAATTATCACAATAATTTCACAATACTTTCACAATAAATTTTAAGTGGTAAGTTATTATTAGCTAATATTGATGAGAAAAAAATAATTTTTTTAGAAAGAGAAAAATTGATTTAAGTATATGAAGTAGTTGATTTAAGTATGAAATAAACTCACATCCAAAAAAAAAAAAAAAAAAGAAATAAACTCTCTTATATATACATTGTCTTTTTTGGTAATTTATCCCTCAAACTACAACTTTTATAAGTATTAGCCAAACACTCAGCTTTTTCAAAAAACAATTTTTAACAATTTTTACCAAACACTCAACTTTTTGAAACTCAGCTTTTTCATTGTGCACTTTTTAAAAACTTAACTTTTTCAAAAAGCTCAACTTCAAAAAGCTGAACCAAACTCACCCAAAGTTGTCTTATCCATTCTAATTTCTAATCCAATGGAAAGTGGATCGAATCGAATTTGTCAAAAGTAGGACTAATATGAAATATTGAAAAACTTCAATAATTCTGAAACAAGAGATAAGGTTGAGATGATAATGTTTGTCCTGGTAGCCATTGATTCACGGGTCTAATTACTTTTGCTGAAAGTAAATTTGGGTTGGTACAAAAATAAAATCTGGTGCTGACACGGAAATATGGAGAATAGGGTTTTGTACTCTCACATTTATAATAAACTCTATTTTTATTAAATTTATGATAAAAATAAATGTTAAATGAGAAAACACAATTTTTTCGTATGCAATAGAACTAATAAGTCTTTATATGGGTAAAATATTTCAAAATTAATTTTGATAAAATTCAAATATTGGGTTCAATGGGTGAGTGCGTGCATGGAGGAGAACGTGCTCCAAAAAAAAAAAAACCAGTAAAAAAAACCTCAGTAGTTTATTATATTTAACAATATTTTACTTCAAAGACCTATCTTTTTCAACGTCTTTTTGGTAGAGAGAATGGCCAAGCTTCTCTTTCCTTTTATTTTCAATGTTTCTTTTAGTTTCTTTTGTACTTATTAAGAAAATGCCATGCATATTTAAAAAAAGAGAAGAAAATTGTTTAGTAGACAAGGCAGCGCATTATTAGCAGATTTTTCCCCATTTGAATTCCATTCTACCACAAGTTATCCTTTCTTTCTCATTATCAAACCTAAAATTTCAGTATTATTTCTTTTTATTCATTACTCAGTCACAAAAATTAAACCGTAGAACATAGAGTAGATTCAGTTCTCATTTAAATTGAACATGAAATAAAATCATATCAATTTTGAACTCTTTTTGATATCTAGTTTTTCTAGACTCTATTTGGAAACAGTTTTAATTGATATTCAGTATGTTTAAAATTATATTGAAACTTGTTTTAATATACACATATATAATGCACATAGTGACGTAGCCAAAAATTAGAACAAAGGCTCTTCAATCGTACTCAGACACTCCCTCTCTCTGGAACTGTGGAATTAGAACAATTACATGTAAGGTAGGAATTAATTGATGGGGAAAGATTGAAGGTGGAAGAAGCAATATTAATTGGCTTTTAAAAGTTCTAAAATTCTCTGGACATAATTATAAAGCTGATTTGGCTGGCTGCAATTATTTCTCTAATTCCAAGTGAATATACCTTTTTGTGCATTGCCACAGAGAAGAGCAGGAGCCCATAACTATAGTTCAGCTTGGGTGGGCTTTCTGTAAATTGAACTAGTAAATCGGTATTTGAATAATTATAGTTCAGGAGCCCATAACTTTTATTAATCAGTTTTGAATAATGGAATTAGTAAGTGTCTATTTGGGATCCGCTCTTTTGCTGAAATTAAAATTTTTTTGTTAAAAGTATTGAAGATAAAGGTAAAAGTTTGCTGAAATAATACAGTGAAACCCATAAATAATACTGAAAAGTACAGTGAGACTCATAAATAATAGCAAAAATAAGTTAAATAGTAAAATAAGTTGGCAAAAATAATTCAAGCCAAGAACAAGCGAAAGAGCTGAATATAAGTAGTGGATTGGGCCTCCTTGACAGAATTTAAGTTTGGCCCAACAAAACTTTTGGAAGCTTTCATTAGTTTTGTATTCTTGAGCTTAGTTAGATGATAACTTTTTTTTTTTTTTTTTAAATCTAAAGAAGAGAGTCAGATGATATAACTTGATTAAAGTTATTTTAGATGTTATTGAATAATATCAATCGTGTGCGGCGTGTCCCAATCCGGCAAAAGCATTTGGGTTTTTAATGGACTTATGAGCATTGTGCAATGTTTTGTTGGATTTTCGTACTGAAGTATATTTAGCACGCTGAGAGGTTCAATAAGGGCTGGTGTGGTTGGAAGGGTGAAAAAGTAAGATGATAAAAAATTATGAGATGATGGAAAAGTGAGAAGATAGAAAATATTTAGTTTTTTCTCTTGTGTGTTTGGTTGGAGGGGTGAAAAAGTAAGAGGGTGGAAAACTCTTTTATTTGGTTGGAGAAAAAAAGGGAATAATGGAAAATATAATTTATATAATTTAATTATTTTACCCTTGTTACATAATAACTAAAAAAAAATTTATTTGTACTCATTAAATAATATAAAAATTTACCATATATATATATATATATAAATTTATGTTATTATTTTTATTATTATAAAGTAAAAATTACAATAATGCATCAGGTCACGTGAAAAAAAAAAAAGAAAAAAAAAAAAAAAGAGAAGAAAACTTGGACAGCTTGATGTTAGTGTGCTGTGAAGGTAAGATGAAAAGAGGCAAAAGTGATAAGAGCAATCACATCAGTCTGTTTGAAAAGTTTCGTCTATTTTACACAAAAAAAATTTATTTTTTCTATTTTATGACATCATTTTTACAAAACACCCACGTCAATTTCCTATTACGCACACTTTTTTTATTAAAATAATATTTTCCTTCTCTTTTTGTATTATTTCCCAACTACCCCCCACCTAACCCTCCTCCTTTTTTCTGATTCTCTATCTCCTCTTATCTCTTATCTCCGCAATAACACTCCTTGTTTCTATCTCCGCCTCTCTTTCTCTACTTCTTCCATTTTTTTTTTTTTTTTGTTTTTTGTGTGAGGAGTTGGGGGTGGATGGCCAGATGGAATTTGGACTAAAGTTTTTGGATGAACATGGGTTTGTCAAAAATAAAATAATATCCGGGTGTTTTCTTTTTTCTTTTCCATTGGCTTTTGATTGAAAATTCTGGCCCAGGCTCGGGAGAAATTGTGAAGTGAACGAAAGTGTTGTGATTTGTGATTGTAAGAAAAGGGTGATTGACGGTAAAAATTTCGTTTTTTTTTTTTTTAATTTTTTGAGAATCTTTTTCTTTCCTCCTCTTCTTTTACAATTTGAGTTTTATGCTTTTATTATAGATGATGATTTTGGGTTGGGTTTGATTAAGGACAGTGATTTTGAGTTGGATTTTGTAATTGCTTTTTCGTTAATTTTGGGTTAAATTTCTGATGATTTTGGGTTAATTTTCTGTTGATTTTGGTTTAATTTTTTGTGCTAGGTTGCGGTGTTTGGTGGTGGTGCTGGGTTTGGTGGTTGGGTGGTTATTTTGGGCTTCCTTCTTCTTATTCTGCTCGTTTCTAGATTCATCTATTCCGATCACTCCTCCACCCAAGTGCACACACCCACACACAACTCATCGAATTTGTCGCTGGAGCTTGGAAACCCCGTTAGCATGGTGTCGCCGCCATCCCAAGGTTTGTTTTTTTTTGTTGTTGGTGATTTGCCCTTTCTTTTTCAATTTGGATTTCCAATTTGGAAGCTTCCATTATTTTGTTCTTGTTATTTCTTTGTTGATAAGTATTTAATCTTATGTTAATGTTTGTTATTTTTTGTGAAATATCAAATGGGTCCAGCCAGGGGGCAGAAAAATATAGTTTTGAACTATGTTTGTATCAATACCCATAACATGAATTGTGCTATGTGATGGTTCAATTGGGTGATCTTTATAATTTTGAGTTAATAAAATTGTAGGGATTGTTTTCTTTCTTGTATGTATGACAAGGTGTAGCTTAAGAGTTAGTTGGGTTGTGTAGGATTTGGGTCAAGAAGAGATGGTGAAAAAAAGTTGAAAATCGAAATACTGTCATGAATTGGTTCATCAATTTTTTTTTTAATTTTTTATATATTTTTTTTTAAACTATGAGATCTTGGTATTATATTCTTGCTGATATTGAATGAGTTTTTATCTCATTTTCATTTATATTCTAGAAATGGGAGCATAGTTGTAACTGGAAGATTTACTGTTAAAATCTTCTTTTTTTTTTTTAAATTTTTTTATTTTTTATTTTCCATTATGTTATGTGTGATGAGCACTTTGCTGATTTGTTGAAATTTGGTTAAAGTATAGTTGTACTTATACAAAAATGAAACTTTAGAAATCACTACATATATAAATAAGCTAAAGAGCTAAAAGAAGAAGCTCTTGGCAAATTGAGACTGATTGATGTTTAGATATTTTCATGAGCAAAGTCCTGTGAAGTTTGGTAAACAAAGAATAGGATTTTTCTTGAATTCCTGAATTTCACCATCTGCGTCTTAGCTTATTATTTCCAGTGGAATCCCCAGATTTAGGAATTGACCATTGAATTAATTCCAACCGGATTTTTCATTTTTGGAACCTTTTTATAGATTCTAATTTTTTTTTTTTTAAGATCGATTAACACATGCCAAGCTGGATGAGTGTTACTGTACTGTTATCTTATCAAACATAATAATCATTAACACAATGGGCTGGCAGGGCTTTCCTTTTTTGGTTCTATTAGCATAGGTTTTTTGTCTCTTTGTTTCTTTACTTGCTTTTTTGCTTCTTCTTCTTCTTGTATGAAAAACATAATGGCAAATGGCAAGCTCATGGTCGAAGAGCTCAGCTTATTGGGTCTTTAATTGTATACTTATAATTAATTAAGTCTACATAAAACCAGCTCATTGCAGAGGCCCCTTGATACTTAATCCATTTATGTATTAGCAGAGATGGCCCCTCAGGGAGAGCCAGAGGAAAGTGTTACTAGTTGTAAAAGAATATTGGACCTGGCAAACTTTTAACAATTAGAAACATATATAGTACTTGGTCCAAGTTCCAAATTCCAAATCACAGTGGAGGGTTTGGTAAGATCAAAGATGGCTTAACAATTAGCATCTTACCTGAGGCTATGCCCTACTTCATTCTTGTGAAGAGAAGGAAATTTAGGAGAGTCAACTAACTTTTGGCCAAACTAAGGGCTTCTTAACCTAGTAAAGCAGTTGTATATACAATCTTTTTCTATGGACTATGGAGAGAACTTAGATTTGAATCCAGTAATTTCATCCTTACTTTGAACCACAATAGTGGTCAAATACTCTAGATAGCAGTACTCTATATTTTTTGGCATTAAACTCAACAAATTGTGGGTTTTAATACTTAATCTTAAATCTTACCCCCATAGATCTGTGGCAATAATATGCATGTATAATCCTACCCCTTTTACTGTCAAACGAAAATTCATTTTTCCTTTAACCCCAACTACTCATCATTATGATTATCTATAATAATACATAAAGAGTAATTATAAGCAATGTATATAAATAAGCAACTTAAAAAATGATCCTTCGTTTATTAAGTTGCTTTAAAAAGCATGGTTTTCTTTTCTAAAATTTGGAAAGCAATGCATATATAAAATGTGCCTAAAAACTAGCGGATAAATACTCAATATATGTTGTTGTTGTTAGGAGATTGAGAGAAACATAAAGTGAAAGAGTAGAGAAAAATAGAAGTAAGAATTAACATAATTTGTTAATAAATAGTTAAATACTCGATATAAAGATATGTATAATAACTAGCGGCTAAATCAATTAAAAATTTATTTTTAGCTTTAGTTTATGCACACTTTGAATATAGATAATAAAAATTTGGCCCCACTGTTTTCTTTTGCCTTCTGAGGCTCCACAAAGATTCAATGGGTCCACATGAGCCTCTTCCAACCTTTCGAACAAGGAAACAATTCTATACACACAAAAAGAAATTTTTGTTCACATTTTTCAAAATAATTGAGTTGGCAAATTCTATATACACAAATGACATTATTTTTTTACTTATCAGCAGTTGCAAAAAAATGGGTAAGTTAAAATTCTTTGTCTTAGCTATTGGACTGATCATCTTACACATGCAGCATCTTCTCATATTATTTATCTTACATGTAAAGAAACAAATTTTATTAATCTTGAATATATTTTTATTTCATTTATATTTAAATTATACCTAATTTAATCTTGTTTATTCAAATCCTATATACAATGTATTAAGTTATACTTATGCTATTACTATTGGCTAAAACACTTGGTTTGCTTAGTACTCTTTAAGTTTAAGTGATTCTCCATTTTCTCCTCCTTCTCTAACATGTTAATTTTGAAATCATCTCGTTAGAGATAACAAAATATCATCAACACGTCTTATCCCAAATTGTTCTTTATTGCCTTGCATGGCTTTTTCCCATCCCAAATAAAGAACTCATTCCTAATCTAACCTTATCCCGCTCCATTGTTATTCCTAGTTCCAACTTTGCGTATGCCTATGAAGATATCATTTGCCTCATATGGGTATCATCATGCTCCCAAAACAAAATGATCATTCCCCAAGTTTTTATCACTTTTTTAGGAGGTGGGGGATTGCAAAAGGCCAAAAGAAGAGTCGGACTTTAAGCTTTCCCATCTTCATAAAAATATCATAAGTTTGTAGTAATTGATATTAAAAGTTGTCCAAAAGCAAATTGATTAGATTGCCCAAAATCTTTTTGTTTGGATAGAATAGAACTGATGTGTTAGTGTGTATATGTCACAAATGAACTTTTGGTAGATTTTGGGCATAATGAGTCATTGTTTAAACTGGGGAGAGAGATATGTGTGTACATGTAAAGGAGTGGAGTGGAGCAGCACTGTCTACTACATTGTTTAACTATTAATATAGCAATAATTCATCTGTCAGCAACCAAATTAGTCGGACCCATAATTTTTTTTTTTGGCCAGAAAAAATTAAAAGGTTTAAATATCCTATTTATTTATTGGAATGAATGTGAGAAAAGCGATAGTTACAAAAATTGACAGATATGCTTTTTACATTTTGTGATTTGGCATCAATTGGGACAGAATCATGTGGTGAATATCAACAAAACTTTTTAGGAAAATTACAAATTAGGGTCACATTTTTTTATCAAGTACGATTTGGGTTGGCCCAAAGTCCAAGCCTTTATGTCACAGCCTATATTTTTCTCCCTCTTTTTTATTTAAAATTTTTTAATTACCCAATGATACTAATGGGATTGTACTATAGAATGATATAGAGTCCAAATCTGTCAATGCTATTGGTTGAATAAAGCATGAAAAAATTCTCAAAGATTTTTATAGAAAAATCCCTGACATTAAGATTTGTTGCAATATTAAAAAAAAAAAAAACTAAAATGGCTGCAACAAATAATTATTTAGTATTGTAGAAAATTCAGCCCTATAGAGGCATTACTTTTTCGTATATCTGTTATCTCTCAGGCATTAATTGTGAATTTATTCAATTTCCATTCTATTGTGAAACCTCCAAGTTTGAAATATTTAGTCCAAAACTTGTATATGGCTCTGAAAATTACTTCGTATCAACATTTCAGGATTTCTGATTATTAATTATTAATTTACTTGTTTTATTGGTGGAAGATGTGCAATTGTGCATGAACTTAACTGGTTGCATCGCTCACTCGTGCCTTTTTTAGATTCATGATATTCTATTTCTTTTTTCTGTTTTTGATAGGCTTCAATTTCATTAAACCATAAGGAAGACAGAGCAGGGGGGATGTCTGCCTTAAATGGGTGGTCATTAATGAAAATGTTGCCACAGTTGAAAGTAGGACAGTAAGTGGCGTTGCTTGGTATTACAGAAGTGGCATCAGTACAGGTGAAGTGGAGACTCATAGTCATAATTAAAAAAAGAGAAAAAAGGAGGAAAGTCATATCCTTCGGCATGCCTTAGGGTCCTGTTGAATGTGACTGATTCAACTAACTGAAAGGAATGTTTGAAAAGCATCTTATTACTTGCAGGTGTAGCAATAGACACCATTAGGGTCACAGATTTAAGCTCTCTCGCCTCAAATCTCCAAGTAAGATGCTAATTATGACAGTTATATGGACGTAGTTCTCCATGACAAAGGCACGCGAAATTACCTTGATGATTGGTTGTGCATGTTCCCCCGGAGCTCTCGCATAATCGACATAAACCAGTGGATGGGTTAGATGGTCATGTCAACTTCAACCCATTTTTCATTGTTACAGAAGTGGCAGCTGAAATTTTAACAATGAAAAATGAGCTGAAATTTTAACAATGAAAAATGAGTTGAAGTTGACACGGCCATCTGACCCATCCATTGGTTATGTCTATTATGCGAGAGCTTTGGGGGAACATGCACAACTAATCATCAAGGTAATTTTGCGTGCCTTTGTCATGGAGAATAACTACTTACTAGTTTACAAGAATAGTGAATCCACAATACCCGAAGCTATATGATATGCACTTTTAACCGTAAATTCACCTCTTTTGTTGCCTATCCAGATAAGACAATCTTCAGGTAGATTATAGTTTAAAGGAATTTTAAGAATGGTGCTGGCTTCATGAGGCAGAAAAGTAGCATTAATTACATCAACTTTCCACCATCTAGTGTCATTGTCTATGAGGGAAGACACCATAGGAAAGTCTCCATAGTCAGCTTGGGGAGAAATCACCTTGTAGGTTGTTGGCGTTGGCAACCATCTATCATCCCAAATATGGATTCGCCGACCATTTCCCACCCTCCACCTTGTGCCCCTTCTGATAATCTCAAGACTATTGTGGATGCCTCGCTAGGCATATGAGGGGTTACTCCCTTTTTTGGCATTGAGAACATCATCAAAAGGAAAATATTTTGCTTTGAAAATTCTAGCCATAAGGGAGTTAGGATTAGTGAGAATTCTCCAACCTTGCTTAGCTAGCATGGCAAGGTTAAAGGCTTGTATGTTTCTGAAGCCTATACCTCCCTAGTGTTTAGACCGACACATCTTCCTCCAATTGACCCACGCAATCTTGTACTCACTGTCCTTTGCAACCACCAAAAACTCCTCATCATGCTTTCTAAGTTCTGACAGAGAGTCTTAGGGAGTGGAAAACAACTCATGGTGTATGTAGGCACTGCTTGAGCCACTGCTTTGATAAGGATCTCTCTTCCACCAATAGAAAGAAGTTTACCCTTCCAGCCGGCCAGCTTTTTAGCCACACTGTCCTTAACTTCAGCGAACACTTGTGACTTAGATTTCCCGAAAATGGAGGGCAGCCCCAACTACCTATTTAGCAGGTAGTTTGTTTCTTAAAACATTTTTTTTTTTAAGTTCCAAGATTATGGTAAAAAAGATACGACAATGTATCCTCAGCTTGATGGTCAACATCTATGCCGAGTAGAATTAATATTTGAGCACTTTGACTTTGACTAAGTGATTTTTAAATGAAAAATTTTCCATTTATTTTTTTATTGGAATTTTTTTTTTCAGTTTGTTTCTTTCTTTGGAGTTTCTAATTGCAACAAAATGATATTTCTCAACCCATTCACAGTCCTTGATGGGAACTACTACACACTAGGCTCATATGCAATCAAAGAAGTAAAATTTACTAAAGTAAAATGAAAAATAAAAAAGTAGATAATAAACTTAATAAAATGTTACAATTGCAACCAATTATAGACTTCTAAGGTATTGGAAGAATTTTGAAATAAATTATTTAATAAAATTACAATGATATGAGCTACCTCTCTCTCACACACACATGTATATGAACTTATTCCCACCTAACATGCTTATAAGACAAAAAAAAAAAAAAAAAAAAAAAATCATACTCCTATCAGGGATCCATATCAGTAATGGACAAGTCGTTCGCTGTATAAACTTCAGGTTCTTCGTTAGGAATATTTGCCACAATTGATTTCCTTCCAATAGAAAAAGCTGTTTTTTTAGGTAAAGGTAATTGTGTACTTTCATTTGTCAACATAGATAGCATATCTCACATGGTAGGGCGATCAATTGCCCCATCTTGCACACATAAGAGACTAACGTGAATGCATCTCAATACTTGATATTCAACACATGACTCCCTTATCGTCGGATCAACTAACTCTACCCCTTTACCTTCTTGCCATAAATCCCATGCCTAAAAAACGGAACAATTATTTACAATTTTGGAAACACAAAACTATAAAAATATATATGATCCAAAGTTTTATATATATATATATATATATATAAAATACGTACATATCGTACTAGATTGAGTGCATGCTCATCATCATGGAAGCTGTTGTTTTTTCTACCGCACACGATTTCAAGCATTAAAACTCCAAAGCTATAAACGTCTGATTTTATAGTGAACACACCCTCCATAGCATATTCAGGGGACATGTAACTGCTATAAGAAAACACAAGATGAACATTTTTATTTGAAAAAAGAATTGATGAAGTTAAAAGAGTGGTAGTCTTAATTTAGCATTATTTGCTTTTTTCTAGAAGAATAGCGTGTAGTTAACTTACTATGTCCTAACAATTCTATTAGTATTTGCTTCCACTTCATTTTGCTAGAAAATTCTTGCCATGCCAAAATCAGAAATCCTTGGATTCATACTTTGATCAAAAAGTATGTTACTAGCTTTTAGATCTCTATGAATTACTTTCAACCTTGAATATTTATGGAGATAGATCAATCCTTGAGCAATTCCTTCAATTATGTTGAAACGTTTCTTCTAATCTAGTAGCTTGCTTTGATTTGAATCTGGCCAATATAAAAGTTAAATCTGATCAATAATATACTTAATATAAAGTAATACTAATAAGGGTATAAATTTTATGAAGATAACTAATGAAGCCCTACGATGAATAAAATTTAATGTTTTCCAAACCAAATAGGAAGTAGTCCAAGCTTTTGTTGGGCATGTATTCATAGACTAGCATCCTTTCTTCTCCAAAAATGCAACAACCCAAAAGCTTAACAAGATTCATGTGTTGGAGTTTAGATACGAGTATCAACTCCTTCTTGAACTCAATTATGCCTTGCCCTGAATTTCTTGATAGTCGCTTTATGGCTATTTGTTGACTTGTTAGCAATGTTCCCTATTGTGATGATCAAACAAGGTTTAGTCACTGTTGGACATAAGTTAATTTATACATCTCTACTAAGAAAGTTTTTGGGGCTTACCATGTAGACAGGTCCAAAACCTCCCTCTCCAAGCTTGTTTTCTAATGAGAATTTGTTAGTGGTAACCTTGATACATTCGTAACTAAATATAGTTATATTAGATCCATTCTTTCCATCATTTGGAAAGAATGTATTATCCAAATAATAATGAAAAAAGTGAAATGAATTATCCAACAAATTCAATTTATATGTGAATTATTTATCTTGGGGCACAACTTTATACAAGAAAAATTTACAAAAGCAATGGCAATTACAATACCAATCCATATCAACTTGCTTTTTCCTACAGGTCATAAACAGCCGTGGTTAGTAATCATTTCAAAAAATTTCTCTCTAAAAAAAATTGTATATTATTGCATATCGACAGTGTTCAAATAGAATAGTTAAGTTTGAGTAGGAGCCGCTTACAATTAACTTGTTTGATAATGTAGGACAAAAAACTAGTAAACATGCCACTCTGAGAAGCCTTCAGCGTTATATTATTGGGATTCGTTGAATTTGAAGGTTCTGGCACTATATTATTGGGATTCGCTGAATTTGAAGTCTCTAGCGTTATGATATGAGATGTTCTGATCTTGACAAATCGTCAGGAATGAAGTTCGTCATATTTGTCCAAAATTTGCACCCTGTTGCATTTTCATATAGAGAATAAAAAGCCACACGGCTACAATTGTTCCAACAACTAGCTTTACAGTCACTAGTGGAAAGATTTGTGTCTGGAGTAGTATAATAGTGGTCTTCTATATCAGTGAAAACACCACTTCTAAAATCAACTGTGCCATCATTATGCCTACACTCTGGCTGATTCCACCATTGGCATCCTCCATCAGTGTTATATCCGTAACAATTATGTGCTCTGGCTATCAATACGATGCTGTTTATGGATTTTTTCAACAATTGCCCCGTAGGTCTAAGAACCCACCACGTCTGTGGAAGACTTTGATTTTTATACTTGAGAGAGAAGGACTCTTCACTCCCATTTGAGACAACGTTGAAATCAAACATAGATGTTTGATGTGGTGAAATATTCTCAAATTGGTTGTCTATCAAGACTCCACTTTTCCAGTGAACCACCCCTCGATACTTAATCACCAATTCAAGTCCCTTGGGGTCCCATTCAAGAGTGAAAGCCCCTGGAATTAGGACGTCCGAAGATAAAAGTGATGTGAGTGTCCAATTTTGGCCAGTTTTGTGGTTGACGCCTAATTTCATTCCGGGAATAAGCACAAAGTCCAGATGATCAAAACTTTGCCAGAACACCCGCTTTGTGGATCCATTGGAGTACACTTCATTGAAGACGAAATTTCCAGAGTCCAATAAAGTAGGGACAGTCTTATTGGTAGCGAAAGAGCATAGTGTAATAGGAATCCCACCTTGGCGCCTAATTCTCAAGGCTCCATCCTTGTTTTCCAAAATAAACTCCTCGGAGTGGTTAGCAGTAGGAATTCCTTGACTTGAATGCCATATAATAGTAAATGTATCATTGGATAAAAATTGAACTACACCGAAATAGGTATAGTTAGACCACGACATGAAATTCAAACTGAACCTCCCACTTGGAGAATCTAGCAAAGGCCAAGTAAAGGAGCTAAGCGTGTTGCCCGGTTTGATGTAGTGGGCATGAGAAGTCCAAAAGGATGAGAAGAAGAGCAAGAACAGAAATTTGAGAAGGATTAAGTGGGTAGCCATGATTGACCACTGAATTCCTCCAGTTGTAGAAATGGAAATGAAAATAGAAAAGTAATGCTAGTTTCAAATTTAATTTGCGAGATTCTACGAGAGAAGAGATCATTGAGGTGTACTCCTATAAATAAACACCAATAGGATGAAAAAGACACATGAGTGTGTATCTTCGCCTTCAATAATAATAGGAGTACACCTCAATGATCTCTTCTCTCGTAGAATCTCGCAAATTAAATTTGAAACTAGCATTACTTTTCTATTTTCATTTCCATTTCTACAACTGGAGGAATTCAGTGGTCAATCATGGCTACCCACTTAATCCTTCTCAAATTTCTGTTCTTGCTCTTCTTCTCATCCTTTTGGACTTCTCATGCCCACTACATCAAACCGGGCAACACGCTTAGCTCCTTTACTTGGCCTTTGCTAGATTCTCCAAGTGGGAGGTTCAGTTTGAATTTCATGTCGTGGTCTAACTATACCTATTTCGGTGTAGTTCAATTTTTATCCAATGATACATTTACTATTATATGGCATTCAAGTCAAGGAATTCCTACTGCTAACCACTCCGAGGAGTTTATTTTGGAAAACAAGGATGGAGCCTTGAGAATTAGGCGCCAAGGTGGGATTCCTATTACACTATGCTCTTTCGCTACCAATAAGACTGTCCCTACTTTATTGGACTCTGGAAATTTCGTCTTCAATGAAGTGTACTCCAATGGATCCACAAAGCGGGTGTTCTGGCAAAGTTTTGATCATCTGGACTTTGTGCTTATTCCCGGAATGAAATTAGGCGTCAACCACAAAACTGGCCAAAATTGGTCACTCACATCACTTTTATCTTCGGACGTCCTAATTCCAGGGGCTTTCACTCTTGAATGGGACCCCAAGGGACTTGAATTGGTGATTAAGTATCGAGGGGTGGTTCACTGGAAAAGTGGAGTCTTGATAGACAACCAATTTGAGAATATTTCACCACATCAAACATCTATGTTTGATTTCAACGTTGTCTCAAATGGGAGTGAAGAGTCCTTCTCTCTCAAGTATAAAAATCAAAGTCTTCCACAGACGTGGTGGGTTCTTAGACCTACGGGGCAATTGTTGAAAAAATCCATAAACAGCATCGTATTGATAGCCAGAGCACATAATTGTTACGGATATAACACTGATGGAGGATGCCAATGGTGGAATCAGCCAGAGTGTAGGCATAATGATGGCACAGTTGATTTTAGAAGTGGTGTTTTCACTGATATAGAAGACCACTATTATACTACTCCAGACACAAATCTTTCCACTAGTGACTGTAAAGCTAGTTGTTGGAACAATTGTAGCCGTGTGGCTTTTTATTCTCTATATGAAAATGCAACAGGGTGCAAATTTTGGACAAATATGACGAACTTCATTCCTGACGATTTGTCAAGATCAGAACATCTCATATCATAACGCTAGAGACTTCAAATTCAGCGAATCCCAATAATATAGTGCCAAAACCTTCAAATTCAACGAATCCCAATAATATAACGCCGAAGGCTTCTCAGAGTGGCATGTTTACTAGTTTTTTGTCCTACATTATCAAACAAGTTAATTGTAAGCGGCTCCTACTCAAACTTAACTATTCTATTTGAACACTGTCGATATGCAATAATATACAATTTTTTTTAGAGAGAAATTTTTTGAAATGATTACTAACCACGGCTGTTTATGACCTGTAGGAAAAAGCAAGTTGATATGGATTGGTATTGTAATTGCCATTGCTTTTGTAAATTTTTCTTGTATAATGTGCTACTGCTGTCTACTAAGAAAGAGAAAAGTTGTGCCCCAAGATAAATAATTCACATATAAATTGAATTTGTTGGATAATTCATTTCACTTTTTTCATTATTATTTGGATAATACATTCTTTCCAAATGATGGAAAGAATGGATCTAATATAACTATATTTAGTTACGAATGTATCAAGGTTACCACTAACAAATTCTCATTAGAAAACAAGCTTGGAGAGGGAGGTTTTGGACCTGTCTACATGGTAAGCCCCAAAAACTTTCTTAGTAGAGATGTATAAATTAACTTATGTCCAACAGTGACTAAACCTTGTTTGATCATCACAATAGGGAACATTGCTAACAAGTCAACAAATAGCCATAAAGCGACTATCAAGAAATTCAGGGCAAGGCATAATTGAGTTCAAGAAGGAGTTGATACTCGTATCTAAACTCCAACACATGAATCTTGTTAAGCTTTTGGGTTGTTGCATTTTTGGAGAAGAAAGGATGCTAGTCTATGAATACATGCCCAACAAAAGCTTGGACTACTTCCTATTTGGTTTGGAAAACATTAAATTTTATTCATCGTAGGGCTTCATTAGTTATCTTCATAAAATTTATACCCTTATTAGTATTACTTTATATTAAGTATATTATTGATCAGATTTAACTTTTATATTGGCCAGATTCAAATCAAAGCAAGCTACTAGATTAGAAGAAACGTTTCAACATAATTGAAGGAATTGCTCAAGGATTGATCTATCTCCATAAATATTCAAGGTTGAAAGTAATTCATAGAGATCTAAAAGCTAGTAACATACTTTTTGATCAAAGTATGAATCCAAGGATTTCTGATTTTGGCATGGCAAGAATTTTCTAGCAAAATGAAGTGGAAGCAAATACTAATAGAATTGTTAGGACATAGTAAGTTAACTACACGCTATTCTTCTAGAAAAAAGCAAATAATGCTAAATTAAGACTACCACTCTTTTAACTTCATCAATTCTTTTTTCAAATAAAAATGTTCATCTTGTGTTTTCTTATAGCAGTTACATGTCCCCTGAATATGCTATGGAGGGTGTGTTCACTATAAAATCAGACGTTTATAGCTTTGGAGTTTTAATGCTTGAAATCGTGTGCGGTAGAAAAAACAACAGCTTCCATGATGATGAGCATGCACTCAATCTAGTACGATATGTACGTATTTTATATATATATATATATATATAAAACTTTGGATCATATATATTTTTATAGTTTTGTGTTTCCAAAATTGTAAATAATTGTTCCGTTTTTTAGGCATGGGATTTATGGCAAGAAGGTAAAGGGGTAGAGTTAGTTGATCCGACGATAAGGGAGTCATGTGTTGAATATCAAGTATTGAGATGCATTCACGTTAGTCTCTTATGTGTGCAAGATGGGGCAATTGATCGCCCTACCATGTGAGATATGCTATCTATGTTGACAAATGAAAGTACACAATTACCTTTACCTAAAAAAACAGCTTTTTCTATTGGAAGGAAATCAATTGTGGCAAATATTCCTAACGAAGAACCTGAAGTTTATACAGCGAACGACTTGTCCATTACTGATATGGATCCCTGATAGGAGTATGATTTTTTTTTTTTTTTTTTTTTTTTTGTCTTATAAGCATGTTAGGTGGGAATAAGTTCATATACATGTGTGTGTGAGAGAGAGGTAGCTCATATCATTGTAATTTTATTAAATAATTTATTTCAAAATTCTTCCAATACCTTAGAAGTCTATAATTGGTTGCAATTGTAACATTTTATTAAGTTTATTATCTACTTTTTTATTTTTCATTTTACTTTAGTAAATTTTACTTCTTTGATTGCATATGAGCCTAGTGTGTAGTAGTTCCCATCAAGGACTGTGAATGGGTTGAGAAATATCATTTTGTTGCAATTAGAAACTCCAAAGAAAGAAACAAACTGAAAAAAAAAATTCCAATAAAAAAATAAATGGAAAATTTTTCATTTAAAAATCACTTAGTCAAAGTCAAAGTGCTCAAATATTAATTCTACTCGGCATAGATGTTGACCATCAAGCTGAGGATACATTGTCGTATCTTTTTTACCATAATCTTGGAACTTAAAAAAAAAAATGTTTTAAGAAACAAACTACCTGCTAAATAGGTAGTTGGGGCTGCCCTCCATTTTCGGGAAATCTAAGTCACAAGTGTTCGCTGAAGTTAAGGACAGTGTGGCTAAAAAGCTGGCCGGCTGGAAGGGTAAACTTCTTTCTATTGGTGGAAGAGAGATCCTTATCAAAGCAGTGGCTCAAGCAGTGCCTACATACACCATGAGTTGTTTTCCACTCCCTAAGACTCTCTGTCAGAACTTAGAAAGCATGATGAGGAGTTTTTGGTGGTTGCAAAGGACAGTGAGTACAAGATTGCGTGGGTCAATTGGAGGAAGATGTGTCGGTCTAAACACTAGGGAGGTATAGGCTTCAGAAACATACAAGCCTTTAACCTTGCCATGCTAGCTAAGCAAGGTTGGAGAATTCTCACTAATCCTAACTCCCTTATGGCTAGAATTTTCAAAGCAAAATATTTTCCTTTTGATGATGTTCTCAATGCCAAAAAAGGGAGTAACCCCTCATATGCCTAGCGAGGCATCCACAATAGTCTTGAGATTATCAGAAGGGGCACAAGGTGGAGGGTGGGAAATGGTCGGCGAATCCATATTTGGGATGATAGATGGTTGCCAACGCCAACAACCTACAAGGTGATTTCTCCCCAAGCTGACTATGGAGACTTTCCTATGGTGTCTTCCCTCATAGACAATGACACTAGATGGTGGAAAGTTGATGTAATTAATGCTACTTTTCTGCCTCATGAAGCCAGCACCATTCTTAAAATTCCTTTAAACTATAATCTACCTGAAGATTGTCTTATCTGGATAGGCAACAAAAGAGGTGAATTTACAGTTAAAAGTGCATATCATATAGCTTCGGGTATTGTGGATTCATTTGAGGAGGGTGAAAGCACCCTTAGCAGCTCACGGACTCTTCTGTGGAAGCGGATATGGTAGCAGAAAGTTCCTCCAAAGCTTAAAATTTTCGCTTGGAGGATTTGTGTCAACCGTCTTCAAACTATGCAAAATCTAAACAACAGAGGAATTCACTGCTCAAGGTTCTGCCCGTTATGTGATAAAGCCATTGAAACCACTGCCCATGCTCTTCTCCATTGTGATCATGCTAGGATGACTTGGGCATTTTGGCACAATTGCCCTGTGGCCCTCTCTTCTCCCTCATGTGACTTGGTGGATATTGCATTTGATTCATTGCGAAAGGCTACCCGAATGATCTGGAACTTTTCTTTGCTGTTGCTTGGTCTATATGGTGGAATCGCAATCAAGCAATTCATGAGGATTCGGGCACCCCTCCAATTCATGCTTGGGATATGGCAGGTAGCATCTTAGCTGAATTCATGGCTGCTTGTTCCTTTCCAGTATAACCTCAGTCACCTTCTTTGTCAAAGTGGAAATCTCCACCTATGGGCTTCTACAAGATTAATACTGACGCAGCAGCTTTTGATGACGGGGGAATCTCGTGCATTGGTGTAGTCATTCGAGACAACAGGGGACAAGTTTTGGCTGCTTCAAGCAAAGTCCTGACTGCGTCATTCTCGACTGAGGTTTCAGAAGCATTGGCTATGCAGGAAGGTGTGCTTCTCGCAGCGGAAATGGATGCTTCTCATGCTATTTTTGAGTCCGATGCCTTATCCATCATTCAAGCAATCAACGATGGGTTCCACGGTGGTGAGCTTGGGCACATAATCCGGAACATTAGAGAAGTTTCTGCAGCGTTTATCTGGTGTTCTTTTCATCATCTGAAAAGGGATGGCAACAGAGTTGCCCACGAACTTGCAAGGGTAGCTAGGAATTCTGGTGCTTCACAAGTTTGGAAAAGGTCTTTCCCAACGTTTGTTGAGCATCTTATTATTGAGGATAGTTGTTTGTAATGCTCTTGCTTTCTCTCTCTATTGTTTCTCTTTTTCAGTTGTTTGAAATTACAAATATCTCATCAAAAAAAAAAAAAAAAAAATACAGACTTAATTTTTTCTCTTATCTTCTTTTTTTAAGTTCTGCTTTTTGGATGAATAAGGTATAACACTATAGATTCAGCAAAATACAAAGTATAGAGAGCTACAGATTACCAATCAAACAAACACAACTCAAGGTGCTTTACCAACCTGCACTTCAGTTACCTAGAACAGACCTGTGGACATCATAATGCTTTAATTTCCACTGTTTCTGGTCATTCATTGGCTGCGTGTAAAATGGTTCTACAAAAAGAAAAAGAAAGGTAAAGAGATACAGTCCTCAAAGGCTCAAACCCCACATCTCACACAATAAAGTTTGGTAAAGAAATATGATCTTAAAACCCCAAATATCTATGTTGCCGGCGGATAAGTTTGTGTTTGAGCAAAGCATTTACCAATTGAAGAAATTAATTGTGGTCACTAATTCATGGCTTCAAACCAGAACCTTCACAACATTATTTTCTTGCTAATATTCTCATGCTTGCTCACTTTCTTTGCTGAAGCAAGGGATACTCTCAAAGCAGGCGACTCTCTCGATTCCTCAAGCTACCTAGTTTCTTCAAAAAGAGCATTTACTTTGGGGTTCTTCCACCATTGCACCAATACCAACAACAGCTACTTAGGAATATGGTTCACCAATGATCAGAAAAAAAGAGTTTGGGTTGGCAACAGAAACGCATCTGTTGTCAACACTTGTGCTGTTCTTACTTTGGAGACCACAGGGAGCCTCAAAATTATGGCGCAAGGTGGAGAGGCAGTAACTCTTTCTCCTGCTCAAGTCACCAACTACAATAGTACTAATACTATCAGTGCTACCCTATTGGATTCCGGGAACTTTGTTCTGCAAGAGTTGAACTTGAATGGAACTCTGAAAAGGGTTTTGTGGCAAAGTTTTGATAAGCCTACAGACTCACTCCTGCCCGAGATGAAATTAGGTATTAACCACAAGAATAGAAGTGCTTGGTTGCTTACCTCATGGTTAAACAATCTATACCAGCTCCAGGGCCTTTTAGTCTTGAATGGGATCCTAAGGGACTCCAAATGATCATTCGACGACCCGGGGTGGAGTTTTGGACTAGTGGAGTCTTAAAAGGTGACACTTTTGAGTTTATATCAGATGAATCCAAGGGCATGTATAATTTCAGTGTTGTTTCAAATGAGGATGAAGAGTACTTGTCTTGTACTAATATAAAGCAAGGTGGACAATCAGCATGGTTTCTAAGTTTTGAGGGGAAACTACTTAACTTTGATAGACCCTATGTTGCAGAAACTGAAAACTGTAAGGGATACAATACTGATGGAGGCTGCAAGAGATGGCTGCCAAGGTGTCGTCATCATGATGATATGTTTGATAAAAGATCTGATTACTTCATACTTGGGCCAGACCATACTTCCTTGGATACTAACACGAGTCATACCCTGAATGATTGCAAGGTTGCTTGCTGGAACCAGTGTGACTGCAATGCCTATACTTCTCTATATGATAATCAGACTGGTTGCAAATTTTGGATCAACAAAGGAGAGTTCTTTCATGACCTCTCTGGTGCTATTCCACCTATTTATGTTCTAATACCAAAGCCTTCCCAAAATAGTAAGTTTCTCAAGCGAAAACTCTGGAGAAATTTTCACTTTCGTTACATTTACCAAGAAACATACTTATAATAGATGCAACACATAAAATAAATAAATAAAAAACACTTAGCTAATGAGCCCTTAAGGTGCAAGAAGTTGACACAATATAATTTTATAATTTTCATACCTTTTTCTTTATGTATCTACTTACCTACTTTTTTCCTCTGAGCGACTTGGGTTTCTATTTTTTGAAGTATTGAACCAGCTTTACTTACCTACCCTTTTAATTTGGGATGGGGATCTGCCTATGCAGCCATTCAATCATAATATATTTTTTTTAATTTACAATAATTAAATTATCTTCAGTACGATATCTCTTTTTTTCCCCCTTCCATAAATTAGCAATGATGAAGTTATTAAAGAAATGAATCATGCAAAAAAGTTCACTGACCTGCCTCCTATTTGTTGACTGCTGAAATGGATATTGTAATTTTGATCCAAAGCAACAGCAAATTATTCACATGACAATCACTAAGGGGTTAGTTACTGAATGCAGATACAAAGAAATCGACATGGATTGGTTTTGTCATAGGAGGCACTACTGCTCTTCTTGTAATTTTCTTATGCATCTTGTACTATCTGTCAAGAAGGAGAAATGTAATACTTGAAGGTAGATGCTTCACATTTGGTATGCACTTGTTAGAGTAACTTTCCGATTAGGATCTCTAATGCTCTGCATCTGAGCAGGGGAGAATGAAGCGGTGATTGATGATGGATTGCTTGAGTTAGTAAACTCTGATAGATTCACCAGTGCCCATGAGTTTCAAAATGATAGGAAGCAGGGGCATGATTTAAGAGTTTTCAACTATAAATTCATCATGGCTGCCACAAATTGCTTCTCATTGGAAAACAAGCTTGGAGAGGGGGGCTTTGGACTCGTTTATAAAGTTAGCTTTACATTACTCTTTGAACAAAGATGTTTTGACTGAATTGTGTTCAACAATGTGATAACTTATTGAGTATTGCATCAGGGAAAAATTCCAAAAGGGCAAGAAATAGCTGTAAAGAGACTTTCAAGAAATTCAGGACAAGGAATTTCAGAGTTCAAGAACGAGTTGATTCTCATATCTGAACTCCAACACATGAATCTTGTTCGGCTTTTGGGTTGCTGCATTGATGGAGAAGGTCCAAAAGGGCAAGAAATAGCTGTAAAGAGACTTTCAAGAAATTCAAGACAAGGAATTTCAGAGTTCAAGAACGAGTTGATTCTCATATCTGAACTCCAACACATGAATCTTGTTCGGCTTTTGGGTTGCTGCATTGATGGAGAAGAAAGAATGTTAATCTATGAATACATGCCGAATAAAAGCTTGGACTGCTTTCTCTTTGGTTAGGAAAACATTCACTTTATATTAACATTTGAATTCTTTCTTCCACCAATTAATTTGTTTTTGAATATGATTTTGCTCAAAGTATATTGCTAATCCTGTTGGACAACTAATATCCTATAGAGTCAACCAAGAGCAAGATGTTAGATTGGCCAAAATGTTTCAGCATAATTGAAGGAATTGCTCAAGGATTGCTCTACCTCGACAAGTATTAAAGATTGAGAGTAATCCATAGAGATTTAAAAGCTAGTAATATACCCCTTGATGAATATCTGAACCCCAAAATCTCTAATTTTGGTATGGCAAGAATTTTTCAACAAAATGAATTTTTCACCACGTATTTTGCATACCTGCAGCTTTTTTGAAATTTACTGTTTGTAGAATTAAGTGATCCTCTCCTCTAATAAATTATCTTCTTTATCAAAAAGAAAAACTTTTTGTAGAGCTATGAATTTAAAAATCTTAACTATTCAGACACTAACACCCCCTTGTCTCCCCCACACATAAAGGCTTAATGATAGAATTGTCAATATAAGTGGGATACCTAAAGTTGATATACAAGGAACAAAGACAGAACCAGGCTCTCTTGTCATGTTGTAGAACCATTGCTTCAAAAATTTTGGGCAGTTATAAAATGGTCCAGCATGCATACCATGCACATACTAACGTAGAGCTCCAGCTTGGGTCAGCTGGTTTGGTTGGAGGCCAAACCAAGCTCAACCCAAGTTCTTAAACCTCAAATACTAATGCAGTCCAGCTTGAACTTCATGTCATATTACTCATCCAAACCAAGTTTTTGGGTTTCGAATAGCTGAAGCTAGCTTGTAATTTGAGTCAAATTGATCTTCAGGCAGGGTGAGGTTCAGGTTAATGTAGGCTGGTAGTTAGTTTCATGTTAGAAAGATAATAATTTGAATTTTTGTCCTTATTATCATTACCTAACAATATCATAGGGGTACATAAGATAAATGATAAGATTAATAATCGACAATTACAAAATGCAAATAAAGACATCATAGACATGAGAGATATGTAAAAACCAAAGACATGGCTATAGAAGAAAGTTAAATAACCTCATAAAAAATACAGATAACCAAAGTCAAATAATCATGGGTTTATCTGAGCACAAATAATTGAATGAAATCACATAAACTGATGAAGTGACAGGTTAGCTTTGGATTGTAGGAACCACAACCCTAGCCCAGCCCGAACTAAATTAGGGATAAGATTTTCATCAAAAAGCTTACCTTGGCTTAGAAACACCAAATCAAGCTTGCCCAATTTCAGGATTGGCCTGGTTGGTCTGGGCTAGCTTGCCTATGCTGCGTGCTTACTAACTTTTTTCAAATCTTTTTCGATAAGTAAGAAAAAATTTATTAAAAGAAAGGACTACTTCATTTGAAAAGGATGAAGTAGCCTAAAAACATATGTACAAGCAACCAAAAAAAAAAAAAAAAAAAAAAAATTATGTACCAGAGAAGAGATTCCATGAAAAATGGAATGGAATAACTAAAAGTGAGTCTCCAAGCCCAAGAACGATCAAACAAAGTCCCTGCAAACAACGCTACGAGATGATTCCCTGAATACTCCAAATCCTCAAAAATATGATTGTGATGCTCCGTCCAAATTATCCACATCACACACAATGGTACCAAGTTCCAAATATAAGGGACTGACCTAGGACTTAAATCAATTTAAGTACCAAATTGAGAATAGGCCTAAAATATAGGGATCAAAAGTGCATTTTCGCATTATTTTTAAATTTCTTTTGGCTCCACCATTACCGTACTAAAAAAGAGATGGCATTTTTCTTTTTGTTTTTTCTGGGTAGGGGGGGTGGATCTACCAGCATCTAGATGGCATATTCTTTTTTTTTTTCCCACTTTTCTTTTCTTTTTGACCATTTTAGTTTGATTATTTTAAAATGAGAAACTGCATATTATATTAGTTTTTTTATCGTGAGAAACGAAAAATTACTTAAAAGAATCCAATGAGCTACATGAATCAATCGGATAAAAACAAACACATGTCAAAATTAAATTAAATAAATAAATAAAGAGCAAAGGAGAAGTTTTGGCTAAAAGTTTCTCTGGTAGAAAAAAAATATTAGAGTAATATCAATTTTCAATATGCTAGGCAAGACTTAAAAAAAAAATGTGAATATACTTTTTTTAGGGTATTTTTAGAAAATTCAACTAAACCTCATCAATCTTTAGGGATACAATGGAGTCTTTTTAATGCATTTTATTGACCAATAAAAGTATTTTAATTTTTTTAATTAAAATATATAGATAAATATTATATATATATATATATATATATATATATATTTTTACATGTGGGGGCCTTCTTTTATTTGGGAGCCTTAGGCGATTGCATCAATTGCATCACCTGTTGAGCTGGTCTTGCCGGCATTAATCATATTGATAGTAGCTGATGTGACCTCTTTGGCATCGGGTATAAAGACTCATGTAAGGTTTTTTATATATATATATATATATATATATATTGAGTAATTAAGTAGATGACTCTTCTAAACAATACACCAGACTTAAACAATTTACGTAACTTGTGGGTTTATTGTTTCAGTGCAAGACTTTGCCCTCTTGTTCCATTTTAGAATTACGTGAGCTACATTCTTCTTTCTTAAAAAAACAAGGGTGTTGCTTAAAGCAAAGTGTTAGCTGTTTAGAGTTTTTTAGTCATGAAATCAAATCACACGGTATTTCATCTATCTCCAAAATAACTAAATGGTCTAAACTCCACAAAAATAAACAGACAAAAGCCTTAAATAAATCCTAACGAAGCAAATGTCCAAAATAAAATTTAATTTGTAATATGTAATGAAATTCTCCAAGAGTGACAATACACTTGGAATCTCACTAATAGGATACTTGGAGCAAAATGATCACACTGGGGAGGGTGGGTACGGTTGGGGTGAGGAACTTTCAATAAAGTTATATTAGGAAGTGATTAATGGTGAATATATGTAAAAAAACTTCATTGTTTACAATCAGCTGGGGATGTGGTTTGTTGTATGAATTGACCCATTTAAATTTCATGGAAGAGTGTCTTTTGGACTATGATCGTTTCATCATTCTAACATATCCTAATTAAATGGGTGAGAACATAGGATTGGGTTTTAAGTACTTCTGAAGTAACCAATATGCTAGCAGTTAAATTTTAAAAGAGCTAGCAGTTAAATTTTATAAGAGCAGTTAAATTTTAAGTTAAATGAATACGGATTTTTTTTAAAAGAGCGGTTAAATTTTAAAAGAGCAGTTTAATTCTCCTATTGTTTTACCACTTCTAGCACCGCAGAGGAATGAAGATAAAGATACACATTTCATGAATCATGAATCATGATGGATGAGTTTATTGTTTTTAAATTTCTTTTGGCTCCACATTACCGTACTAAAGAAGAGATGGCATTTTTCTTTTTGTTTTTTCTGGGTAGGGGGGGTGGATCTACCAGCATCTAGATGGCATATTCTTTTTTTTTTTTTCCCACTTTTCTTTTCTTTTTGACAATTTTAGTTTGATTATTTCAAAATGAGAAAATGCATATTATATTAGTTTTTTTATTGTGAGAAACGGAAAATTACTTTGAAGAACCCAATGAGCTACATGAATCAATCAGATAAAAACAAACGCATGTCAAAATTTAAAATAAATAAATAAATAAAGAGCAAAGGAGAAGTTTTGGCTAATAGTTTCTCTGGGTAGAAAAAAAATATTAGAGTAATATCAATTTTCAATATGCTAGGCAAGACTTTAAAAAAAATGTGAATATACTTTTTTTAGGGTATTTTTAGAAAATTCAACAAAACCTCATCAATCTTTAGGGATACAGTGGAGTCTTTTTGATGCAATTTTAGGTTCTTAACTATTTTTGTTTTCTTTTTCTTTTTTGCTTTTTAATTTTTATATTTTAGGATACAATGGAGTCTTTTTAATGTATTTTATTGACCAATAAAAGTATTTAAACCTTTTCTAATTAAAATATATAGATAAATATTATATATATATATATATATATATTTTACAAGTAGGGGCTTTCTTTTATTTGGGGGCCCTAGGCGATTGCATCAATTGCATCACCTATTGAGCTGGTCCTGCCGGCATTAATCATATTAATAGTAGCTGATGTGACCTCTTTGCCACCGGGTATAAAGACTCATGTGAGTTTTTTTTTTTTTTTTTTTTTTTTTTTTTTTTAATTGAGTAATTAAGTAGATGACTCTTTGAAACAATAGACTAGACTTAAACAATTTACGCAGCTTGTGGGTTTAT
Source organism: Quercus glauca (assembly GCA_023736055.1). Lineage (NCBI taxonomy): Eukaryota > Viridiplantae > Streptophyta > Magnoliopsida > Fagales > Fagaceae > Quercus > Quercus glauca. The sequence continues at coordinate 11,836,218 of CM043318.1, forward strand.
TGTTTCAATGCAAGACTTTGTCTTCTTGTTCTATTTTTTAATTACGTGAGCTACATCCTTTTTTCTTAAAAAAACAAGAGTTTTGCTTAAAGCAAAGTGTTAGCTGTTTAGAGTTTTTTAGTCATGAAATCAAATCACACGGTATTTCATCTATCTCCAAAATAACTAAATGGTCTAAACTCCACAAAAATAAACAGACAAAAGTCCCAAATAAATCCTAACAAAGCAAATGTCCAAAATAAAATTTAATTTGTAATATGCAATGAAATTCTCCGAGAGTGACAATACGCTTGGAATCTCACTGATAGGATACTTGGAGCAAAATGATCACACTGGGGAGGGTGGGTACGGTTGGGGTAAGGAACTTTCAATAAAGTTATATTGGGGAAGTGATTAGTGGTGAATATATGTAAAAAACCTTCATTGTTTGGAGCCAACTGGGGATGTGGTTTGTTGTATGAATTGACCCATTTAAATTTCATGGAAGAGTGTCTTTTGGACTGTGATCGTTTCATCATTCTAACAAATCCTAATTGAATGGGTGAGAACATAGGATTGGGTTTTAAGTACTTCTGAAGTAACCAATATGCTAGCAGTTAAATTTCAAAAGAGCTAGCAGTTAAATTTTAAAAGAGCAGTTAAATTTTAAGTTAAATGAATATGGATTTTTTTTTAAAAGAGCGGTTAAATTTTAAAAGAGCAGTTTAATTCTCCTATTGTTTTACCACTTCCAGCACCGCAGAGTAATGAAGATAAAGATACACATTTCATGAATCATGAATCATGATGGATGAGTTTATTGTTTTTAAATTTCTTTTGGCTCCACATTACCGTACTAAAGAAGAGATGGCATTTTTCTTTTTGTTTTTTCTGTGTAGGGGGGGTGGATCTACCAGCATCTAGATGGCATATTCTTTTTTTTTTTTCCCACTTTTCTTTTCTTTTTGACAATTTTAGTTTGATTATTTTAAAATGAGAAACTACATATTATATTAGTTTCTTTATTGTGAGAAACGAAAAATTACTTAAAAGAACCCAATGAGCTACATGAATCAATCGGATAAAAACAAACACATGTCAAAATTTAAAAAAAAAAAATAAATAAAGAGTAAAGGAGAAGTTTTGGCTAATAGTTTCTCTGGGTAGAAAAAAAATATTAGAGTAATATCAATTTTCAATATGCTAGGCAAGACTTAAAAAAAAATGTGAATATACTTTTTTTAGGTTATTTTTAGAAAATTCAACTAAACCTCATCAATCTTTAGGGATACAATGGAGTCTTTTTAATGTAGTTTTAGGGTCTTAACTATTTTTGTTTTTTTGTTTTTTTTTTTTTTTTTTTTTGCTTTTTAATTTTTATATTTTAGGATGCAATGGAGTCTTTTTACTGCATTTTATTGACCAATAAAAGTATTTAAATTTTTTTAATTAAAATATATAGATAAATATTATATATATATATATATATATATATATATATATATTTACAAGTGGGGGCCTTCTTTTATTTGGGGGCCTTAGGCAATTGCCTCAATTGCATCACCTGTTGAGCTAGTCCTGCCGTCATTAATCATATTGATAGTAGCTGATGTGACCTCTTTGGCACCAAGTATAAAGACTCATGTGAGTTTTTTTTTGTTTTTTTATTGAGTAATTAAGTAGATGACTCTTCTAAACAATAGACCAGACAAAACCTACGTTTTTTTTTTTTTTTTTTTTTTTTTTTTTTTACGTGAGTCTCTCTCCTTCTTATTTTTTTAATCTTAAAGTGAAGTTGAGTTTAGGATTTTGAGATGGTAATTGCTAGGGTTTTAAGGAGAGAAGATATTTTGGTATTTTTATGCAAAAAACGTTATTTTAGGCCTAGGTGATTTATTTCCTTGTTTTTAGGCTCTTTTAATGTTTTTTTATGTCAAATTTGGTTCCTATTATGGTTATGTATTAATTAGGACTTATTTTAGGATATATTTTCTTGTCCATCAAGTTTTATGGAGCCCTTAAATAGGCCTCCAATTTTGTATACGTTTTTCAATATTATTGTTATAAGATATAAAACCTAAAATAAAAAGAATCAAAAATAAAAAGAAAAAGAAAATAGTGATGATGTGGAAAATTGTGAGAGTTTCAAAAGTTTCGGTTTTATATATATATATATATATATATATAGATAAATTGCTTAGCTTTTATCTTTTTGATAATATAGACTTATCTTTTGATAATATAAATTACTTAGCTTTTGTCTTTTTGTGTAAATGTATGTAAATATAAAAATAGGTAATTGTGTTGAAATTACATCCAAATTTTTTTTTTGTTTTATTTTTTATATTAAAAAAAAAAACACTTGGTTACTTCAGAAGTACTTAAAACCCAATCCTATGTTCTCACCCATTCAATTAGGATCTGTTAGAATGATGAAACGATCACAGTCCAAAAGACACTCTTCCCTGAAATTTAAATGGGTCAATTCATACAACAAACCACATCCCTAGCTGGCTCCAAACAATGAAGTTTTTTTTACATATATTCACCACTAATCACTTCCCCAATATAACTTTATAGAAAGTTCCTCACCCCAACTGTACCCACCCTCCCCAGTGTGATCATTTTGCTCCAAGTATCCTATTAGTGAGATTCCAAGCGTATTGTCACTCTTGGAGAATTTCATTACATATTACAAATTAAATTTTATTTTGGACATTTGCTTCGTTAGGATTTATTTGGGACTTTTGTCTGTTTATTTTTGTGGAGTTTAGACCATTTAGTTATTTTGGAGATAGATGAAATACCATGTGATTTGATTTCATGACTGAAAAACTCTAAACAGCTAACACTTTGCTTTAAGCAACACTCTTGTTTTTTTAAGAAAGAAGGATGTAGCTCACGTAATTCTAAAATGGAACAAGAAGACAAAGTCTTGCACTGAAACAATAAACCCACAAGCTACGTAAATTGTTTAAGTTTGGTCTATTTGATAATATATATATAGATAAATTGCTTAGCTTGGTCTATTTTATAGTAACCAAGAGTTTGGTCTATTTTATATATATATATATATATATAGATAAATTGCTTAGCTTTTATCTTTTTGATAATATAGACTTATCTTTTGATAATATAAATTACTTAGCTTTTGTCTTTTTGTGTAAATGTATGTAAATATAAAAATAGGTAATTGTGTTGAAATTACATCCAAATTTTTTTTTTTGTTTTATTTTTTATATTAAAAAAAAAAACACTTGGTTACTTCAGAAGTACTTAAAACCCAATCCTATGTTCTCACCCATTTAATTAGGATATGTTAGAATGATGAAACGATCATAGTCCAAAAGACACTCTTCCATGAAATTTAAATGGGTCAATTCATACAACAAACCACATCCCCAGCTGATTGTAAACAATGAAGTTTTTTTACATATATTCACCATTAATCACTTCCTAATATAACTTTATTGAAAGTTCCTCACCCCAACCGTACCCACCCTCCCCAGTGTGATCATTTTGCTCCAAGTATCCTATTAGTGAGATTCCAAGTGTATTGTCACTCTTGGAGAATTTCATTACATATTACAAATTAAATTTTATTTTGGACATTTGCTTCGTTAGGATTTATTTAAGGCTTTTGTCTGTTTATTTTTGTGGAGTTTAGACCATTTAGTTATTTTGGAGATAGATGAAATACCGTGTGATTTGATTTCATGACTAAAAAACTCTAAACAGCTAACACTTTGCTTTAAGCAACACCCTTGTTTTTTTAAGAAAGAAGAATGTAGCTCACGTAATTCTAAAATGGAACAAGAGGGCAAAGTCTTGCACTGAAACAATAAACCCACAAGTTACGTAAATTGTTTAAGTCTGGTGTATTGTTTAGAAGAGTCATCTACTTAATTACTCAATAAAAAACAAAAAACAAAAAAAAACTCACGTGAGTCTTTATACCCGGTGCCAAAGAGGTCACATCAACTGCTATCAATATGATTAATGATTATGCCGGGTTTTGCCAAGCTTCCCAAAGACAATTAGCTTATATTCTCTTCTTCAACAAAGAAAAAGGTAATAGCATAATAAAACAAATGAGTATTAAAAGATAAAATTGGTAATGAAATTACCCAAAAACTCCTCCCTTTTCTCAAGGATACGTATTTGATCCAAATTCATACTTCCTCTTCAACAAATCATCATTATGCACAAGTTTATATTAATACTTAAACAAATATACATTGCACACACAAATATACGCTCCCAGTATGAATTTAAACTACCTTATAATACCATGCAAGCCACCCACTTGCTCCAACACAACAACCCACTACAAAACCAATCACAAACATCACAAGTATAGAGTGTTTACAAGTATTGAAATCAATTAAAATACTATGCATCATATCTAATCAATAAGGTCCATTTACATTTGCAAGAAAGTAAAAACGCTCATAATATGAAATTAAACCACCTTATAACACCATGCAAGCTACCCGCTTGCTCCAACACAAGAACCCACCACAAAACCAATCACGAACATCACAAGAATAGAGTTTTATAGGTATTTAAACAGATTTTACTTACTATGATCAAGTTAAGTGTACAAGTCTGATTTGTTGTCTAAGTTTTGGTTTTTGACTTTCATAGATCTAAGCCTCTTTCTATTCCCCCTAGGGCTGTCCAGACTCGACTGGAGCCCGACAACCAGGCAAAATTGCTCGACGCCAACCCAATTCCAGCCAGAACCGAAGGTCTAGTCAGTTGGTGGCGGGTTTTTGTTCTCAAGAATCGACATCGGTGGGTAGAGTGGCGGGTTTGCTTCTCCAAAACCCAAGCAACCCGAACCCGACCGGAGTTATATATAAAATACAGCCAAATCCTGCAAAATCAAGAAAGATTTGGTGAGATCTCGGCCAAATCTAGCGAGATCTCAACCAGATACGGCTAGATCTAGTGGGATTTAGCCAGATCCGGCCAATTCCAGCAATTTTTAGTGAAAAATTTCAGATTCCAGCGAAAATAAATGAAGATATCGGCGAGATTTTCCAGATTCCGGCATGATTTCCCAGATTTCGGTGATATTTTTTAGATTCTGGCGATTTTTTTTTTTTTTTTTTTTTTACTTCGGTAACCGACCAGCGCTCACCCTCATCCGAAACCGACTCGACCGATTTTTCCAGCGGTCGGTTTCGGGTTCTCTGCCCTCCACCCGACACCAGCGGGTCAAGTCCGAGTTGGGCCCAAAATCGACCTGACTCGACCTGTGGACAACTCTATTTCCCCCATGGCCATCGTGAGTGCCATTGAGTCCCAACCACAACCACAACAACAACAACCCTTTTATATTAATTTATTACACATATATATAATAAATTTTCATGATTTTTATGTACTATAGATGAAGATGACTAAAGAAATTTTGATATAAAATACAAGAAGATAATATATGAAAGAAGTGGATGATAACTTTTACGTAAAAAAGGGCAAATTCCACTGTAACTTAATAATATTAGGTTTGTAAGGGAAGCATCTAAATGGTAAAAAGTAAAAACCACAACTTCTAGATATGCGAAAACTTTAAGCTTCCAATTTTGACATACAGTCACACACTAGAGAAACAAGGATTGGGTCTTTCACTTATTGTCATTTTCATATCTATTTTTTGCCTTACTCAAATCCCTTTCTGATGTAGAACAGACAGCACATGCCTTCCTAGAGCAGCAGGGGCGCAAGAAGTCACAACGCAGGCTCAAAGGGGGGTGCCAGTAGGGGGGGCTTCAGGGTGACAGTGTCGGAATTGCATGAAATTTGGCAGGTTGAAGGGAAACGGCGTTCTGATCAAGATTCAGATGCCATGAACGTCGCCAAAATTTAGGCGAATTCCTTCATTAAGGCCCTGAAAACTGTGTTCTTGCTATTTATAGTATTATTCGTTTTTCTTTAATAACTTTTAATTTAAAAGTCAGAATAAGGTCCCATCTGTTTTGGGACGACCCTTAAGGTCAGTAGTTTATAATTCTGCATTTAACTCAATTTTGCCACTTTTGGTAAAATTCGGTAATTTTGTCACCTAATCGCTTAATTAGTGCGAATTAGGGTTTTAAACGTTTTTTTCTCAGTATTTATATGTTTTGTAGCCGTCAGAGGCAAAATAGTTAATTATCAATAAACACAGACATTTTGTCAAATTTTCTTCTGGTGGATTCCAGTTTTATTCTCCTTGTGGATTCAGGGAAACCCCTCGTGGATTCGAGGTTTACTACCAGAAACTAACAGTTTAGTTTCTGTTCCATCAAGAGAGCATCGTGTGTGCTTTTCTTCAGGCTTCCGCGACATCAACAGACCAGCAAGAGAATCAATATATTTTTTTCCCATTGATGTCATAAACATAGCAACTCTGAAACCGTCAATCAAGTTGATCATATAGATGAGGAATAACATGTGTGTATATGAATACTATAAGTACATGACCAGAATTATGTGTCTCAGCTCTTTTTACACATCAGACCTTTCTTTATTGTTAAACAGAAAAAATGATATTAGAAAGTGCCAGAAATGGGGCCACAACCCATGTACACAGGAAGTATACAGAAGGGAACAAACTAAACAAGGAAGAAAGAAAAATGAAGTGGAATACAAATCATTTCCTGAAGTTTTAAACATTGATACAAATTTTTAGAGAAGGATGAACAAAAAACCTGTTTATACAAATTTTTAAGAGATTCAGTTTAATCTTGCCAATACATCTCTTTCCCTACTAAAGCCCTATTGATTTTCTCCAACCATAACCCCCATGTAATATGAGACAAAGAATGCTTTCCACCCCCATCCCCCCCTTTTTTCCCCTTCTTTCTTTAATAATTTTTGACCCCGAGAAAGTAACAATTTAACAACTGAAATGGACATGACCAACTCACTTCAAACAGTGAAAAGACTAACCACCAAAATGCAGGAGCAACAGATTAACTGAGAAGCAACTGTTTCACTGATTACTTGGTCCGTTTTCCTTAATCATGAAGCACAAACTAAGAACATAGTACTTATTAATAGCTTAGGCAAATATTTGACAATACCTCAGACCTTTCTATAACCAAAGGATTCAAATCAGTACACTACCACCCAGCTGTGAAAGGTGCAAGCATATCATGACCGTTATACCTGAGATAGTTAAGATATCTTAGTACCTAAGTACATTGTATGCATGTACATATAAACAATGACTACTCTACAAACACATTGAAGAAGTAAATGTAGATATTCATGTACAAAATTGCACATTGAGAGAGAGAGAGAGATTTATGAATACAAGTTATTAACATAGAAACACCATATAACCCTGGTTATTTTTCAAATCACCAGTTGAATCTTCCTTTTGCAAAGATGCCCCCGTACTACTTAATCTGGCCAGTATGGGAACCTGAAGTAGAGGCTCCTGCAAACTTGTTGAAGCAGCGACATGTTTTACGTATGAACCAAGCTGTAAATAAAGAAGAAATAATGGATGGTGTTAGGAACTATGCACAAGAACTACACAAGACAGTCAGGTGACATCTCATTGACGAAGCTTTTGTCCTTAAGTAGAGATGGTAGACAACATCACATATAATAACATATAATAGTGCAACACAAATTAGAAAAATAAATGTTCTGTTACTGTAACTGACAATGCACCACAAGTGAGATAATGGTACACAGTGTTCTCAATGACCTTTTCTAACTCAATAGTATTCACCTTCAAAATTTATCTAATAACTAAAGGTGGCAGACAACATCGCATAGGATAATGCAAGCAAACTCAGTAAATATTTCATTGTGGCAAATTGTTACTACACCACCCGGTGAGATAATGGTACAAATTATCTTCAAGGGTCCCATTCAAACTGGTAATATTCACCTACTGTGAGCACTGGCGCCTGTGTGACTTGTATTGTTTGGTTACATATGTATCCTTATATGAATTTATTTACAAATATCCTTAATGTTCATGAACATTATTCTGAAAGAGTAGTCTGGCTGGGTATTGTTTTGTTTAAAATTGAAATGGAAGCATCAATTTTACAGTTGCATTTTCTACAACCATGGTTGTTCCATTGGGTTTCTCCTTGTTTCTAATGCAACCACATATAATTGCTCTTGCCTAGTTACTTCAAATTCTGAAAATGAGGAATAACTACTTCATGGAAACTTTTAGACTCTCTGAAGCGCAAGTGAGAATCAATTCCTCTGCATCTGTATTTTATATACTGTTTCTGAAGATAGAATAAAAGCAAATGCAATAGTATTACCTCCTTTTCTAAATGCAGAGCGTATACTTAGTTTATGTGTTACTGTCAAACTTATACAGTGTTACTATTGAAGCTCTGTTTTTGTTTTTGTTTTTTTTTTTTTTTTTTTTTTTTTTTTTTTTTTGGTTTTTTTTTTTTTTGGTTTTTTGTTTTGTTTTTGTTTTTGTTTTTGTTTTTTTTTTGTTTTTGTTTTTTTGTTTTTGTTTTTTTTTTGTTTTTTTGTTTTTTTTGTTTTTTGTTTTTTTTTGTTTTTTTGTTTTTTGTTTTTTAGCTTGTATTGCCATTTGAAGCTCGTGGTTTTGATCTCTGAATATAACTAAAGTGCAACAGGAAGAACAATCCTTCAATTTCTCTACCCACTATTAAGACATAATATGCAAATCACAACCAAACCATGAAGAGATAACTAGAAAAACATATTCTTAAAATGAATATCAAGATATAATCCCCTCAAGCAATGAGAAAAGAATGTGATGCATTAATAATTTAATACTGATCCTAGCCAGTTGATTGATGAAGAATAATAATATAATACCATGGTAAAGCTCAATCAAATTCAAACCTATAGTTTTTCTTTAAAAATCTTAAGTTAACTGTCCACCTAGAAAAAAAGAGAGTGAGAGAGAGAAATATTTCAACCATTGAAACAGAATTAAAAAGAAAAACAAAAATCAAAGGACTTAGACATTTCACATAGGGATAGCGTCGCATTGTTTTTACTGGTGTGCCCATCAACATACATTAAAGTGATTACACTAGCATCATTCATTCATTTTCAAAGAACTGAGTTTGACAATGTTCACCAATCCATGTAGTATCCATCACCTCTTGATTTTTAACTGCTGAAAACACATCAGACTGACTGGAGAGAATGGAAATGTCTCCAAAATCGTTGCCTAGGACCACTACCCAAAGAGGGTGGTTTTAATCTCCAAAATTAAACCTATTGGAGATCATATGAAATGTGCCGATATTCTTATCCATAATATTCACAAAAATGGGTTATCTAGTATCTGAGAAAACAAATAGCTGATAAACACACACACACACACACAATTCTAGATCATGATTTTCCGAGACTTACATTTATCTTAAACAATAAAATTTGAAAATTCAAAATTCTATATCTCTTCTCTTTGTGGCATGTATAGCAACCAAAAGGTGCCTTGAGGACTGTACATACATATTGAAAGCAAACAAGTAAACAGGTAATTGAAGATGATGCAAATTTATGTAAATTCAGGAGAACAAGAAATAAATATTAATAATGAGTAACTTCATAAATGATCCAAAATCCTAGGATAAAAAAACAGGAGATTTTGTAACAATTGTATACCAGTAGTAAGGAATTAGACCAACATAATTCACAGCAACCAAACAGAGTCTATATATAATATACAGACACATACAAATTGCAATTGGTAAGTGAACTGGAAGTTATGAAAACAAAAGTAGATTCAAGAGAACCAAAAGTAAATTTAAAAAAAAAGAAAATGAAAACACAAGAAGAAATTAGAAAAGTTGAAAACAGTGATCCACAAAGCATGAAAATGACATATAACATGAGACTAATTGAATTCTTTATCTCTTTCAACATTTTCTCTATGAAAAAAAAAATCCCAACAAAGTGATTGAAGCATCAAAAAAAAAAAAAAAAAATGAAATGATTTTTTTTTTTTTTTGGTCACAAAATCTTAAGAACCAAACATGACTGAACAAAATTATCAAACAGCACCAACTGATCCACAAAGCAAAGAAAAAACACAAGAAGAAGAAGAAGATAGAATTTGATGGAAAAACGAAATGGGTAGCAGTACTGAACGTACCTGTCACAATCCTAGCAAGAATTGAAGAAATATGTCGAAGGTCTTAGTTTGTTTGCTCGTAGCTAGTCAATGAACTCCCGCTATTGCTATGAATAATATTACTGCTGTGCTTGAACTAGAAAGTAACACAAAGCTATCTATTTGGAATACCATTGTTCCAAAGTCCTTCTTAAGCCGTAGCCCCCAACACTGAAGAGAAGCTTTCCTCTTCATGGATTTATTTATTTTTTTTTTTTATGAGGAAAAAAAAAAAAAAAAAAAGGTTGCCATTTGTCCATCTCAGGCTTCAACAGCTAAACGTCTAAACCAATACATTTTATGATTTACCCTTATTTTGGGAGAATAATAAGTTGATAAAAGGGTAGTGTCTTCCATTTTGTCTTCATATAAATAATTTACGTTTGTCCTATCAAAAAAATAAAGTAAAATAATTTAGGTTTGTCCTATCAAAAAAATAAAGAAAAATAATTTAGGTTTGTTACTATTATTTTCAGACCCAAATTTAGTTATTTTATTTCAGCTATTTTATTTGGGTTTTTCCTAAAAATAAAAATAAAAATGTTTCTAAAAAAAAAAAAATATTCGGGTAATTTGGCCTTTTAGGCTTTTATAATGTCTTATGATTTTTTTTGGATAAATTACAAATTATACCCTTTAAGTCTGGAGGTGTTTGGATTTTACACTCAAAAGTTTCAGATTTGGATTTTACCCCCTATGTTTAGTGATGTTTAAATTTTATATCCTAACGTTTCAGAATTCGGATTTTATCTCCTTAATTTTAGGAGTTTTTTTTATTTTACTCCCTAGAGTTTAGGGGTGTTTGGATTTTACATCTTAAAGTTTCAAAATTTGAGTGTGTAAAATCCAAACACTCCCAAACTTTAGAGATTAAATCTAGATTTTGAAACGCCAGGGTTTAAAATTCAAACACCTCAAAACTTCAGGAGATAAATTCCAAATTCTAAAACTTTAAGATGTAAAATCCAAACGTTACCAAACTTTAGGGGTGTAATTTACAAGTTATCCTAATTTTTATTTTAAGAAAAAACTATTTGAAACCCTAAAAGGTTATATCTTACATGTATTTTTCTAAATTAGTTTTCAATAAACCGAAATAATATTTCTTTGAGAATTTCTCTAAGGTATTCTTTTCCTTGATTCATTAAGGATTCGTTTAGCTACAACAATATTTAGCTTATTGCATTTTAATTTTGTGTTAGATAATATCGAAGTAGCATCCTCAGTTTGATAGACAGATAAAGCTATGATTAAAAATCTAAGGAATTTAATTCATAGTATTTGCTAGGATAAGCCAAAGCAATGGGATATTGCATTCGCACAAGCTGAATTTGCCTACAACAATGTTGTCCAAAGTTCTATTGGATGGGTGGGGTTTGGGTCTAGTGTCCAGTTGCACTGAACCTATTAAGATTATAACACATATCTATTTTTGAACACATGTCATCATCTTAATGGGTCCAGTGCACTATATGCACTGGATCTAAGCCTTACCCTATTAGACGATGTCCATTTTCAATTGTCTATTGAAAGGTTTCAAAAGATGCATTGGACTTTAGTCAAATTGCCTAAAGTTCTAGGTATGAGCATTAGTATATACTTTCTATAACAAGATTCTTCTATTTGAACTAGATTTTGATGTGGTTCAAAAATACACTCATTAATAAAAAGTGACTTCTCTCATAATAAGGTCATAAATTTCAAATACCAAATTTAAAATAAATGTTTTTAGGACACCTAATCTACTATTGTTGTGAATTAAAAAAGCAAACTCTTAGAATTTAAGCTTTTAATTTTTTTTTTTAAACTATCCTTCATGTTCATTTTTTACCCCTAAAATTTAGCTTTTCCCCCCTTTTTCATCTAACTAAAACATCTCTAGTAAATATTTTTTTAAACATCCCTTATCTTGCTTATCTTAAACGTCCTAAAATTTAGACTCTTTTTTATTTATTTATTATTTATTTTTTAATTTTTAATCTAAATAAAACACCTCCCACTAACCTTGTTTATCCCCCTTTTTTCCTTTGAATACCCATGTTTATTACACGTTCTCTACTTCTATTTTATTCATATTTCTATATATATATATATATATATTGTGGGGCCCTAACACATTAACCACGCTGGCCCACTCCATATCCGGCTCAAGGCCCACGCCGAGGATGGTTGGGAAGGGCCCAAGTCATCCGAGAACCTCGCTGAGGATACACCTATCCTCGGCGCCCCGACGGTAGGTAAAGGGAAAATATCCCACCAACATTCTGGCCGTCTTAATGAAGACGTGACCAACGGACCCAGTCGCCTCGGTTACCTCAACTAATAGAAAGTCTGTAAAGGCGGCTGAGAACTAACATAAAGCCTGTAAACTACAGATGATGGGACAAACTCCTGTACACAAAGATCAGATAACTGACAAGTGGATGGCTAAAATCAACAAAAATAAAACTATATAACCAGTGAGACTTTGAAGAAAGAGGGGGAGGGGGGAAAAGGATGAAGGGGAAGAAAAATAGATTCTCGGGAAAAGCCGAGGACGAATATATTCCTCAAACACTTAGCCAGAGTTACGAATATCCCCCCAAACATTCATCCAAAGTGACCATAAAGCCTCTAACCAATATTGAACCAAATTCATGGCCTTTATCCTCATGGAAACTACCCAGTAAAGTGATTCTGTTATTGCTCGTATCGGCCTCACATCATTTGCCGTTCGTATCGTTAATGCCTAGCCCGTATACCCACATCTCTACAAATTTTATTGTCCAGGGTCCATCACATTTTGAGTCCCTACATATATATATATATATATATTTTGTTATTATTTATCCAACTATGTTATCTATAATAGGATTCTTTTCTTTGAACTAGATTTTTATGTGATTCAAAAATACCCTAATTAATCAAAAGTGACTTCTCTCAGATTTAGGGTAATAAATGTCTTTTTTTTTTTTGAGAAACAGGGTAATAAATGTCAAATACCAAATTTGAAACAAACGCTTCTAGGACACCTATAGCTACTATTTTTTTGAATTCAAAAAGAGAACTCTTAGAATTTAGACATTTCTTTTATCCTTCATGTTCATTTTTTTTTCACTAATTTTTTTTTTCCCTTTTTCATCCTACTAAAACACCTCTACTAATTAAGAAAAAAACTCTTACCCTACTTATCCCAAACGTCCTAATATTTAGACTATTTATGTGTGTGGCTGAAATGCAAAACTGACCCTCTAAGTTTCACCTTTTGCAATTTCATTCCTCTAAGTTTTAGTTTTGTCATTATAGTCATCTTTGTTTCAAATAGAGTCAATTCAGTCCTTTGTTAGGCTTTTGTTAACTACTACCATCTACTAACCAAAAAAATGCAGTTTTGGACTTTTTTTTTTTTTTTTTTTTTTTTTTATAAATTTCTTAATTTTAAAAAATTGAAATACATAAATTGAAAAAAAAAAAATAAAGAAAAGAAAAGAAACTAAGTGGAACAACGTCGTTCTCTTGCCAACTAAAAAACAAAACAAAAAAACCCCACCCCGCTGATATGATACCCTAGCTAGCTCAGATATTGGTTTCATTTGAAATTAGAGGGGCTGAGGGATTGAGGGAGAAATAAAGATGGGGAAAGAGGGAGAGTGAGAGATCAACAGGGGGAGAGAGAGAGAGAGATCGGGAGAGAGAGAGACTGAGAGATCGTGAGAGGGAGAAAGGGTTGGTGACTCCACTCAACATTTCCACTTTATGCACTGCCTCGCCATATTTTGGTTCCTCAATATTTCTAACACTTGACCTCCTGATGGGTATTTCACCTTCTGATGCAGAGTGGAAGAAACAGCCCCTAGGGTATGCAACCAGGGCCTACCCAAAATCGCTGTATACGGAGAAAAAATGTCTACCACGATAAAATCCACCTCCACTACATTTGAGCCTACTTGCACCGGTAATCTAATCATACCCATCGGAATGACTAGCCTTCCTTCGAAACTCACCAACGGGGAACTATAAGCTGTTAGGTCCTGGGGTGTCAAATTCAACCTCCTGTATAGGTCAGGATACATCACCTCGGTAGCGCTCCCTTCATCTATCATCACCCTTCTCACATCATACCCCCCAATTCTAAGCGTAACCACCAAAGCGTCGTCATGCGGTTGTATCGTTCCTCTCTTATCCTCCTCCGAAAAACCCAACACCAGTGAGGCGTTCAGTTTTGCTTTCTTCAACATTGAACTAGAGCCTCCATCCACACAATGAGATACGGACATTATCTTGGAGGGACAGGACCCCGTTCTTCCTGGGGCAGCAAATATAACATTTATTGTGCCCAGGGGGGCTCCTGAAGAGGCATTCCCCCGAAATGTTGATCCTACTTGACCTCCTCGGCCACTGGAATGATGCAGCAGGTGCGTCAACTTTCCTTCTCGTACAAGCTCTTCCAAGTAGTCCCACAGATTTCTGCAATCTTCAGTAATGTGTCCATAGTCCTAATGGTATTGACAGTAAAAGTTTTGGTTGCGTTTCATAGGATCCCCTGCCATTCTATTGGGCAGTCTGAAGTAGGGCTCATCTTTTATCTTCTCCAGAACCCGCTGCACTAGTTCTCGGAACACAATATTAACCGCTTGGGAGTTAGCAGATCCTGACTGCCCCCCAAAGTCCCTCCGAGGTCGATTGTTATTGTATCGGTCCGACCTAAAATCCCTCCTCTCCTGAGGGATTACCTTGGACTTTCCTCTACCCCGTATCTGGTCCTCTTCTACCCTTCTATACTTGTCAATTTGATTCATAAGTTGTCGCATGCTGGTAACAGGTTTGCCAGTCAGTGAACTCCTCAGATCATGCTCGATTGGAAGGCCCTCCTTGAAGGTATTAATGGTCACGTTGTCATTGGCCCAATCTACCTCGTTAAACATTTCCCAATATCTGTCAGAGTAGACTTTCAGGGTTTCCCCCTCTCGCATAGACATTGATAATAACGACCCCAAGGGCTGAACAACCCTTCTGCAAGTAATAAAGCGAGCACCAAAAGCTTGGATGAGTCTCTCAAAGGAGTCAATAGTATTCGCTCCTAAGCCGTTGAACCACTTCTTCGCCACTGGACCTAGGCTTGAGGTAAAAAACTTGCACATCAGGGCCTCGTCCCTAGAATGGATGGCCATTCTTTGACTGAAATGGCTAACATGCTCCACCAAGTCTGTTTGATCATTATAAATGGTGAACGTAGGTTGATGGAACCACCGAGGAAGGCTTGCATCCTCTATGCGTCGCGTGAACGACGATTTGGAAACTTGACTCAGTGCTTTGTTCAAAGCATCGTTCCCTAAGCCTTGACGAGGTGGACTCTTATTCGTCCGCCCACGGTGATGATCCTCATCACGTGAAAAAAGCTCACTGGGCGGAGTTTTAGACATTCGTTTATAGCCGGTATCATCGGACTCCTTAGAGGACTGCCTTGAGTTGTGAGTCGTACGCTTCTGTCGCTCGTAGCGTAATTCCCTTTTCAATCTATTAATCTCACGCTGCATGTCCCCATCGTTCTTCGCATGGGAGACATGGCTCTTCCCCCGAGATTGACTTCTCTCCGTGTGGGTTGTTCGCGTACTTCCCTCGCGATCCCCCCTCTGTTCATGGATTACCAACGGGTCGCCATGTTGAGGCTCCCTGGACTCTGTCTGGTGTGGATTAGCATCCATCTGCTGTGGTGCTCCTTCTGCCATCAGCTGTTGCACTTGTCTTTTCGTACAATTGGATCAAGCTCTTCCCACAGACGGCGTCAATTGTAAGGACTCAAAATGTATTGGACCCAAAAGAAGGATGGGATTCGAGCCCAACAAGCCCAAACAATAAAATTTTTAGAGAGTGGGTGTAAGAACTAGTTTCAGTGAGAGGAAAAAGACATCGTTTTTCTGCAGCAAAAGGAACTTCAAACTAAATAAAAGAAAAACTCTTTCTCTCTTCTCCTCGGCTAGGTTTTTAGTGTATATCTCTCTGGATTCTTTCTCCTCCTTTTTCTTTTCTTGTCCCAAAGTTCTTTTTAGTGTACTCTAATTTCACGTTATATACTACCTTCTTCATCCTGCTTCCACCGTACACGTATAGGTTCCATTCTAAGAACTTCTTTCTGTCCTATCCAGAACTTCCTGGATCCTTCGCTCAGTGGCCATAAGGCTGCTTGGTTATTGTTCAGGTATCACCTCCACATTAATGCGGCCAGAGAGTTAGCTGAGAAGCATTTAATGTGGAGGTAGCAGCTTTTAGGGGATATTTGTTACATTTCCCGGTTCCTTCTTTGCTCAATATTCATTAGTTAGTTTGCGTGCAATTCTGTGAAGTTCCTTAACTATTAAAAGAATTACCCCCACCTCGGACGTGGTTTGAGCAATAAATCTTATCCTCGGACATGTGAGTGTCTTCGGACTGGGCCGTTGGGCCACTAGCCCACTTCCCATGAACTCTCCATTTATCTTTTTGGGCCACTGGCCCCACAAAAAACTATTAGTAAAATCTCGTAATTAAGTTTCTATAATAATAATAATAATAATAATAATAATATTATTATTATTATTATTATTATTATTATTATTATTATTATTATTATAAAGATACAATTGCAAAAACTAAAATATGTTACTCATTTGATTATTTTCGTTTGACTAACCTTTGTTTTTGTTTGGACAAATGGCATTATAAAGTACTTCTAGTACAACTATTAAGAGTATTTCACTTTTTGTAGTTTAAAATCTAAATGGATCACTAAAAAAAAAAATCAAATTCTAACTTACAAAATAACTAATTATTAACTCAAATCAAATCAAACTAATGGGATAAAGAAAAAGAACTTATGACCTGGAATTGGAATACCAAAATACCTAAATATGCATAAAAATTTATACAAATTTTTCAAAAAGAGAAACAAATGTGATGTGACAAATAAATCAACAATAACAAAAAGAACTATTAGTGAAAAGAAATCAAAGTGGTCAAAACAATAAGAAAATCCACTAAAAGAGAAACAAAATTGGAGAGAGAGTATTAACCTTTTTTGTTGTAGACAACTTGGAAGAAGAAAGGTGGAAATGAAGTAATAAGAAATTTCTATGAAAATTACGATGAAAGAGGAGTGGTAGGAGTAGATGGAAGGATAAACAAAGTGAAATGGTGGAATATAAGAAGACATAAATGAGAAAATTTTAAAAAGTCTATGAAGGGAATAAAATGGAAATTTTTAAAAAATAGTGATTGAAGGAGATGATAGAAGAACTAAGAAGACAATGGTTGAAGAAGATGAAAGGTTGAACAAAGTGAAAATTGAAAAAAAGAAAGAAAGGATTCTAATGATATGGTGCAAAAAGAATTTTGTAAAATTTATTTCTAAGCTTTCATTATTATATATAATATAGATATGTATAGACATTATTTTTGGGTTTTTATGCTTCATTGATTTTATTTTTTAGTTATAAACATCTGCCAAAAGTTTTATAACTAAATTGGTATCTATGTACAAAAAAGGAAAAACGGTTTGATTTAATGATATATTTTAACTATCGCAAAAAAAAAAAAAAAGAAAAAAAAAGAAAAAAAGAAGAAGAGGTTGTTCTATTTTAAATCTTTTAGGTGTCAGGTTGAAAAAGCATCCCTGATTTTAAATACTAAAAATGTGGAAGAGTTTATTTTCCTAGTTAAAAAAAATTTATAAATAAAAAAAAAATAAATAAAAAAACGCCTTTCAAAGAAACATGTATTTGCGTAATATACTGTAGCCATTTGATTAAAATAACAAAGGATTAGACTCATTAGAGGGGAAAAAGAACTTAAAATATAATAATACTAAACTTTTAGAAAAGTTTTATTAAAAAAAAAAAAAAAAAAAAAACCTTTCTTTCTATCTTTTTTATTTTGATTTGGCGAGCTAGTGGCGGTTGGTAGGAAATTTCGATCAAGACCAGTTTCGGACTTTCGGTCATTACTCATTAGGATAATCAGAGCAAATAGATGAAAACTACACTAGAATGAATTCTGTCGAGCTTGGCGTGCTTTAGGGTGTAGATGAATCATATTACCAATTGATATAGCAGATGAAGAAATAAAAATAATATGAATAACGACTCACTTTATTGGGTGGATCCACTTTAAATCTTTCTTTTACCTGCCGTGTTGAAATAGCACCCCTAATTTTGAATACTAAAAAAGTGGAATAGTTTATTTTTAAAATGTAAAATCTTTAACTAACATAAAATATATATATATTAAAGAATTTTGACCTAAAGGTGAGAGCATTAGTGAAATAATTATGCAAGATACCATAATAGTTATACCCTTATTATGCCACTTACGTGGATCCATTTTAAATCTTTTAGGTGCCATGAAAATAGCACCCCAACTTTTGAATACCAAAAATGTGGAAAACTTTATCTTTAAAATATAAAAATATTAACTAACAAACAAATAAAATATTGAAGTGAGTTTTATCTATTTCAACTGGTAAAATATTTTATAGAATTGCTGATTGGGGTCTTACATAGAATTGTTGGGAAGGCCTTGCTAATCAGTTCGTCGTACGAATTTTTTATTTTTTGGTAAAAAATTGATAAAAATCAATAAATAATAATGATATATGTTAAAGAGTGATTAAAATTATTTAAAGGAAATAGATAAATTTTACGTAATGCAACTTTCACACTCTACGAATCTACTAACTATATAAATTTTTCAACACAGATTTATTCAAAAGTCAAGCTTAATACAGACTATACAGTCCACTTTTAGTAAACATAAAGGCATCCATATGAGAAATGACCTGGTAATGGCATGGTCTTTCCGCACCGGTTGCATCCAAGTGGCTCGGATGTTTTATTAACTTTGAAATCTTCGAACAACAAGACTTGCAAAAGATAGACTCTCTCTTTCTTTCACTCTTTATTTCACAGAACAAAGAAAATCTCTTCACTCCTAACTAACTCAAATTTCAGAAGAGTTCTTCTAATTCCCAGGATCGAATCATGTCATTAATCGGAGAGGCTGCTTTATCCTCCTTGTTTGGGGTGCTGTTTGACAAGTTAACCTCCTCTGATTTGTTGAAGATCTTTCAGCAAGAACAAGTTCATGCTGACCTTAACAAGTGGAAGAAAATGTTAATGAAAATCCATGCAGTTTTGGATGACGCAGAAGAGAAGCAGGTGACAAGTAAGTTCGTGAAGACTTGGCTGGATGAGCTGGAAGACTTGGCTTATGATGTGGACGACATCTTGGACGAGTTTGCTACTGAAGCTTTGCGACGTGAGTTGAACCCTGAACCCAACAAAAGTAAGGTACAGAAGATCATCAATGCTTGTGTTGGTTCGAATGGAAGTTTTGTTCGGTCGATGCAGTCCAAGATTGCAGAGATTGACTCAAGACTGCAGGGAATTGTGAAAGATAAGAATGATTTAGAATTGAGAGAAACCAATGGGGGAAGGACTAAAACAACAAGATCAAGGGTGCCCGCAACTTCTCTGGTGAATGAACGTCATACTTACGGGAGGGATGAGGATAAAAAGGCTATCATCAAGTTGTTGCTGAGTAGTGAATTTAGTGATGCTCAACCCTCTGTGATTGCCATAGTTGGTATGGGAGGATTGGGTAAGACAACTCTTGCCCAACTAGTCTACAATGATGATGATGTGAGCCGTTATTTTGACTTGAAAGCATGGGCTTGTGTTTCTGAAGATTTTGACATTGTAAGGGTGACAAAAGCCATTCTACAATCTGTCACTTCTAACCACTACGAAACTAATGATTTAAACATAATTCAAGTCAAATTGAAGGAGAAATTATATGACAAGAAGTTTTTGCTCATTCTGGATGATGTTTGGAATGAAGACTATGATGATTGGACTAAACTACGTTGTCCATTTGAATTTGGGGCTCTAGGAAGTAAGATCATTGTCACCACTCGGAATTACAGTTTTTCATCAACAATGGGAACTACTCCGGCTTACAAGTTGGAAGGGTTATCAAAAGATTCTTGTTGGCATCTATTTAAACAACATGCATTGGGGGCAACAGATTTTACGGTGCATCCAGAACTTGAAGAAATTGGTAGAGAAATTTTAAACAGATGCAAGGGGTCACCTTTGGCAGCAAAAGTACTTGGAGGCGCTTTACGCACTAAACGAAGTCCTAATGAATGGAAAAAAGTATTAAATAGTAAGATTTTGGATATTCCAAAAGAAAAAAAGGGTATTATTCCGGTTTTTGAATTAAGCTACCAATACCTCCCTTCACATTTAAAGAGATGTTTTGCTTATTGTTCACTATTCCCAAAAGATTATGAATTTGAAAAGAATGAGCTTGTCTTGTTATGGATGGCAGAAGGTTTGGTTCAAGAAACAGAAAGAAATAAGCTGATTGAAGATCTTGGTGCTGAGTATTTTCATGATCTAGTCATGAGATCATTCTTTCAACAGTCAAGCAATAATGAATCACTCTTTGTCATGCATGATCTCATCAATGATCTAGCTCAATGGGCAGCAAAAGGCTTGTGCTATAGATTGGAAGATACTCTCAGCAGTAACGAGCAATCCAAGATTTTTGCAAAGGTAAGACATTTCTCCTACATTCCATGTCAGTTTGATGGCATTAAGAAGTTTGAAGACTTCCCCAAAGATATGCATCTACGAACCTTTCTACCCCTACCAAGAAATAATATGTGCTACTTAACAAACTATGTTCCTAATTGTTTGCTACCACAATTAAGCTGCTTAAGGGTAATATCTTTATGTGGTTATGAAATCATTGAACTACCAAGTTCAATTGGTGATCTGAAACATCTAAGATACCTCAACCTTTCTCATACTTCAATTAGAAGTTTACCAGAATCAACATGTTTTCTATATAATTTGCAGACATTGATGTTGAAAGGTTGTCACAAACTTACAAAGTTACCGGAGAAAATTAGGGATCTAGTTAATCTTCAGTATCTCGACATTACAGATACCAATTTAATTAGAGAAATGCCGGTGGGAATAGAAAAATTAAAGAACTTACATACACTATCTAATTTTGTTGTGGGGAAAGATACTGGGTCCAAGATAGGAGACTTGATGAACTTGGAGTTTCTTCGGGGAAGACTTTGCATTTCGAGTTTGGAGAATGTTCTTGATGTTGAGGATGCAAAAAGGGTCAATTTAAATGGTAAGAAGAATTTAGATGAACTAGTGATCAAATGGGGGTTTGCACCTAAAGATTTGCAATATGCAAGCATTGCAATAGATATTCTTGACATGCTACAACCTTGGACAACAGTGAAAGAACTTTCAATTGATGGTTATATTGGAGTGAAATTCCCAACATGGATAGGAGATCATTCCTTTTCTAATATTGTTGACTTAAAGATTGTTAGATGTGAAAAATGCATGTCCTTACCCGCTATTGGACATCTATTCTCCCTCAAATTCCTTATCATTAAGAGTATGTCTAAGGTGCAAACCATTGGTCCTGAGTTTTATGGGGAAGGTTGCTTAACACCTTTTCAATTCTTAGAAAAACTTCACTTTGAGGATATGCAAGAATGGCAAGATTGGATTCCTTGTGGAATTGAGTACGGAGATTTTCCTTGCTTGCGTGAGCTTTTTATCTCTCAATGCCCCAAATTGCAAGGAAAATTGCCAAACCATCTCCCATCATTGGAAAATTTTTCTATTAAGTATTGTGAGCAGTTGGTTGTATCAATTCCAAGCCTTCCAATTCTCCAAGAATTAGAAATTGTGGGATGCAAAGAGGTGGTGAGCAAAAATAAGGATGAGTTATGCTTGCTAAAGTCAATTATTTTTTCTATTCCTGGTCTTAAAAGCTTACCAAAAGAGTTCATGGAAGGGTTAGGAAAGGTAAAAAACCTAAAGGTAATTGATTGTAACGAGCTGACATCTTTGTGGCAAGATAGTCTCATGTCCCTTGTTAAGTTGGAAATCTGGTCGTGCCCTAGTCTCATCAACATTAGCTTGACATCTACGTTAAAGACATTGTATATTAAAGGTTGTGGTGCTTTAAAATCCTTGCCAATGTCCAATTGTACATGCTTGGAATATGCAACTATTGAGCACTGTAATTCTTTAATGTTCATTTCAAGACACCAGCTACCTCCAACTTTGAAAAGGCTAGAGATACAAAGATGTGCGAATTTGCAGTTTTTGATAGATGAGGGAGAGGCTTCTTCTTTATTAACGAAAGAGGAGAGTATTAAGAGCAACGCATCACTTCTTGAGCACTTGTATATTAGTAATTGTCCATCTCTAAAATGTGTATCATTAAGAGGTGAGCTATTTGAGAAGCTTAAACACCTTGAAATTTGGACATGCTCAAAGCTGACATCCTTATCATCAAGAAACGAGTTACCTATGGCTCTTAAATACCTTCAAGT
This sequence comes from Quercus glauca, assembly GCA_023736055.1. NCBI lineage: Eukaryota > Viridiplantae > Streptophyta > Magnoliopsida > Fagales > Fagaceae > Quercus > Quercus glauca. Next base: position 11,858,714 of record CM043318.1, read on the forward strand.
ATATAATTGCCCAAAGTTAGAGTCACTGGCAAACAAGTTACCCAATAATGCATCTCTTGAATATCTTAAAATCAGTCATTGTCAAGAGATTAATTTCTTACCGGAGGGCCTACACAAACTCAACCACCTCAATGAGATCCACGTTGACAACTGTTGTAGTGTTGTTTCATTTCCGGATGGAGGGTTTCTCCCTACTCACTTGAGAAAAATATTGATCACTAACTGTGTGAAACTAGAGGCCTTGCCCCGCATGCATAACCTCACTTCTCTTCAAACATTATGTATATATGAATGTACAAGCACTGTATGCTTTCCAGAAGACGCCTTCCCTACCAACCTAAAGGAACTTTTGTTGAAAGGAGTGGCTAACTGTAAGCAAGGATTGAACAGACTCACATCTCTTAGACGTCTCACCATTTATGGGAATGGATTTCAAGATTGGCAGTCGTTTCCTGAGGAGGATGATGGGAAGATGATGATGCTGCTACCTACTTCTCTCACCTCCCTTTGGATCCTAAATTTTTCAAATATAGTGTTACTATCCTCCAAGGCCTTTCAAAACCTCTCTGCTCTTGAGAAACTGTATATTGACAGTGCAAGCATAGAGTCAAACACTGAAGGAGGAGATGCAGTCATTCCAACGGCATGTAGTTCAGTGGAATGATTACACATAAACTACACCTAAAGTGAAACGGTGTCGTTCATCATTAAAACCCAACGATGTCGTTTTACAATGTAAGGATTATTGAAGATCTGAGGAAGCCACGCACGTGTGAAGGGTTGTTACAGAACGTGTGAAGCAGTTACAAGTTTGTTATCTGTGCATCACCGTCCTTGACATAATTTGATCATCACGTTCCTTCCTTCCTTCTCTTATGTATCTATATATAGTTATTCATACACTTGTATACTCATTCACTGTATTGTAATTCTTCAATATCAATACCATCTGAGTTCTCTCTCAACTATTTCTTTGTCTCTGTTTTTCTTTCTGTTTTGATTCATAGAGTAATAGAGAGATTAAGAGAGTTTTGTTTGAGAGATTGTTAGTGTTTCTTCATGGTATCAGAGCATTGATCCATATCAAATGGCTTCTGCTCAATCTGGTTCATCTTCTTCATCGTCTTCTTCAAGTGCTGTGCCTGCTATGGCTTCTTCAAGTTTACAAGTGAATTCTTCGTTGCTGCTGTTATCAAACATGTCATCTATGATGACTGTGAAGCTGGATTATGGGAATTATGTAGTATGGAAACATCAAATCGAGGTAATTCTTGATACTTACTCAATGATTGATGTTCTTGATGACTCAATCACTGCTCCAGATAGATTTCTCAAAGATTCATCTGGAAATTTTATTTCTGAAATCAATCCAGCATTCATAGCTTGGAAGAATCGTGAACAAGCAATGTTCACATTCTTGAATTCAACACTGTCACCTGCAGTTCTTGCTCTCACAGTTGGGCAAAAGTCTGCTAGAGGAGTGTGGAGAGTGTTAGAGAAGAGGTTTGCATCAATTTCAAGGTCTCATATTATGAGTCTCCGAAATGAATTGAATGCTATTAAGAAAGGGAATGAATCTATTGATGGATATTTTCAGAAAATTAAGCAAGCTTGTGATAGATTGGCTGCTGTGTCTGTGTTTGTGGACGATGAGGAGCTTCTCCACATTGTTCTTGATGGTCTTCCATCTAACTATGATTCTTTTAGCTCTGCTATTAGAACTAGGAGTGATGTGCTGTCTGTGGAAGAATTGAATGCATTACTTAATGCTGAAGAGAGAATTATTAAGAAAAGAGCTAATGGTGTTGATCAAGTGTCTATGGCTATGGCTGCCAACTTTCACTCACAAGGCTTTCGAGGAAGAGGAGGAAGAAATTACAACCAGAGAGGCAGAGGTGCTCGTGGACATGGTCCTCACTCTGGTGGTAATTACTCCAATTTTGGTGGTTCTAGTTCCAATTTTGGTGGTTCTGGATCTGGATCTCAAATTCAGAATTTTAACCCTGGAAATCAAGGATTTTCATCTCAGTCTCAGTTCTTTAATCAATCTAAGAATTCTCAGAATCCAGGTCCATCCCAAGGTCAATCTGGTAGACTTACTTGTCAAATATGTGGAAAGAATGGTCATTCAGCTCTTGATTGCTACCATCGTATGGATTTTGCATATCAAGGAAGACATGCTCCTGCTAAGCTTGCTTCAATGGTGGCCAATGCTGCTCAAGTTCAGGCTTCCAATTCCTGGCTTACTGACACTGGCTGCTCAGATCATGTGACTCCTAATTTGTCACAGCTATCTATCCATCAGCAACCTATTCAAGGCAATGAAACTGTCACTGTTGGGAATGGACAGGAGCTTCCAGTCACACACATTGGCAATGGTAAGCTTCAAACTTCAACTCATAACTTTAGGCTTGATAATATTCTAAGAGTGCCTGACCTTGCATCTAACCTTCTGTCAGTTCATAAATTGTGTCTCCAAAATAATGCATTTTGTTATTTTGATGCCAACAAGTTCTTAATTCAGGATTTGCCCACGGGGAAGATCCTCTATGCAGGGTTGAGTAAGGATGGGGTCTATCCTATTCCATCAATCTCTGACTCTTCCATTTCTTTGAACCATGTCAAGTCTTCTGCTTTTGTATCTGTCAAACCACACCAAATTCTGCTCTGGCATCACAGATTGGGTCACCCTCATTCTAGAACTTTGTATTCTGTTCTTAAACATGTTTTTCCATCTCTTACTTTGTCAATAATTGCTGAGGCTTGTTCCTCATGTGAATCCTGTATAAGTGCTAAAATGCACAGACTTCCTTTCAATAAAACTTCAATTGTTTCCACTTCATTTCTTGAACTTGTACATAGTGATGTTTGGGGTCCCTCTCCAATGACTTCATTACTTGGATTTAATTACTATGTTCTTTTTGTGGATGATTATACTCGTTTCACTTGGATGTTTCTTCTTAAATCTAAAAGTGAAGTTCTGCCTGTGTTCAAACACTTCAAATCATTGGTTGAAACTCAACACAATTCCAAACTCAAAACATTAAGAACTGACAATGGTTCTGAATATGTTAATGCTGAGTTTAAATCATACTGTTCTACTCATGGCATTCTACACCAAACTTCCTGTCCTCATACTCCTGAACAAAATGGAGTGTCAGAAAGAAAGCATAGACATGTTGTAGAAACAGGTCTTGCTCTTCTGTATCAGTCTCATCTGCCTATTAACTTCTGGTCATATGCTTTCACTGCTGCAATCTTTCTTATTAATAGGCTTCCATCATCAGTGTTAAGTTTTCAATCTCCTTGGGAGAAATTATTTTCAAAAACTCCATCTGTTCATGCTCTTAAGTCCTTTGGATGTGCTTGCTATCCTTTCCTTAGGCCTTATAACAAAAACAAACTACAACCTAGGTCTGCTCCATGCATCTTTCTTGGTTACCCACCTATGTCAAAAGGGTACATTTGCCTTGATCCTTCAACTAATCGAATCTATATAGCTTGTCATGTTTTGTTCAATGAATCTTTGTTTCCCTTTATTGCTAATCCTACTCTTACTAATCCTGATATTCCTTTCTCTACTTCTGTATCTGATTGGTTATCTCACCATACTCCTTCTGCCTCTATTCAATCTATTGACACTCTCACTTCTTCATATGAATCTGACTTGGTTACTTCTCTACTGCCCTCACTACTTTCCTCTCCATCTTCCATTCCTGTTGTTCCTGCTCCCATTGAAACTCCCTCTTCAGTGTCCACTTCCTTGTCTGTGGTCCCTGAACCTATCCTACCTTCTTCCAATCCTGTGTCATCCTCCAATCCTGCTCCTACTGCCCTTGGTCCTTCTACCACTAATGCCCACCCTATGGTTACAAGGTCTAAACATGGAATATATAAGCCTAAAGCTATGACAGTCCAATGTGATTATACTGTTGTTGAACCTCCTTCATTTGCCATTGCCTCCAAGCATCCTCAATGGATTGCTGCAATGGATGCTGAATTCACTTCTTTACAGAAGCAAAACACTTGGTCTTTGGTCCCTCTTCCTCCACAGAAGAATGTTGTAACCTGCAAATGGGTATATAAACTTAAAAGGCATAGTGATGGGTCAGTTGCTAGATATAAAGCCAGATTAGTGGCTAGGGGCTATCTCCAACAATATGGATTGGATTATGATGAGACTTTCAGTCCAAGTATGCTACTGATCTTCTTAAGAAATTTAACATGACTGGTTGCAAGCCTTGTAAAACACCATGCTCCCCTAACCATCATCTTATTCCCCATGATAGTCCTCTTTTACCTGATCCTAAATCCTATAGGAGCCTTGTTGGGGCTTTACAATATCTCACCTTCACCAGACCAGACTTATCTTTTGCTGTTCAACAAGCCTGTCAGCATATGAGCACTCCCACTCAAAATCACCTTCAAGCTGCTAAACGGATACTGAGGTATCTTCAAGGGTCTCTTCATTTTGGGATTGCTTTTACTCCAGGCCCAATCTCCTTATCTGCTTACAGTGATGCAGATTGGGCTGGGGATCCAGTGGACAGACGTTCTATTACTGGTATGGTGGTGTTTCTTGGTAATTCCCCAATCACTTGGTCTGCTAAGAAGCAATGCACTGTGTCTAGATCCTCCACAGAAGCTGAATATCGTGCTTTGGCCTCTACTGCAGCAGAGTTGTATTGGCTTAGAATGCTTCTCAGAGATTTTGGCATTGTTCTTCCTCAACCTCCTCTTCTTTGGTGTGATAATGTCAGTGCTTTGGCAATTGCCTCTAACCCTGTATTTCATGCTCGCACAAAGCATATTGAGGTTGATTTTCATTTTGTTAGAGAAAAGGTTCTTCGGCGAGACTTGCTGGTTAAGTTCATTTCAACTCATGATCAGCTTGCTGACCTGTTTACTAAAGGTCTGTCTTCTCCCAGATTCAATTGGCTTACTTCCAAACTCATGTGGAAGTTCCCCATTCGTTTGAGGGGGGATGACAGTGCAAGCATAGAGTCAAACACTGAAGGAGGAGATGCAGTCATTCCAACGGCATGTAGTTCAGTGGAATGATTACACATAAACTACACCTAAAGTGAAACGGTGTCGTTCATCATTAAAACCCAACGATGTCGTTTTACAATGTAAGGATTATTGAAGATCTGAGGAAGCCACGCACGTGTGAAGGGTTGTTACAGAACGTGTGAAGCAGTTACAAGTTTGTTATCTGTGCATCACCGTCCTTGACATAATTTGATCATCACGTTCCTTCCTTCCTTCTCTTATGTATCTATATATAGTTATTCATACACTTGTATACTCATTCACTGTATTGTAATTCTTCAATATCAATACCATCTGAGTTCTCTCTCAACTATTTCTTTGTCTCTGTTTTTCTTTCTGTTTTGATTCATAGAGTAATAGAGAGATTAAGAGAGTTTTGTTTGAGAGATTGTTAGTGTTTCTTCATATATCGACAATTGTCCTAAACTAGCATATCTCCCAGAGGGCCTGCCTCGCACGCTTCTGAAGCTTTATGTTTACAATTGTCCAGCGCTGAAACAACAATGCAAGAAAGGAAAAGGGCAAGAGTGGTTGAAGAAGATCAACAGCATTCCGTTGGTTAAGATTGATTACCAGTCCATCTATGAGCTGGAGGAGGACGAGGAGTAATAATTGTGTAAAACAGAGAGCATTTATGCAATATGATTTTTAAAAATCCGAACCCTCTTCAGGTGTTGCAGCAGAGGCTTTCTTCTGACTGGAATGTTATTTCAACTAGACATCTATGCGCAGATGATTGAAGCATTGTCACCTATGCGCTGCACATGGGCAGGTATTTCATTAAGCAATTATGCTATAAATTGAAATATAATAGTTTCGGTAAAATGTGTACCAACCTTGTTAATGATATTGACCATTCCATAACTTGTTCATATCATTATGCTTTTCTTGAAATGCAAGAGCCCTTTAGTTTGGATAAGATTCCAGAATTAGATCTTAATTTATTGAATCAAATTCCATTGTTAATGGGTTCTCTATCATGGGTGGAGAGATGTCTACCTATGCTGATATTTTTCTTCTATTATTGTTGTTATTGTAGCCACTCTTAGGAATCTCTTTTCTTTTTTCTTTTTCTTTTTTGGGTGGGTTAATTACTCTTTTGGCAATTTAAAAATGCAGAAGTGAGGCCATGCATGAAGGGAAGGCTGCCAATGCTTCTTAAGTTCTTAACTACTACAAGCACAAGGTCATGATCTGTCAAGAAGCAAAGCTGGGACTCATTCTTTAAAAAGTTGTAAACCTCCTGTTTGCAAATGGACCCAATTTCTTGATTTTTGAGAATGTCAACTGCTGAAATTAGTGGAAGTTAGTGCCAAGAGAGTTTCTGGCGAGGAGCAAGCTTTCCATGTAAAGATTCAATGGGAAACCAAATTGCAATAGGCTTTCGTGGTTTGATGGCTTAGGAGAAATCCATAGTCCCTCCTCTGACAATTGTGGAAGCCTTATCCTTCGTACTTATGAAAGGCAGGGTGGCTGCACTTGAACTTACCAGTAGCTCTGAGGATTGCAGCTTTTGTTGTGGAAAGTAAACACCAAGCTGGGAGATATTAGTTGTTAAGAAAAACATTTCTTGATGTGTTGCATTCGAGATTTTCTAATTGGCGACTGTCCAGTGGTGAAACAGCACTGCAAGAAAGGCAGAGGGCAAGAGTGGTTCAAGAAAGGCAGAGGGCCTTGCATTGAGATTGATAGGACGTGCATCTATGTGGTGAAGGAGGAGGAGCAGCAATAATTGGGTAAAATAGAGAGCAAAATGTACAGAAATAAACATATTAACTCCTAAGCACAACATTTTGAAATTGGTACCTCTCATCCTGTGTGTGTATATTTATTCAGTATTATTTTTAAATATCTGAATCCTAACCCTTGCTAATGCTTCTAGTATTGCAGCAGAAGCTATCTTCTCAACTCCTAAAAATTCTTCTCAAATTACAAAATTTGGAGGTATGATAAACTTTTGGGCTGCAAAATGTTCAATTTTTATTTTTAATTTTTTCCTTTTTACCTTTTTCCTTTTTACCATTCTACTTCTGCCCACTTTGGATTTTCAGCTCAACAATTGTACTTATTGTCGAAATTAGAGTTGTAATTTTTGGTGAGTGTTGCTTCAAATTGTGTGTTTATATTGCTGATTAAAGTCGGTTTTGTGTGGGCATATATCCTCGTGATCACAATTTTCATTTCATTCAATAAAATTCTAATTACCTATCAATATATATATTGGTGCAAGATGTTTTAATCTTAAGAGGAATCGCTTTTGTATTTTTCATTGGGGGCCATTTAGAATGTGCCTTAGTAAGATAAATTTTGGTCTCACCACCAGATTATAGTGATCTCATATGTAATACTTTATACTTTATAACCTCATTTCTTGTTCTTTCTCCTGCTTGTTTCTCGGTTTGTGCTTCCATATCATTTTTCCTTTTCGTTCATCTTTAGTTTGTTTATTGAAAATGTAGTATGCCCAATGATGTACACCAAAATTTTATTGAGCGGTTTGGCATGGTTTTTTAATTCATTATCAGCCCTTTACTCAACACTACTTTTCACTACCACCACAACCACAACCACCGAAAACTTAGTAAGTAAGAAGAGATCATATTTGCTTTGGATGTTCCTTTGGCAACAGAAGAGATGTAAAATTAGAATGATGATATCAATTAGAAAGTAAACTCTAAGCGTAAGAGTTTCCAGTAAATTGGCTTGGACTGGAACTATGTGCTTCAGCTAGTTAGACAGGAATGCTCGAGCATATAAAGACAATGCAAAAATTACAGAGGCAATAGTCCAATCAATCATGGCAAATTGGCCAGTGTTAGATGTAGGCTTTCTATGCAAAGATTGAATGGGGAACCAAATTGCAAGAGGCTGCTTTCGTGGGATGGTTTAGGAGTAATCCATAATCCTTAAGACAATTTATGAAGCCTTATCCTCTATCCTTATGAAAGGCATGGTGGCTACACTTTTACTTACCAGAAGTTCTGAGGTTTGTAGCCTTTGTTGTGGAAAGCAAACACCAAGCTGGGAGATACAAGCCGTTAAGAAAGACATTGCTACATCTGCTACATCAATTTTCTAAGCTCCCAGCTTGGTAATTCTTCAGCGTCCTTTGATGCATATAGCCTGGTCCTCTTTTTATGCAACTTTTATGTTAAACATCATATGTACTAATTGCAAGTTTCAGGCTTACCAATTAAAAAATTATCTTTATGGATTCTGTTGACTAACCACCACTTTGACTAATAAGTTGAAAATTGTTGTTTGAATCTTTACTTTCAGCCATCAAATAATCCTGGCTTAAGAATAATTTGGACAGCGTTGCACATTGTACTTGAAATTATAGCTTTAAGATATACTACTATGGTGAATACTAAATTTTATTATCAGGTAAGGCCATCGTTTTTTTTCCCCTTTTGGAATTTTTCTTGGTAGTGAAGCACAAAAATTTTAGCGTTAATTTGTAGTTTATTTTTGATATATATATATATATATATATAGTTTATCTAACTCAATTTCATTTCAAATTTTCAGCTTCTTTATGATTGAGGGTTGGATGCAAAAAGTAGGCCAGTCATCTAGCATTTGATTGATTTATTGGATTCTTGCAAAGATGGTCACATTAGCTAAATTCTGGCATCAGGTAGTAAAACTATTGTGCTGGTTTCTTATCATTTTTAACTGTGAAGGTCAACTGAAATAAAAAAGTTGATCAGTAAGGAAGATACATTGACTGAATTACGCTTTGTGGGATCAAGGTTAATTGACTGTGTTTTTTCTCTCAAGGTTCATATCCGCTTTCAAGGATTTCACAATGGACCAATAAAAGAAGGGTCAACACTTCTTTGCTTGAGGAGTATTTGGGTGCAGATTAAACCTCACTATACCACCTGACCTAAGCTGTCAATTTTAACTTATTTAATAGTTCCATTCAGTAAATGTATGTTAATAGGAGGAACTTTGATGCAACTGTTGAATGAAATGAAGCAGCCTATTTGTAAGAATACGTCCCCCAACACAAGGTATAATATTGAAGACAACACTCAAGAACCCAAATTTATATCTTGCTGACATGCGGTGTTTTTAAAAACAAGCTCTAATTATAGGATAGACGTGAGAGTTAGATTGAAATGAGACAAGATGATTCACCTGAATTGGAATCAAGTTTTTTAATTTTATAAGACAAGATGATTCACCTGAATTGGAATCAAGTTTTTTAATTTTATAAGACAAGATGATTCACCTGATTGCAGGTTCTATATCATGTTGTGGAACATGTTTATGGTATGTATGGAATGGAGGGATGGCTTTTTAATACTATGCTTGACTGGAATGTTCTTACAGTTAGATCTGAATTTATTGAATCAAATTCCATTATTAATTGGCTCTCTATTTGTGTGGGATGGTGATTTTTTTCTTCCATTATTGTTGTTATTAAAGTCACTTTAGGGCTTCTTTTTTTGGCTAATAACTCTTTGGGCAATTTGGAAATGCAGGAGTGAGAGCATGCTTGAAGGGAAGGTTGTTAATGCTTCCCAAGCTTTTAACTACTGCAAGCACATAGTTAGGATCTGTAAAGAAGCAATGGCTAGTAATCACTCTTTAAGAAGTTGTAAACCTCCAGTTTGCAATTGGAAACGATCTGTTGATTATCAAGAATGACAAGTGCTGATTTCAGTGGATGTAAATACCAAAAGAGAATGTTGCTATTATGATTCAAGCTTTCTAGGTAATGATTGAATGGGGAACCAAATTGCAATAGGCTGTTATGGTTGGATGACTTAGTTGAAATCCATAATCCTTTATCAGACAATTTGTGAAGCCTTGTCCTTTGTATTTTGAAAGACGAGGTGACTGCACATGTACTTAACGGTAGCTCTTAGGTTTGCAGCCCTTGTTATGGAAATCAAATACCAAGCTGGGAGATACAAGATGTTAAGAAAGACATTGCTTAATGTACTGCGCTCGTGATTTTCTAAGCTCTCAGTTTGCTAGTTCTTCAGTTTCCGGTTTGATGCACATAGTCTGGTCCTCTTCTTATGCAACTTTTACGTTAAACATTGTATGTATTGATGACAAGTTCAAGCTTAACAGTTTTAAAAAAATAATTAAGGATGCTGTTGACTTTCCACCATTTTGACTAACAGGTTGAAAATTGTTGTTGAAATTTTACTTTTGGTCATCAAATAATCCTGGCTTAAAGAATAATCTGGATAGCATTGCACATTGTGCTCGAAATCATTACTTTAAGATATACACTATGGTGAATACTAAAGTATACCAGCTAGTAAGACCATCATTTTCTGTGTCTCTTTTGGAATTTTCTTGATAGTGAGAGCATGGAAATTTTTAGCTTTCGTTTGTAGTTTATCTTTTCATTAAAAGAGAAGAAGAAAGATTTGTAGTTTATCTAACTCAATTTCATTTCAAATTTGCAGCTGCTTTATGATTGATGGTAGGATGCAAAGTGGGCCAGTAATCCAGCATTGGACTGACTTATTGAATTCTTGCAAAGATGGTCCCATTAGCTAAATTCTGGCATTAGGTAGTAAAAACTTTTGTCTTGGTTTCTTATCTTTGTTAAGTGTGAAAAGGTCAACTGAAATACAAAAACTAATCAGTAAGGAAGACACATTGACTGACTTATGCTATTTGGGAGGGTCTTTGTTGCAGATATTGAATGAAACAAAGCAGCCTTTTTGTAAGAATACATCTTCCAAAAGGAAGGTACAATATTGAAAACAACACTCACGAACCTGAATTTATATCTTGCTGACATTCAATATTTTTCAAAACAAACTCTAATTATAGGATAGACATGAAATTTAGATAGAAATGGGAAACTATAAATTATATTTCTGTTTGTTTGATTTGGATTTTAAGTTAATTTTAGTATGACAAGATGGTTCACCTGATTGTGTTTTAGTGGGAACAACCTTTCCTCTTATTATATGATCTTTAAGAAGTAAAAAATCATTGCTGATGATATATCTGGTATATTGCTTTGAAGTAAAACTTATTTGCTGATTGTTCAATCTTTTTCCTTTTCTTCTACATTTTATTTTTCTATGTTTCTCTGTACTGTCCGTTTTATGGTTTGCCCAATTTGAATCTCTAGTGAGCTTAAAGATTGAGGAAAGAAATTATTCAGGTCTGAGAGGGCAAACAACTAATCGACTTTTCTTTTGTGTATGTGTAAATAAAAATATAAGTTCCCCTTTCTTTTATCTCTTTTATCTTTCGAAACAGCAGCAAGTTAGAGATAAATACAAGAAATTTGTGATGAATTCTAATATACATATATATATATATATATATATATTCAAAGTTGTCTTTATAGTATGCTATAGTACCTTCATTTCTATAAATGTCACATAGCATTATAGAACAAAAAACCAAGGCCTTAGTTGTCACTGAATTTTTATTTGCAAATTTTCAGGGAAGTTTTACATTGGTTATGTGATCTAAAGGAGGCTAACCAGCTATTGTAGATATTCTAAAACATTGAAAACATGCAAATGGCGAAGCACTTTTTGCAAGTTTGCTAATTAAAAATATTTTTCTTATCTTCATTTCATAATGTGCCACTGCTTTTTTTGTTCTGTATATCCTACTTTGGCCTTCGTAGATAGTATAGTGCCTCTACTCCCTTGATAACTGATTGGATCTTGAATTTCTTAACAGGCGTCTGCAATTCCTATAAGAAGCTTTTGGTAGCAAAAAACCATAATGCCAAAATCCTTTTTGTCTTATATGAATTTCCTGTCCAGTTCTGAGGATCATAAACTACCTATCCAGCTTGACCTGCTTTTAAATTGTAATATCTATCCCTTTAAGCATGTATATTAATGAGAAGGCGTATTAGGTTTACTTTACAGCTTCAGACGTGGTAATGATGGAACTTAGTAGTCTTTGAAATCCTAACTCAAACTATTCAGTGGTGAAAATTCTTACTACTTGAGAGATGTATTATAATGTTGCTGCTTGAGAGATGTATTATTTTCAATACGAAGTAGATAAAAGGAAGGTTTTTGAGGCTAGGCCTTGGTCTGTTAAAGGTCATTTGTTGATCATCAAGGAATGCAACCACAACTAATTGTGCAATAAATTAATTTCGACCCTACTGAGGTCTGGATCCAAGTCCATAATTATAGATTGTACTAATAGGCTCATAAAATATTAATTGTCTTTTGAAAGTTCTGAATTCTCTGGACATAATTATAAAGCTGATTTGGCTGGTTGCAAATGTTTCTCTAATTCCAAGGGCACATTTTTTGTGCATTGTCACAGAGTAGAGTAGGTGCCCATGACTATAGTTCAGCAAAAGCATTTGGGTTTTTAATGGACTTATGAGCATTGTGCAATGTTTCACTTGATTTTCGTTCTAGAGTATATGATCTCTGACAGGTAAAATAAGAGAACCTGAAACCTTAGCATCCTTCTCTCTCCCTCTGTATTTTCTCGGCTAACAGATATGACTAATGCTAATTGTGTGCAGGGCATAACATGGGCTACATTTTTTATTTCTTTTCTTCCTTTAAGATCCAAATAGTTAAAACCAATTGTACTCAAGTAACTAGTAACAGAAACTGAAGCGTGTTACAAGGACATGACAACTAAAATTAAAAAAAAAAAAAAATTAAAAAGGTTTTATTAAAAGATGGGTATAGAAGAGTTCACCTTTGGCATCAGATCATCAGATTAATACAGTCTACATTCAGCCTTTTTCTTCTCACTCGTTCGGAAATGCCAGTGTTTTACTTCCTCTCTCTCTCTCTCTCTCGTTTTGTTTTTCCCTTCTTTTCTTTTTTCTTATTTCATTTTAATTGGGTACTAGGATACAAGGAAAAAAAAAAACTCTAAACAAAACCCAATGCCCATTTCAACCTAGCTCACTCTCATCAATCGGTAAGCTCTCTCTCTCTCTCTCTTTCTCTTTCTCTCTCATAGATCCTCTCTCTATCTCTTCTGAATTGTTAATCTGGTGCTGATGTTCTTGATGAGTGTTTTGGCTTTTCAATAGTTGGTTTTGGTCTTGTAATTTAAAAATAAAAAATAAAAAAATTTAGTTAGCCCTTTCATGTTTTTCAATTGATTGCGAAATGATTTATTTTGTTGTTTGTTGTGTGCTTTGAATATGTCTCACTGCTTAAGAACTTGGAGGAAAGAGACGAGGAGAAGGGAAAGGATTGTTGCAAGTGAAGTGACTATGAATTGAAATTTCAGGTACATTAATTAATTAGTGCCTGTGAAGTGTTTGTGAAAATGTTGTTGTTCTATCAAGATTGTGATCTGGAAAAGCATTTTTGATGTAACTGAATATTTCACCTTTTTCAATATTTATTTTTAATGTTGTCGCTCTGTTTAAGCAGATACAATTATTTGCTGAAGCTTTGCAGTATCAAATGAAGTTTCTACAAAGGCCACAGGTCTATTATAATATTTCCTAGCATATATATATATATATATATATTGTATTTTCTTCGTTAATATGGAATTATGTCCTAACTTTTGGTTTGGGTTTCAGATTCAAACAGTGTGCTTTGATAACCTTGGCCTTTAATTTGCTTGCTGCAATTCTAAATATATTGTTCAAGAACAATCAAAGGTTTTTCTTCCCCTTCCATTCTAATAATCTAATTAAGTACTGAGGTGATTTTGTTATTTCACTAAATAAAATTTGTCATGAACTGACTATATTGTTAAATTGTAAATAAGTTTTGTTATTTGCTGTGATTATATAAGTTTTGTTATTTGCTTTCTAAATTTAGGACCATAGAATCCACCTAAAAATGCAATGTAAATCATGTGAGGCATTTTCAACAGTTCTCCTGCAGGTAAGAGACATGTCTAGTCATCCAATGACAATAACAAGAAGATAGAGTTAAGGTGAGTGAGACCCACCACTTGTTTCTCTTTCATTTGATTAAATATTATGGACCACTTAGACACCACAGACACCCCTTTATTCAGTCACTGACTACATTCCAAGTCACCCTTTAAGTTATATTAGTTGTTATTAAGTCATTTTTCACCCATAAGATTAGTGCTTGTCTTGTGACCTTGATTCCAAGCACAGTCCTGAAAATTAGGGTCCATGAGGTGTGGCTATTATCATGATTTGTTGCGTATGTATATTTGGGGTCCTACACAATATTTGTAACCAGAAAATTAAAGTGATTAGTTTTGACCAAAATGACAATATAATATGTGCAAATCTAATTTTTTAGATCTCTTGTGAACTTTTTCTTGGGTGCTGTCTTGGGATCCTAGAGATAAGAGTATGAGAAAGGTGGGTGTAATTTTCTCTGGAGCGACCTTTTCTTGTCTGGAGTATTTGGTTAGAATATCATCCAATGAGGCTCCAATCATGCTGTTATGCATTTGTTCCTCAGCCTTTGTTTAAGAATATTTTAGGGTTTACCATCAATCAGGGGTTTTGAGTAGTGGATTGAAGTGAAGAGTGTTACATTATTAGGACAAAACTTAGTTATAATTTCTTAACTATTGTACCTTAAAATTTTCAATTAAATTAAACCTATATGCAGTGCAAGCATTATTATCTTCTCAAAGAACAATTAAATTCAACCATACGACGTATTGGTTAATGTAACTACGTAGTTGAATTTAATTATGGAACCTGGAATGCATTTGTAGATTCTGAGCCATTAGAATATATATATCCCCAAAGAAGCCATATTTGCAAAAATTTCTTTCATTGTTGGAAGTGAGTGATTGAAGCTGCAAGATGACCTGATTGAACCATATCTATAAAGCTGAAGTTGAACCATATTTGTTTTCCAATTGTTTCTAACCCCTTGGCTTACTCGAAAACCCCTTTAAAAAACTAACTAAATATATATATATATATATATATATACCTATGTATAGCATGTTCATAGAGTGAAATCAAGGTACCATTAACCAAAGCAGGTGATATATAAGATATCGATGGTTTCAAACCTATTTTGCTATATATATCTAACTTTTTTGGTGCAAGATTCACCAAAGACACAAAAAACTATAGGTTCTTACCAGATCATGCTGGCAGCTTCAACCTCTCAAACCAACATGTACCAGGCCAGTGAGATCCATGGGTGAACCAAAACCTAGAAGAGCCATAGTGTTTGGCCTTGATTTGTTGGAATAATTAAGGGCTTTTAAAGAAACCCCAGAAGAGTCAGTTGCACATCTAGAGATTGACAGAGAGGAAAGCACGAGACATGCATGGTTTAGAGAGGTAAGCCTCGTGACTCACTCTCACTGTCACAATCCTCTCCCCCATCTACATAAATGTTTATGCACCAGTACTCTATCTTCAGCCTCTTCATCTACTGTGCCATAGAACCGGGTATTTAATGGTGGATTTTGGCTTCTTACAGCTATTGACACTGACTAATTGCCTCTCTCTCTCTCTCTCTCTCTCTCTCTCTCTCTCTCTCTCTCTCTCTTCAATGTTTATATTAGTTTTCACATTAAAAATGATATATACAGGGGACCATGCTTTAGCATATTGATAAACTCTGCTCAACTCAAATTAGCTGTTCTTTTTTCTTTTCTTTTCTTTTTCTTTTTTTCCTTTTTACTAATACCGAAAGTCTACAAAGAATAACAGTAATAGAAGTTAAAAATCAAAAACACTATAAGTGTTAGTGTCCAACCCAAGGGCAAGGTGCATGCATGTTAATTAAAAGTGCCTTTCGTTCTATTTCTTTTTCTTTTTTTTCTTTGTGTGTGTGTGTGGTTATAAGCATCAGAAGATGATGCTTGGTATATCTAAAGAAACTACTAGATCCATCCAACAGTTGACTTGGATCGCCAAGTCTTGAGCTTCTATCAAATAGATTCATAAAACTATTGATTGACACCTGGTCAGTTTTTTTTTAAGAGAAAAAAATAGATATATACACATATATATATACATACATATATCCTTTACACCATGTTACCCTCTATACCTAATGAAGCACCAAGCTACAGAAGATACCAGTAGCTTGGTGATTGCTTTAAATTTGTGTACAATTTTGAAAACTATTTAGTCCAAAGGGTAGGTAATTGATTGGGTTTTTTTATTATTATTCTATATATATATATATATGTGTGTGTGTGTGTGTGTGTGTGTGTGTGTGTATATATATATATATATAGGATTTAAAAATTTATGACATTTATGACATTTATTTCATAATAATTTTTTTTAACCATTTGACCAAGACACCAATAGGTTTATGTTTTAAGTGTAAGCAATCGAGATTTAGATTAACTCAAGATACTTATTCGACAACAAGAAACTTTAGTTTGCCAATTTACCTAATTGGAATCCATTGTTTAGGGTTTCATGAGTTATAAATTTATTATATATATATATATATATATATTTACAAAAACCAGCTAGAAGAGGGTGTCTCCATGTGCTAATTAACCGCTCCTGTCCCTACAGCTATACAAGTCCAATAACAAGGTTCCATTATTTTGTTGGTAGGTGATAACTGTTGCATTATTTATATGAAAGGCATGAATTAGCCAGGTTGGTGGAATCAGTTGGGGTTGTCCTCCATTTGTCTTTAGCTTTGGGTGGTTCCTCTGTCCTTGGTGCCTTTGGTTGACAAACAATGACATATAGACAAGCCCAAATGGAAGGGAAAGGACCACTCCTTTTTTAAATAGTTTTGATTAATAGATAGGGTCACATGTTTTCTTTTTAATTTAGCTCAAAGGGTTGAATTTTCAAATTGATTAAGGTAGATGTGAGGTGGTTAAATAAAGCAAACCAAATTAATATTTTCCATATATTTGGTCCCACTTGTGTTTGATTAGTCATATATTCTTGCATATAGATAGGGTTTGCCAATGCCATTCCCAATTTATCAGTTTCTGTTCAAGGACGGTGCAGATTCATTTTAGGAGATTGCACATCATCTCTAATTATATTTTGTGAGCATATACATCAATATTCTGAGAACAAATATATTGGGACTCCAATGAAAATTTGATTCTGGCTTCAACTTTACATTTTTAGGACCACAGGAGGTTCCTCATGCTTGCACCAGTGTAAAGATTTCTATTTATGTATAATACATGCTTGATGTGTATAAGAAACATTTTCTCATCTGTAAACAAATAATGATTTTTGTTTTCCTACTAAAAGAAAAGTTTTTTTGATTGATCAGTTGAAATGTGCTACTTTGCCAGTCAATCTTTTAAGTTGAATAGTCAAGTTTTTCTAGTTTTAGCATGTTATGAAGGAAAATTACTTTGAAGTTCTTCCAAAATAATTTCCTCATGATGTCATTTCCTCCAGTTCATATCTTCAAGTTTCGTTTTCCAAGTTGATATATATTTGGCCTCATGAAACCAAGGTCAAGGGGCACCATGCACATGGAAAGGAAGAGGGAATGAGTGACAACTTGTACCATTGGCTGCTCTGGATTTGTCTCTCTTATAGCCTTTAAATTCATTTTATTCACTGGAAAAATAGATGTGTGTAGCTTGTCTGATCTGCCCATTACTTTGGAGTTTGGACCATTCGTCACGGAATCTTTTTCCTTACCTGTAGTTGAAAAGAATAAGCAACTAAACAGACGGATTATATACCCTGGTATGACTAGTTAGTTTAAGGAGTAATTCTTAGATACTTGGAGAGCAGAAAAAATAATGCTCTCTCTTCTCATATTAATAGTGAGGTCATCTACTAATTAAATTTATAGTGGGATCCATCATGAATATAACAGTAGGGAGCATAATTTATTCGTGTTCTAGGAGTACGTACCTTATAATTTTTCCTAGCTAGTTTAAGTCAATGACAATAAACTTGGGAAATTTTGAATTTTCATTTTTAGTAATCTTATTCAACTTTTAACTATTCCCGTCTTGGGTTTTATAATTAAGAAAGAGATTCATAGTTTCACACAATTTAAAATCAAATTACTCCATGTAGCTAGAAAGCAATATGTTAATGGGTAAATTTTAAATACGATAGTACAATATATTCCTTAATTAAATTCAAATACTTGGTTTTACCCTATGTTAATTAACTTGTATTATTTGTATATGGAAAGGTGAATTAAAAAATAATCATAATTAAATGTGAATAGTTTAATGACGCTTCTCATTTGTGGGGTCTAGAATCAAATCAAATCCCTCAACTTTTAAAAGTCTATTTGGTAAGCTTATTTTTGTTTGTTTATTTTGTTTAAAAAATAAACTATGAAATATAAAATAGGCGTCATCAAATATATATATATATATATATAAAATAGGCCTTCCACTAGTTTCACACAATTTAAAATTAAATTACTCCATATAGCTAGAAAGCAATATGTTAATGGGTAAATTTTAAATACGATAGTACAATATATTCCTTAATTAAATTCAAATACTTGGTTTTACCCTATGTTAATTAACTTGTATTATTTATATATGGAAGGGTGAACTAAAAAAAAAATCATAATTAAATGTGAATAGTTTAATGACGCTTCTCATTTGTGGGGTCTAGAATCAAATCAAATCCCCTCAACTTTTAAAAGTCTGTTTGGTAAGCTTATTTCTGTTTGTATATTTTGTTTAAAAAATAAACTATGAAATATAAAATAGGCGTCATAAAAATATATATATATATATATATATATAAAATAAGCCTTCCACCATAGGATTCTTTTGCACAAAATTACTGTAGGGGTCTTCTATGAACCTTGGGCTCTTCTACCCATACTTGAGTGTTGTAGAAGTTTTTGCGTCTTGTTTGAGTACAAGTATTACCCCATTAGTAGGGATTTGGAGGTTTGGAATCAGATTTTGGTCATGGAAAAGAATATAAAAGAACTATGGAAAAAGTTCTGTAACTGAATAGGAGGAAACGGGCATAGTCATACATGAAGGACAATTAAGAGGAAAGCGAAAAGGGGCCTACTTACTAAGTTGAATGGGCAATATAACGTGCCAGTGGGTTTGTTTTAGGTATTTTAATAAATTGATCAAAGATGGTGAGAAGGAAGGCTTAAATTACAAACCGACAAGGCAGATGAATGCCATCGGAGAGGATTTAAATCAAATTTTAAAATACAGGGTACCAGGGATTGATCGAGCTTTACATAGTGCACTCAAAGGAGAAGTAAAAAAACGTTGGGTTACACGTATAAGTAAAGTCACACATTGAATAATGATTAGAATAATGAGTAGATTTTGTAAAAGTCTTGCTTTTAAGAATGGTGCTTGAGCTGTGTAATTGAATGCAACAATTGAAAACTCCTTTTTTTCTTTCGTCTTTTTTCTTCTCTTATTAATCTTTTGATATACTCTTCCTCGAATGTGTTTACTATTCTATTCCTGGTTGTTCAATTTGTTTTATAGATTTCGGTGCTAGGCTACTTTTCAAGGCATTTGTTGCATTTCAGTCCGCATTTCTGCAGTCATAACTGATTCCAGCACTACTCAGCATGTTTGTTAGTGCCATCTACTTGAACTTATTACAACTTTTTAGAATTTAAGATAATTGATTAATTCATAATTCATTAAAACCTCTTGTGGTTTTTGGAGCTTTGGTCAATATGGTGATTTATTGTCTTTGGTTAGTTATGTAAGATAGCTGTAGCTTGCTTAAACATGTCTACTATTTAAATACCTTTATATTATAGGTTTATGCTTCCGTATGAGTTGGGCTTTTCTGGGAATTACATGGAGAACTTGCATCATAATTTGTTGGTCTGATCTGTGAAATTCAAACCAAGTTGTTAGTCTTCAGTCTTTGTTATTCTGGACTCTATTATTTGAGCACTGAGTAACACGTGTCTTTATAAGTTGGTGGTGCTCTCTCTGTGGTTTTATGAACACAATGTTGATAATTTAATTTTGATTGTTTACAGGAGGCAAAACTGATTTCCCTATCAGTCTGATAAAGGATTAATCTGGTGTTCCATTAATATTTTATTTTTTAAATGCAGTATATGTCTATATGTAATTATTCTAAAATATTATGTCAAAGTTTTACCATATTGCAAATGAGTGGATCATGGACATGTGGTTTGAAAATTTGAGAATTCCTTGGAATTATTTGTCTACATTTCAAAACTGTAGTCACAAAAAATGTCCACTCTCCAAAAATTTTGGCTCCGGAATGAACTTATTACTTTTTGTTTATTTTTGTAGAATTATTTAATTGTGGCTTCTTTTGCTAAGCATGTTGTGCTTGTAGTTATGCTCTGATTCTTAGTGTCATGTACTTCATTGGTTATTTTTGATTCTTGCAAATTTTTTTTTTAAGTAGCACTTATCTTTCATTGATCTCCCAGGTCCACTGAAGGTACAATTTTGTGGTTAGTCTTTTGAAAGATGGTTTTGGTGAAGTGGGATTGGGTCTTGCACAGTGGTGCTTTGGTTAGTTTTAGTGTTTAGCAAGAGATTTTTTCCTTGCCCATTTATGTGGTACAGTATCTTTTGTTAGGGTTCTTTCTATTTTCTTTAACCTCATATGTGGTTATGCTTTCTAAGTCACCATTATGTGCCATGCTCTACAATTTTTTTGATTTTATTGTCTTATATTTTCTTTCATTATACAAAATGGAATATCTTTTATCTTGTAGAGACACAGATCAAAAGTTTTATTGGGAGCTTGTCCATATTTGCAACCTTACACTATTTTGCATACATTATTTGACATCTTGGTGCTCTTTCAGGCTTAAAATAGTATTAATTGTTATATCTCCTGTTTGAATTTGCTCTTTGGATCTGCATTGGCTACTTTTGTAGGTGTTTCAAGCGGTGTGCTTGCACTTCTTTTTACCTCGAATTCTTTACTACTCGAGGGACACACTAGTAATTTTTAGGATTTCTCTGATGCAATATGTCGTTTCTCATAATTTCATTTTTCTCTTATACGCTTTTTTTTCATGGATGTGCATTAATATATGCTTGATAATAACTAGAGAATTTGCATAAATTATGGTAATACAAGTAACAAGAAGGAAAGCTAAATCTGTTTTAAGAAAAGACCACTTCAATGGATCATCTATTTGAGCATTTTCTTGGTTTGACTATTAGTTTTATCCTTCCTCTTGAATTCATGTTGCATGGTAAGTGCTGCGTACAAGTGAGTGTTTTAAGACAATCTGGAGGGAGGGAAGTTGGATAACTTTGTGGAAAATAAGTTGTGGTTTTTATTGCTTTTTCTTAGCTGGTCCTGATTTTAAAATTGTATGGTATGGCACATTTACCGATTTATACATCTAACATCACTTTCATCTAGGTCTAATCGTTATTAATTCTATTATGCACCAATTATAACTAAACACATATATTTGTGAGATACGTATGGAACATGAGCTTAATTTATCATGTAAAATATATCCAACAGTTCAAACAAGTGATTACAAAGCATAAGATGGTTTGCTACTTGTGTTTGTTTGTGAAAAATGGTTCTTTTTAACTTTGTGAGTGTAGGAAAATGGTTTGCTACTTGTGTTTTTTTGTCTCAAATTTTGTTCTTTATGGACTTGAACCTTAAATTTCTGCAGGGAGCAAGCTTACTGTAGGGAAGTGATGGCAGGCATGGCAAGACTGGAACTTTGAGGTCAGTTGGGAAGTGTTGTTGCTACTTGCTGGCTATGGCTATACTTCTTCATGCAATTAGAATGTAAAAAACTCCTTGTAAATATTTTTTGTGATGTATAGGATGTTTTGTCAGTAGAACTTAAAAACTGTTATATTTTTTGTTGGGAACTAGCAAAATTTTGGCAATGAACTTCAGAAAATTTAGTATTTATTATCTATTGGGAACTTGTTTTGTATTTCTTCATGCAAATTCGGGTAGGAATTTGAAATTTAGCAAGGGAAAAAATGTTTGTAGCCGAGTTTTTTTAAATGCAGCTATAGACAAAACCCATATCAGAGGTTTTAGCTGGGTTTGGAAAATGCAGCTACAGGGCAGCCTAAAGCCGCGTTTTAGAAAATGAAGCTACAGTTCTGAGCCTACAGCTGCATTTTAAATGCAGCCCAAAGCAGGTCTGTAGCCGCGTTTTTTTATAAAATGCAGCTATAGGTCTCTGCTTATAGGGGTGAGGGGTGGGAAAACACAGCTACAGGGTGTAGCTATAGACCCGGTTTGGGCTGCGTTTTTAAAAACGCAGCTCTAGGTCTCGCAGGGGGCTATAGTTGCACAGGATAGGCCGTGTTTGGAAACGCAGCTATGGAAAACGCAGCTATAGCCTATAGCTGCGTTTTTAGGGTCTATAGCTATAGCCTACAGCATGATTTCTTGAAAGTTGCATGACAATAAATAGAAAAGGAAGGTCAGCATAAGAATTTTTATATTAAGAACCTTTTTTTTTTTTGATAAGTAAAGTTTATTGATGTCAAAAAAGTAGAAACACCCTAGTACACAGGAAGTGTACAAGGGTTGACAATCAAGAACCAAAATTACAAGAATCTAAGAAATCAAGAAAAGATAAAAATGATTGGTTCCGCAATGCAGCCAACCAATCCATTAAAGTTCTAAAGAAAAATAGTTTCAAGTCAGATATGGATCTCTCCTTATCTTCAAAGCACCGACTATTTCTCTCCCTCCAAAGGCACCACAATAAGCAATGGGAAACCATCAACCATATATACCCATTTCGATGACGACCAAAACTGCCTTGCCAACATGCTAGAAGCCCCATTACAGATTGCGGCATAACCCAACTCACTCCAAACAAACCGAACACCATAGCCCATAGATCCATTGCAACCGGACAATGAAGAAAAAGATGATCAACCGATTCACCATTACACTTGCACATGTAGCACCAATCCAATATCCAAACCTTCCTTTTCCGTAGATTATCAATCGTTAAGCATTTCCCTAAAGCAGCAGTCCAAACAAAGAAAGCTACTCTAGAAGGAATCTTTTGTTTCCAAATGCTTTTCCAAGGAAAGGAATAGTTATTAGAGCCCACTAAGAGACTATAATAATCCTTAACCAAGAAGCCCTTCTCTCTATCTGATTTCCAGCACATTTTATCATCCCCAAACCCTCTCACCGAAGCACCATATATGGTATCCATGAAACCAGCCAGCACCTCTAATTCTCGAGCATGCACACCCCTAAAGAAACTGACATCCCAAAATAAGGTTCCATTATCAAACTTCATAATCTCAGCCACACTAACCTCCTGATCTCGACAAATTCGAAACAATTCAGGATAGCTTACTGCAAGAGATGTTTCGCCACACCAACGGTCTTGCCAAAATTTCACCCTAGACCCATCCCCAATATCATATAGAATCTGGCGAGAAAAAGAAGGCCATCCTCGACTAATAGTTTTCCACAAGCTAACACCATATGGGCCATTAATAGGTCTAGTACACCAGCCACCCCATTCACATCCATATTTCACTGCTATCACTTGCCTCCAAAGGGCAGCCCTCTCCATCCCAAATCTCCACAACCACTTCCCAAGCAAAGCTTCATTAAAAAGTCTTACCTTCCTTATCCCCAGACCTCCCGAAGCAATGGGACAACAGACAGTAGCCCAATTAACCAAATGGAATTTTGGTTCATCACCAATGCCACCCCATAAGAAATTCCTTTGAAGTTTCTCAATTCGGTTAGCCACAGCAGCTGGAATAGGAAATAAAGATAGAAAATATGTAGGTAAATTAGATAGAGTGCTTTTAATTAAAGTAACTCTACCTCCCTTGGATAGATACAAACGTTTCCACCCTGCTAATCTTCGTTCTATCTTCTCCAAAATAGGATTCCATATTGTCTTATCCTTGGATTTAGCACCCAAGGGAAGACCCAAATATTTCATAGGAAGAGAACCTTGTTTACAGCCAAGAATAGTCAACAATAAGACAAAATTATGCACCATACCAACAGGAACCAACTCTGACTTGCCCAAATTTATCTTTAGACCAGAAACCACCTCAAACCAAATGAGGATCATACGGAGAAACAAAACTTGATCCAGATCAGCATCACAAAAAATTAAAGTGTCGTCTGCAAAGAGGAGATGAGACACTGCCAAAGATCTTCCCTCTAAACAACCCACACCAAAACCTGACATGTGACCATCATGGACAGCTTTATCCAACATCCTCCCAAGAGCTTCCATAACCAAAACAAACAGCAAAGGGGACAATGGGTCACCTTGTCTCAACCCCCTAGAACTTCCAAAAAACCCACAAGGGGAGCCATTTATCAGAATAGAGAAACGAACTGTAGATATACAAAAGAAAATCCACTGCCTCCATTTAGAAGAAAACCCACACCTTTCAAGTAACTGCATAAGAAATCCCCAGTTTACATGATCAAAGGCCTTCTCCACATCCAATTTGCAAAGTAGCCCTGGCAAACCAGATTTCACTCTACTGTCAAGGCACTCATTAGCAATAAGCACAGGGTCAAGGATCTGCCTGTTCCTCACAAAAGCATTTTGCGAAGATGAAATTAAATCTTCCATAACCGTGCAAAGTCTGCTAGAAGCAAGGAGTACATTATCACCCACTCGTGTTCTGCCTATCTTAGAGATTGTCCTTTGTTGTGCAATATTTATATATATAAAATGATCTTTTAAGAAGATGCCCGTGATTCTAAATTTATAAGTAATTAATCATGAATTGGAGAGCTGGAGAGGGGGAGACATAGCAAAAACATTGCTGACATCACTTAGTATTTAGATCCAAATTGTTTTTATGTTATTTCTAATTTATTTATGAGATTCCTTTTGTTTCCCATACTTTAATATATATGTATATATATCAAATGGATAGCAATGGATGGAAGGCTGATTGCTAGATTGAATTGTACATTCAACAGGAACAGGTAAGACCTCTTTTTCAAGGTAAAATGGCTTTCTCACCTCTAAATGCAAAATCCCAATACCATACTTGTCAAACCGCTTGCCTTCCAGAACACACCCTCTCATTTCAGAGTTCAATGACCACTTGTGCAGATCAAGGGCTTCTGAATCATCTTCACGACTTCATCAATAAGCAATTGACTGAATGGCCTTCCGGATTTACGTGATTGTGTCAGTAAGTAGCTTCAGCTGCTGTTTACTCAACAAGCCTTAGCCCAAGAGCATGCAGCACAAGACGTGGGATTGAAGAGCTGTTGGATGGATCTCTTAGGCTTTTGATGTGTGAGGAATCACAAAGGATGCCTTGTTGCAAACAAAGGAATGCGCACTTGGAACTCCAATCAATTATGAAAAGAAGAATAGAAGGTGAAATGGAGCTTACAAGGGAGGTAGGGAATTACTTGACTTCCAGGAAGGTGGTCAAAAAGGCCATCCACAGGGCTTGGAAAGCAAGTGCACCACCAAAAACCATAAGACTTTGACCATACTTGGCCAAAGTTGAGATCAAAGTTCACAGCAGGTCATTTGTTTCCAAGCTGATGCACCCCAAAAGAATGGCATATGAGGATTCAGAAACAAGCACAAATGAACTTGAGAAGGTGGATATTACTATCTCTCATGAGTCACAAGAGATAAGCAAATCTGATTACATCACGCATGTTGGAAATGTGAAAAACTGGCTGGAGAAATCAGAGACTAGCATTCATGATCTCGATGAAATGCTTCAATGCTTGTTAAGGTGTCTAATCAAACCAGAGTTAGCCTTCTTAACATCTTCAACTACTAGCCCAAATTTCATGTTTGTTCAAACTTGTATAAGTGCAAGTGTACTTTCTTTTAATAAATCCAAAAATCAAAATCAAAATACATAATATGATATAATTCTCTCTGACATGAAACGATTAAGAACCACAGAAAAGGCCTTTGTTAGAACCGGACTAACTGAAGGCTGAAGCTCCTTATAGGAAGGGAAAAATAGACATTAAACATAACACCTCAAAAATCCGAAAAAATAATTTTAATTTGGTATACCAAAAAAGAAAAAAAAAAAAAAATCCCAAAAAGTTAAATTGGTACCCAAAAAAATTAAACATTACCCATCTAGCCAATGCCTCAGTTTTGTGACCCTCCAAATACGAACAAAACCTCTCCTTTGACCAATTCCAAAACACCAATATCTAAATTACATGTCAATAATTAGAAAATTAAGCGGGTTTTGTATGCTCGCATTAGAATGCCTATTATTATTATTATTATTATTATTATTATTGAGAGAAAGAAAACCTATTAACTTAAATGACAATATCTCATTAAAAAAAAAAAAAAAACTTAAATGACAATAAAACTAAAATTTAAAAAAATAGAAAAAAAAAATTAAGATGAGGAATATTGGAGAGAAAACTAAATTTGGTAACACGAAGTTGTCTTTATTGGTATGCTTCAATTGTTTTGGAGCTTTTTATCTTTTTTCTCATATATAATAAGGTAAGAAATTTTCCATCATATCAATTTGGAGAAAATTTTTTCAATCCACTATGTAAACTTATGAGCGTACTATAATATACTTTTAATAACATACTTTAAAAAAAATTAGAATGAATACTCTATTTAAATATTATTTGAATTTTTTAGATAACATAATAATTATGTGACTGTGTTAGATGACTACTATAATATACTTTTAATAACATACTTTAAAAAAAAAATTATAATCAATATCTTATTTAATAATTATTTGAATTTTTTAGATAACATAATAATTGTGTGACTATTTTAGATGACTAATAACTAATAAGTCTTATGATTAAAATATAAGTAGATGATTATCTAAAATGTTTGAGGAGATTGCTTCTACTCAACTACAAGACTGTCTTAAGTGGTAGGTTGTTATTGGTTATTATGAATGGAGCAAAAAAGTAATTTAAGTTGAGAGATTCAAATTAGAATTAATAACAACTTACCATTTATAATTTGTTGTAAAGTGTTGTGAAAAATGTTGTGAACTTAACACCTTTCTATATAATATGTCATCTCAAAACATGTAAGGAGTGTATTATTTTCACTTCTTAGTTTGTTGCTTTAATACCCTTATCTCACTTAGATGGATCAATTTTAAATCTTTTAGGTGCCGTGTTGAAATGACACCCCTAATTTTGAATACTAAAAATGTGGAAGGGTTTGTTTTTAAAATGTTTTTAAAAAAATTAACTAATTAACAGACCAAAAAAAAAAAATTATCTATTGGTTAGTATATTAGTGAAATAAATATAAAATTTTGAATTCAAATTGTAGCATTCCCAAATTCTGCAATTTGTGGTAAGTGGTAACGCAACCTATTACTATCAACATTTTATTAATAGAACAAAGGATTAAGGGGGAAAAACCATAAAATATAATTCGAAAATTTTTGAAGTTTTATTTTATTTTATTTTATTTTTTTTAAAAACCTTTATCACGTAATTGTGCAATGCATGAAGTACTATTTCTATCCTTTTTATTTTGGTCTATCCTTTTTATTTTGGTTTGTTCATTTGGTGAGCCAGTGAGCAGAAACTTTTGATCAAGATCAGTTCCAATCATTAGGATACTTAGAGCTTGGTTAGTTGGAATTTAATAATTAGAAAAATGAGAAATCTACACCATAAAGAATACAGGCTTCTTAGGTCTTGATTTGAAAATGTGGGTTTTAGTTTAAGATTGGCTTAGCTTGACTACTTACCCCAAAACCCGAATGGACAAGGATTTGCTGCAAACAAGTTTGCAGCACTTCCTACATACTAGTATATATGTCAAAATATTAAAAGGACACATGTCTATGACCAGTTTAAAAAATAACTCTATTAAATTCTTAACGTTTCTCTCGCTCACACGCATGGAAAAAATAAAAATGCAAAATTTTCTCTCTTTCTTCAAAACCCCCCACCAACACTGTCTCTCTCTCTCTCTCTCTCTCTCTCTCTCTCTCTCTCTCTCTCCTTTGTTTTTCTCACTTCTCAGATACCCAGCCCTTTCACTGCAACTCAAAATCCCAAATCACCGCAGCTCAAACCCATTTTTGTCAAGACATTAAGACACCACAAAAACCACTGCCACTGCCACTGCCACAAAATCTCTCCCAAACCACCACCAAAACTCCCGCCAAACTCCACAGATTGCACAAACTATTCAAACCCATAACCATCAATTTCTCCAACCCACTCAAATTCTTCACACACATTCAACCCTCATCAAAATCGAATTCCAAAAACCCATTAAACCCCATTCAATGAGAAACCCATTAATTCAACACAAAATAAATAAATAAAAATTAAGAAACCCATAGACCAAAATCAAACCCAAAAACCCTCATCAAAATCAGATCTCAAAAACCTATTAAACTCATTCAATGAGAAACCCATAAACCAAAATCAATCCCCAAAAACCCATCACAGCATCGAAACAGAATGGTGAGAGAGTGTGAGGAGAGAGAGAGAGTCCTGAGAGAGATTTCAGCAAAGAGACGGCATTGGAGTAGCGGTTTTTGGCGGCGAAGTGAGACTGGTGGTGAGGGATGAGTTGGATGTGGCGCGGCTATGCTAGGCATGAAGGATGTGGCTGGGTTTTTGAGAAGAGAGAGGAGCAGAGGAAGGAGAAAGAGAGAACGTTGGTGGGGTTTTGAAGAGAGAGAGAAGGATTTGTGATTTTATTTTTTCTTGTGCGTGTGAGAGAGAGTGAGAGTGAGAGTGAGAGAAACGTTAAGAATTTAACTGAGTTATTTTTTAAACTGATCATGGACAAGGTCCTTTTAATATTTTGACACATATACTAGTATGTAGGAAGTGTTGCATACTTGTTTGCAGCAAATCCTTGTCCAATTTTCAATAAAAAAAAGGGCGGAAATACTATTTTCGTCCCTTCATTTTCACCTCATTCTCACTTTAGTCCTTACTTTTTTTTATACCTTGTTTAGTCCCTAAAATCAAAAACAGTTCCATTTTGATCTCTACTGTTATTCACTTAATGGAAATATCCTACGTGGCAAACGGAGTGTACTGTTTACACAATAAATACTGATGTGGCTAATAAAATAATAATAAAAATGCCATGTCAACCTCCCATTTTAAAAAAGAAAATTAATTTATCAATTTTTACAAAATAAAAAACAAAAAACAAAATTAAAATCTAGTTTATCTTCAACAAGAACTCTAAAGAACACAAATCCAGATTTAAACATAAGAACACATGCCTAGATTTTCTAGCATTTTCTTGCCCTTTCTTGTCAACCAAACACAAACACAAACTGATTTCCAGCAAGAAGAAAAACAGAAACACAAATCCAGCAACAGATCTTCCTTGTCAACCAAACACAAAAACAACAAACATAAACCCAAACCCAAACATTAGCAAGAATACAAACACAAACCCAACAACAGATCTTTCTTGTCAACCAAACACAAAAACAACAAACACAAACCCAAACATCAGCAAGAATACAAAACAAACCCAGCCATCAGCAAGAATACAAAACAAACCCAGCCATCCATCTTCAGAAAACCCAAATCCAAACACAAACCCAAATCCGACCCCACCCATCACCAGAACTAGTCGACCACCAAGCCACTACCTTTCTCTGTTCACAACCACCAACAACACACAATTAAACCCATCTCCAGTAAACCCAAAAGATTCAGAATACCCACAAGAAAAATAAACCAAAAAACACATCAATCATCAAATCTTAAAATTTCCAAAACCAAACCAAAAAATTCAACCTAGCAACAACCCATTTCGCTTACCTCTAAATCAAAACAAAGAGCTATTTGTGAAGGACTCGACGAAGAGGAAATCGGAGATAGCAGAATCGAAGAGCGACAACAGCATGGTCAACGTGGTGGAGCCTCCTTGCTCCGTCGTGAAAACGTTGGCCACTACCACCACTGTCTCTCTCTCTAATTTCTCAGATCAAAATGAAGAGTTGTGTGTGCTGTGTGTGTGTTCATTGGTATGGGTTGGTTTCAAAAGAATTTATGGGTGTCTAAGTGGGTTTTGAGTGCTTGCTGTGGGAATGCGTTTTGGTATTTTTGGTTTTGTGTTTTGATCTAACCGGTTTGGGTTTTGGTATTTTTGGTTTTATGCTTTGATCTAACTATGGTTTGGGTTTTGTTAGTTGATTGTGTTAGAATTGCTGAGTTTTATCATAGTTTTGTATATGTTTTTGTCTGTTTGGTTGCTAAGAAAATGCAAGAAAAGAGAAGAAAATCTTGAATTTTTAATTTTCTGGGCAACCATGTTTTTGGGAAGAACATGAAGAGCAATTAAATATTTTATGGGGAAGAAAGGAAAATTTTATTTAAATTATTATTTAAATAATTAAATATAATTAAATAATAACTATATTTTATTTTATTTTAAAATAATTAAAGAAAATGAAAAATAATGACGTGGCTTTTTTTTAATATTTAAAATGCTGACTTGTCTACTCCGTTTGTCACATAGGCTATTTTTTGTTAGTGCGATAACGGTAGGGATTAAAATGGAACAGTTTTTTATTTTAGAGACTAAAAGCGGTAAAAAAAAAAAAAAAAAAGTAGGGACTAAAGTGGGAATGAGGTGAAAACGTAGGGACGAAAATAGTATTCTTGCCAAAAAATTAGCTTCTAACTAGTTTGAGGTTGTCTTCTTCTAACCCACTATGTAACAATTGAAGAGATCATTCATATATAATTTTAGTCACATAAGTTTTTAAATAAATTATATAGTTTGTTTAAATATATAATAAAAATTTTAAATAGGTTCAAACCAATTTTGAGCTAAACTTTTTCAATTTTCAATTATATAAATAGAGGATTGTTATCTCCATGACATTTTCACAACATTCACAATAAATCTTAAGTGACAAATTATTACTAGTTTTAATTTGGATACAGCATTAAAATTAATTTTTTTATCCATCAATAGCGTCCAGTAACAATCTAACATCTAGTATTTATTGTCAACAAAAAGGAAAAAAGAAGTCACTAGTCTCTCTCTCTCTCTCTCTCTCTCTCTCTCTCTCCATTTTCCATGATCCATGAGCCCCACCCAACACCGATTATCAAGATATAATCACCAACTAGAGCCACCACCGCACCACCAAATCCACGATTGGATTTCTCTCTCTATTTCACTCTCTGATCTGGCCTACCATGATTCAAACCCAGGGCTTTGAGGTATTCATATGTTCTTTTATAATGGCTGACTTAGGGGTTGAATCATGGATTAAGGTATGGGTCTTGAACAAAACCCAAAATCAATTCGTAGAAAATCTCACTTATTTTTTCCAAAATGACGATATTGATGTGTTGAATGTTTGATAGTGGGTTGTTGATTGGTGATGGGTTTTTTGAATTATGAATTTGGTTAGTGGAAGGTGTCGGATTAAGTCTGAACGTGGTTGCAGATGTCAAGGTTGCCTCATGGCAGCGGCAAGGTGGTGGGTTAATGCTCTCAGCATTGAGATTTTTTTATTTTGGGGGGGGGGGGGGGGGGTTTGTTGTTTTCCTTTGAAACTAGGGGTTCTTCGATACTGGGATTTTTTGTTGTTGTTGTTGTTGTTGTTGTTGTTGTTTTGCAGGTTGGCTTTCCCGATGAAGATGATTATGGTGGTCTTCTTGTGTTTTGGGTTTGAAAAAATTTTAATTTGAGTCATGTTTTAAGAGATGCATATTCCTGGGTTTAAAATAGCCCATTTTGATCTTGTTTTCTTTTACTTTTTTTCTTTTTCTTGTTTTGGGATGACAAAGACATAAAATGAGAGTAAAAAGACTTATTTACCCCTGGTGGGTAACATAGACTAAACGGAAGTAACCTCAGGTGGGTAAAGTGTCAAAAATGAAACCACGGATAGGTAAGTTAAATTCGAACTAAACCACAGGTGGGTAATCTGTAATTATCCCTACTAATAAAGTTACCAATAAAGTGAGAAATTATTAGGTCCACTAGAAGACTGTTAACGTGATCTTTCTTGACATTTCAACTAATAAAATACTTTTATTTATGCAAATGTGATATCATCTGGTAATTTTTATTTTTTATTCCTTGAACTGATTAAGAAGCTCACACATACATTTGTACAGATAAAATCATCTTATTGATCAAAGAAGACCACCTCAATAACCCTCTCCGTATAAATAATAATTTCTCCAATAAAGCAGTCCATCATGGTGTGCTGATTTTGTATCTTCCTCGTTTTATACCCATGATAAATGAGTAATCACTATAATGCGGTCAAGCTTGGCGTGTTTCAATTTGTTTCTTTTATATGTAAATTTATACGAGTCTTTCTCAAAAGTAGGTTATACCAATCATGCACAGCCAGATCAACAATTGAGAAAGTAAAAGAAGAAATTAAAAACAAAAAAAAAAAGTTTCACAGAAAAAAGAAACCTCTTAGCCTATCAAACTCTATTAGAATACCTGTTATTATTATTTAATTTTTTTTGAGAGAAAGAAAACCTATTAATTTAGATGACAGTAAAACTAAAATTAAAAAAGAAAAAGAAAAAAAAATTAAGATGAATAATATTGGAGAGGAAATTAAACTAGCTTAATTTGGTAAGGCGAAGCTGTCTTTATTACTATGCTTCAATTGTTTTGGAGTTTTATATCTTCTTTCTCATAAATTTATGAGTTTATTATAATATACTTTTTGTGGGGCCAATTGCTCGAAAAATTAACAGAATCTATAGAGGGTGGGCTTGGGGCCCAACGGGCCTGTCCGAGGACACTCATCCGTCCGAGGATACTCTCCTGTCCGAGGATACTCCTCTGTCCGAGGACGAGATCTATTCTTCAAACCAGCTTGCGAAATAAATGTAACTATTTCAATTATCAAGGAGCTTCGCTGAGTCACATGCAAACTAAACTAATGAATATTGATCAAAGGAGGAACCAGAAAAGATAACAAATATTTTCTAAAAGCTGCTGCTGCCTCCACATTAAATGCTTCCCACCTAACTCTCTGGCCGCATTAATGTGGAGGTGATACCTAAACAGTAACCAAGCAGCCTTATAACCACCAAGCGGAGGATCTGGGAAGTTCGGGATGGGACAAAAAGAAGTTCCCAGAAGGGAACTTACACGTGTACGGTGAAAATAGAACGGGGAAGATAGTATATAAGGCGAAATCGAAAAACTCTAAGAGGACTTTTGGAGAAAAAGGAGAAAAGAAAGGAGAGAGCGAGGGAGAGACACTTGAAACCTAGCCAAGAAAAAGAAAGAGAACATTTTTCCTTCATTTGGCCTTGAAATTCCTTCCGCTGCGCCAGAACTACGTCTTTTTCTACTTACTAGAGTTAGTTCTTACGTCCACACTCTACAAATTTTATTGTCCAGGGTCCAAGATATTTTGAGTCCCTACACTTTTAATCACATGTTTTAAAATAATTATAATCAATATTTTATTTAATAATTACTTGACTTTTTTAGATAACATAATAATTGTGTGACTATTTTAGATGACTAATAAGTCATGTGATCAAAATATAGGTAGATGATTATCCAAACTATTTGGGGAGATTACTCCTACTCAGCTACAAGACTGTCTTATATAATAAGAAAATGATATATTTACAACATTTTTACAATATTTTCAAAACAAATCTTAAGTAGTAAGTTATTATTAGTAGTTATAGGTGAACAAAAAAATAATTTAAATTATAAGATTCAAATTAGAACCAATGACAACTTAACACCTATAATTTGTTGTGAAAATATTGTAAACGTAGCACCTCTCTATATAATATGCCATCTCTCAACATGTAAGGAGAATACTATTTTCACTCATTATTTTGTTGCTTTAATACCCCTATCTCATTTAGGTGGATCAATTTTAAATCCTTTAGGTGCCGTTTGAAAAGACACCCCTAATTTTGTATACTTAAAATGTGGAAAATTTTGTTTTTAAAATGTACAAAAAAAAAATACTAATTAACAAATCGAAAAAAAGAAGAAGAAATTTTTATCTAAAGGTTAGTGTATTAGTGAAATAAATATAAAATTTTGAATTCAAATTGTAGCATTCACAAATTGTATTATTATAAAGGAGTCCAGATCTTCTGTTGTATCAATTGTACTTCACTTCATGCTTCACCAATAAAACTTGGATAGTTAACATTTCTCATTAAATAAGAGATGCTAGCTCGTTAAAGTGAGAGTTATCTCATTTAATGAGAGATGTTAGTTGTCTAAATTTTATTAGTGGAGTATGAAGTAGAGCACAATTAATGAGACAGAAAATTTGAGCTCATTATAGAGTGTACGAACATGGCAAAAATGTGATTGAAACTTCCCACCGACAGTTACTATTATTTGAGTAACTGAGTTGATTCCTGGAGCAAAATTTAACATAAATTTTTTTCTTGCAAAAGATTTTTCCTTTTTTTCTCGAACCACTATATAATTTAATTTCCCTTAATCCCTGAACACTTCCCTTAACCCAAAATCACGAATTCCCACTTAAATGTGAAACAATAATTCAGATGCAACCGTGGGTCCACAATAATTAAAAGATGCGGGCGACCCATTTGAAAACAAAATAAATGAACAATAATTAAAAGGCCATGTGACTCTGTAAGAGAGAAAAAGCAAGTAAACAGAAAATAAGTGATCGAGAAGGGCTACTTCATTAAGGCCACTCATTCTCACCGTGAAAGAAGGTTGAAAAATCATCTAGATATTATTTTCAAGTCTCCTACAAAAAAAAATGATGGTGGAAGT
Source organism: Quercus glauca (assembly GCA_023736055.1). Classification (NCBI taxonomy): domain Eukaryota; kingdom Viridiplantae; phylum Streptophyta; class Magnoliopsida; order Fagales; family Fagaceae; genus Quercus; species Quercus glauca. Next base: position 11,893,333 of record CM043318.1, read on the forward strand.
AATAGTGGTTGCCTTTCAAAAGTCATGAGCACTAATAAAGTTACCAATAAAGCAGTCAAAAGTTTTTGTTTTTTTCTTACTTTACACGGTGAGCACTGATAATGCTGTCGGGGTTGGCGTGCTTCATTTTGTAACTTTATATGACCGTTTGGAATCAAGTAGGGCAGACCAAGTATGTACAGTCAAATCACCAACTGAGACAAAACAAAAGAAGAAATTAAAAAAAAAAAAAAAAAATTCAGAAACAAAGAAAACCCTAGTCAGTCTTCATTCCCATCCCTAAACCCAAGATGAACATGAACTCCTTCTTCTCACTGAAGTTAACTGATTACTATGACCAAAGACTCTGTTGACATGTATATTCCCTTTGCACATGCGAAACAAAAAGACCAATAAAAATGTCTGTCTTCCACTTGGCTTAAACCGCATTCGATTATGGCTACCCTATCTTGTTTCCCCGCTTCACAAAATAAGGGGGCAAGGCAAAGTTTAATAACAAATGGTTCTTCCAACGCGCCTGCCCCTTCGAACAATGAAAGAGGCTTCTTTGTACTGTCATATGAAAAAATCTGGTACATCTAAGCAACAAAAATCATAGCACCATCATATAAAAATATCTTGATGTAAGCAACTTGACAATTTTGCTAACACGGTCAGAGTTTTTTTTTTTTTTTTTTTTTTTTGGTTGAGAAACTAAGATGGTCAGAGTTTTACACAGGAAAGCAACTTCGACAGTCTAACTAAACAAGACATGGGATGATATAAATGAGGTCGGTCGGCAATATGTGTCCTCTGTGAAACCAAAGGGACCAGGAGTAATCCCAGACACTTCAAAAATACTCAAATTAAATTTCAGAAAAGATTTTAGTTGAGAAGAATAAGGGGTTCATGTTCATCGTGGGTTGCAGATTTGGAATTTTAATTTGGGTATTTTGAATTCAATTGTGTTTAACAGTGAGTGAGTGAGATTGTGAGGGTGTTGATGATAAGTAAGTCATGTGAGAGTCACAAGAAAGTTAATGTGGATGTGCTGACATAGAAAGATTATTTATATTTTAATTTAATATATGGCACGTGTGCATTTCATCTGCTACCTCAGGAGATTCCGTTAGTTATTTAACGGTATAGGCTAAATTGATTGTAACTTGAAATAACATGGACCAAATTGATTACTTCTAAAATGCAGGGACTAAATTGACTATGACATCAAAATGTAGGAATCAAAATAATGTTTCTACCAAAATTTTATTAAAAAAAAAAAAAACTAATAAAATAAGATGGCAAGAATGTGTTTGAACTTTGAAACTTCCTTCCGACATATTATGTAACTTATTCATTTAAGTTGATTCCCAAACGTAGAATTAATAATGGTTGCCTTCCAAAAGTCTTGAGCACTACCAATAGAGCAGTCAATCATGGTGTGCTAATTTTATATCTTTCTCGTTTTATATGGTACTAGTTTGGATGGCATGTGTAAAGCACGTGTTATTCCTTTGAGTGAGGAAAATAAGATAGAGTTTATGTTTAAAAAAATTAAGATAGAATTTATGTTTGAAGAAGAATGAAACTATGTATTTAAACTTAGAGTAACTATTTTAATATATGAGTATTTATTTGCCACGATAGTTTCTTAGAACTTATTTGCTAAAGACAATATCCATTCACTAAAAACTTCTAAGAGTGATAATGAATATCATCTTCTTCAAATAATAAACAATTGAGTTTTACTAAGATATTGTCACAATATATAAAATTTTTCAATAAATGATGTCATATATTACAATTGAAGGTCTTCATCGAATACTTGCAATTATCCACAATAAATATTTTGTTATTCATACTTCCTTTTTTACTATCTTACATTTTATGAGTCTAGCCATGATATTTAGTTTACTTACTTTTTAATGAACACCCTTTTAAGTAAGAAGAGGAAAAAAAAAAGTGGATAACAAAAGGCATGTGCCATTGAAGTTTCCATTAGACAAAATTTTAAGTCTAGAATATTTAAACCTAGGAAAATCAATGTTCTTTAGGTAATAAATAGAACATTATATATCACCATTCCAACTTTCCAAGTATGACTACCACATAAAACTCAAAATATAAAGAAATTTTTTTTGGGATATTAAAATTTAGTAAGAGTATTTTAAACATTTTATAATAAATCATTTTAAGAATCGTAAGATTTCAAAATAGTTCAACTAAGAGATTGCTCAAAAAAAAAAAAAAAATGTTCAACTAAGAGAGTAACAGTTAGGAGTACTTATTTGGTTTTAAAATTTAGGGCCCAATTTTATTTTTTTTACTTTGGTGTAAAACTGTCTTTTCTTTTTCTTTTTCTTTTTTGACTTTTAATTTTAAACAATGTGTAAAAAAAAATTTTCAAATCAGCTCAAGGAAATCGTGCTTCAAAAAGTGAATTTTGGCTTTCCAAATCTGACTAAACCAAAAAAAACAAAAAAGAAAAGAAAAATAAGGAATACAACAAAATATCACAACATTTTCACAATACTTCTATTTTTTATCTATGGTGGATCTCAGTCTAATATTTATCTTATTTTGACCTACAAGGAACTTACACCTTAATAATTGTGAAAATAATATGATAATAACAAAATGTCACGACATTTTCACAATATAATACTTTTATTTTACTTGTACTAGATCTCGATCTAATATTTTAATATTTTATTTTATTTTTATTTGACCTAAAAGGAATTGACATGTGTCACAACATTTTCACAATATCTCTATGTTTACATTGTACTTACAATGTAAATTTATATTGCAGTCACATAAAAATTGGCAAATATTGTACAAATTTGCAAAATTTGTACAATATTTACCATTTTTTTGCAAATATGTATAATATTTGTCACTTGTTGTGTGTCTACATTCTACGCTGTAAGCTTACATTGCAAAAATACAAAGTAAACATATAAAAATCATTAAAAAAAACAAAAACACAAAACAAGCTCAATCCGAACTAGCCATATTTAAGGAAAAAAAGAAAAAGACAAAAGAAATAGAAGAAGAAGAAGAGAGCTCACCAATTAATTCTCCCTATTTTAAGGCTTTTAGGTAACAGTATTAAATATTAGGTATTACGTCTACAATATATTTATAATAAATTTTTACGGTATGTTATTAATGGTTCTAATTTGAACTTACAACTAAATTTTTTTTTTTTTCACTAATAATAGTCAATAATAACTTGCTACTTAAAATTTATTGTGAAAATAATGTGAGCTTAACATTTTTTTAATATTAAAAATTTTCCTTTCTCACCTAAACTCAAATTTTTGGCTTGTTAAAAAAAAAAGTTGAATAAAACCAAAGAAAACAAAAGTTGAATAAACAATAGAGTACTGTAGCTGGAGCCATGGGCTTTTTTTATATAGTTATGGTAGATAGAAGTAGAAGTAGATCAGTAGAAGTAGAAATTGGTACGTAATCACCAATAATGCGGTCAAACTCGGCGCCCTCATTTTGTTTCTTTTATATGTAAATTTATATGAGTCTTTCTCAAAAGTAGGTTATACCAAGCATGCACTGCCAGATCACCAATTGAGAAAGTAAAAGAAGAAATCCAAAAAAAAAAAAAAAAAGTTTCACAGGACAAAGAAAACCTCTTAGCACATCAAACCCTCTTAGAATGCCTATTATTATTTTGAGAGAAAGAAAACCAATTAACTTAAATGACAATAAATTAAAACAGAAAAAAATTAAGATGAGGAATATTGGAGAGGAAACTAGCTTTGGTAAGACGAAGCTGTCTTTATTGGTATGCTTCAATTGTTTTGGAGCTTTATATCTTCTTTCTCATATATAATAAGGTAAGAGATTTTCCATCATATCAATTTGGAGAAATTTTTTTCAATCCACTATGTAAAATTTATGAGCTTACTATAATATATTTTTACTAACATACTTTAAAAAAATTTTATAATCAATACTTTATTTAATAATTATTTGACATTTTTAGATAACATAATAATTATTTGACTGTTTTAGATGACTAATAAATCATATGATAAAAATATAGGTAGATGATTATCCAAACTATTTAGAGAGATCGCTCCTACTCAACTACTAGACTATCTTGTTCCTCAAAAATATAAAAAAATAAAAAGCTATAAGACTGTCTTATATAATATGACTTGTCTAAACATGCCAAGAGAGTACTATTTTCACCTCTTATTTTGATGCTTTAATACCTTGATCTCATTTAGGTGAATCAATTGTAAATCTTTTAGGTGCCTTGTCTATATGACACCCCTAATTTTGAATACTAAAAATGTGGAAGAATTTGTTTTTAAAATGTTAAAAAAAAAAAAAACTAATTAACAAACCGAAAAAAAAAATGAAGAAATTTTTATCTAAAGGTCAGTGTATTGGTGAAATAAATATAAAATTTTGAATTCAAATTGTAGCATTCACAATTTCTACATTTTGTGGTAATGTAACCTGTTTCAAAGAATCATATATTTGTATAAAACTGACGGGGAGTATGGAACTACCCCCTTTGAATAGCCATTTGATTAAAAGAGCAATGGAAAATTTTCGAAAGGTTATATATATATATATATATATATATATTTAAAAAACCCCTTTATCACGTAATTGTGTAGTGCATGAAGCACTATTTCTGTGCTGCTAATTTTGGTTTGGTCAGGCAGCAGTGAGTTGATAATTACGATAATTAGAGCTTGGCTTGTAATAATTTAGGGGCGTTTGGTTAAACAACAGTATATTTATTTCTACACACTTTTTTACTTACACATATTTTTACAAAACAAAAACAACATTACTAGAAATCTTTTACCATAATAATTACAATACAGGCCCCTTGGTCCTCGCTGCAAAAAAGTGTGTTTTAGTTTAAGATTGGATTAGCTTTACTTAAATTACCCTAAAATCTGAATATTTTTAAACTCTTGATGGACCGAGTATGCATATGAGAGGATGTAGTTGTACCGCTTGAAGTAACTAATAATTTTTCATTAGGACAATTATTGGTTTACATATTAATATGACAATGTCAATTTATTGTAAAATATTAAATGAATGTAAACATTTGTAAAAAGTGTATACGGTTAATCGGTTATACACATTTTGTTTAGTTAACAATGAAAATCTTACATTAATATATAAGGTAAAACGATATAAATACAATAATTTACAAAGATATTAAATACAGAGAAAATGTAAAAGTAGTACAAACGTGGCAAAATGAGTTTGAAACTTCCTACCGACAGTTACTATTATTTGAGTTGATTCCTGATGGTGGAAGTAATAATGGTTGCCTTCCAAAAGTCATGAGCAGTCAAAAGTTTTTGTTTTTTTCTCACTTTATACGGTGAGCACTAATAATGCTGTCCAGGTTGGCGTGCTTCATTTTTGAACTTTATATGACTGTTTGGAATCAAGTAGGGTAGACCAATAATGCAAAGCCAGATCACGAACTGAGAAAGCAAAAGAAGAAATCAAAAAAGCAAAACAGAGAAAACCCTATTCAGTCTTCACTTCTAACTCATATCTCAGAAGAGAGTCTCTTTGGTTACTTCCATCATTTCCCATATTTGATATTTCCTTCTTTCCCACGAGTGAATCATGTCAGTAATCGGAGAGGCTGCTTTATCCTCTTTGTTGGAGGCTGCTTTTTCCTCTTTGTTTAAGGGGCTGTCTGGCACGTTAACGTCCTCTGATTTGCTGAAGATCTTTCGGCAAGAGCAGGTTCATGTTGACCTCGACAAGTGGAATGATACGTTACTGAAAATCACTGCAGTTTTGGAGGACGCAGAAGAGAAGCGGGAGACAAGCAGGTCGGTGAAGAGATGGCTGGAGGGTCTGGAAGGCTTGGCTTATGATGCGGACGACATATTGGATGAGTTTGCAACTGAAGTTTAGCGACGTAAGTTAAATGCAAAACCCAGCACAAGTAGGGTACGGAAGTTCATACCAGCTTGTTGTATGGGTTTCAATCCAAGTTCTATTAAGTTCGTTGCCAATATGCGTCCCAAGATTGCAGATATCGACTCAAGACTACAAAGAATTGTGGCAGAAAAGAATGGTTTGGGTTTGATAGAAAGCACTGGGGGAAGGACTGGGACAGAAAGATCAAGGGTGCCCACTACTCCTCTGAATGAAGACGATAATTATGGCAGGGAAGAGGACAAAAAGACTATCATCGAGTTATTGATGAGTAGTGAATTTAGTAATGCTAAATTCTCTGTGATTCCCATAGTTGGTATGGGAGGTCTGGGTAAGACAACTCTTGCCCAACTAGTCTACAACGATAATGATGTCAACAGCTATTTTAATTTGAAAGCATGGGTTTGTGTTTCTGAAAATTTCGACATTGTAAGGTTGACAAAAGAAATTCTACAATCTATCACTTCTGAGCACTGCGATGCTAATGATTTAGGCATAATACAAGTCAAATTGATGAAAAAATTAGATGGCAAGAAGTTTTTGCTCATTCTAGATGATGTTTGGAACGAAAATTATGATAAATGGACTAAACTATGTTGTCTGTTTAAATGTGGGGCTCAAGGAAGCACGATTATTGTCACCACTCGGGAACGTAGTGTGGCAGAAATGATGCGAACTACTCCGCTAGCTTACCAGTTGAAAGAGTTATCAATTGATGATTGTTGGCGTGTATTTATCCAACATGCGCAGTGGTCAACCGATTTTGTTGCACATCCAGAATTTGAAGAAATTCGTAGAGATATTTTAGATCGGTGCAAGGGGTCACCTTTGGCAGCAAAAGTACTAGGAGGCGCTTTACGCAGTATGCACAAGCCTGATGAATATTGGAAAAATGTGCTAAATAGCAAGATTGCTATTTGGAAAAAAAAGGATATTATTCCAGTTCTTGAATTGAGCTACCAATATCTCCCTTCACATTTAAAGAGGTGTTTTGCGTATTGTTCACTATTCCCAAAAGATTATGAATTCGAGGAGAATGAGCTTGTCTTGTTATGGATGGCAGAAGGATTGATTAAAGAAACGGAAAGAAACGAGCTGATGGAAGATCTAGGTAGTGAGTATTTTCATGATCTACTAGGGAGATCATTCTTTCAACAATCAAGCAATAATAAATCACTCTTTGTCATGCACGATCTCATCAGTGATCTAGCTGAATGGGCAGCAAGAGGCTTGTGCTATAGAATGGAAGATACATTGAGCACTAATAAGCAATTTGAGATTTCTACAAAGGTACGACATTTCTCTTACACTCGATGTTATTATGATGGCATCAAAATGTTTGAAAACTTCCCCAAAAATATGCATCTACGAACATTCCTACCCTTACCAATCAAGTCATCAGGCTACTTAACAAACTATGTTCCTAATTGTTTGTTGCCACAATTAAGATGCTTAAGAGTATTATCTTTATGTGGATATGAAATCATTGAGCTACCAAGCTCAATCGGTGATTTGATACATCTAAGATATCTCAACCTTTCTAATACTCCAATTAGAAATTTACCAGAATCAACAAGTTCTCTATACAATTTGCAAACATTGATATTGAAAGGTTGTCACAAACTTACAAAGTTACCGGAGAAAATTATGGATCTAGTTAATCTTCGGTATCTCGACATTACAAATGCCTATTTAATTGGAGAAATGCCGGTGGGAATAGAAAAATTAAAGAACCTACACACGCTATCTAATTTTATTGTGGGGAAAGATAATGGATCCAAGATAGGAGACTTGATGAACTTGGAGTTTCTTCAAGGAAGATTATGCATTTCGAGTTTGGAGAATGTGCTCGATGTCGAGGATGCAAGAAGGGCCAATTTAAATGGTAAGAAGAATTTAGATACACTAGAGATCGAATGGGAGTCTGCACCTAATGATTTACAAGATGCAAGCATTGCAAAAGATATTCTTGACATGCTACGACCTTCAACAACAGTGAAAAAACTTTCAATTAATGGCTATATTGGTGTGAAATTCCCAACATGGCTAGGAGACCATTCCTTTTCTTATATTGTGGATCTAAAGATTGTCAGATGTGCAAAATGCATATCCTTACCGGCTGTTGGACATCTATCCAACCTCAAATTCCTTACCATTAAGAGTATGTCTATGGTGCAGACTATTGGTCCTGAGTTTTATGGGGAAGGTTTCTTGAAACCTTTTCAATACTTAGAAACACTTCACTTTGAGGATATGCAAGAATGGCAAGATTGGATTCCTTGTGGAGTTGAGTACGGAGAATTCCCTTGCTTGCGTAAGCTTTATATCTCTCAATGCCCCAAATTGCAAGGGAAATTGCCACACCATCTCCCATCATTGGAAAATTTTTCTATTAGTAATTGTGAGCAGTTGGTTGTTTCAATTCCAAGCCTTCCAATGCTCCATGAATTAGAAATTGTGGGATGCAAAGAGGTGGTGAGAAAAAATATGGAACAGTTATGCTTGCTGGAGTCAATTACTTTTTCTATTCCAAGTCTTAAAAGCTTATCAAAGGAGTTCATGGAAGGATTAGCAAAGGTAAAAAATCTAAAGATAGATAATTGTAACGAGCTGATGTCTTTGTGGCAAGATAGTCTCATATCCCTTGTTAGGTTGGAAATTCAGTCATGCCCGAGTCTCATCAACATCCACTTGGCTTCTACATTAAACACATTGACTATTAGAGGTTGTGGTGCTTTAAATTCCTTACCAATGGCCAATTGTACATGCTTGGAATATGCAACTATTGAGAAATGTAGTTCTTTGATGTTCATTTCAAAACACCAGCTACCTCCAACTTTGAAAAGGCTAGAGATAAACCATTGTGAGAATTTGCAGTTTTTGATAGACGAGGGAGAGGCCTCTTCTTTATTAACGAAAGAGGAGAGTATTAACAGTAATGCATCTCTTCTTGAGCACTTGGTTATTAGTAGGTGTCCATCTCTAAAATGTGTACTATTAAGAGGTGACCTCTTTGTGAAGCTTAAATTCCTTGAGATTTGGAGTTGCTCAGAGCTGACATCATTATCATCAAGTAACCAGTTACCTATTGCCCTTAAAAAACTTAAAGTACATAATTGCCCAAAGTTAGAGTCACTGGCGGACAACTTACACAATAATGTGTCTCTTGAATGTCTTAGAATCTATAATTGTGAAGAGATTAAATTCTTACCGGAGGGCCTACACAAACTCTGCCACTTGAATGAAATAAGCATAGGAGACTGTTGTAGTCTTGTTTCATTTCCGGATGGAGGGTTTCTCCCCACTCACCTGACAAATCTTTCGATCTCTCGCTGTGAGAAACTAGAGGCCTTGCCCCGCATGCATATGGTCACTTCTCTTGAAATATATGAATGTCCAAGCATAGTATCCTTACCAGAAGAGGGCTTGCCGACAAACCTAAAGAAACTTTCGTTGGGAGGGATGACTAACTGTAAGCAAGTATTTGAATGGGGATTGCACAGACTCACGTCTCTTACAGATCTCACCATTTATGGTGGTAATGGATTTGAGGATTGGCAGTCGTTTCCTGAGGAGGAGGATGGGAAGACGATGCTACCGCTACCTACCTCTCTAACCTCCCTGTGGATTTACGAATTTCCAGATATAGTGTTCCTATCCCCCAAGGTATTTCAAAACCTCTCTTCACTTGAACGACTGTGGATCTGGAATTGCCCTAAACTCGCATCCCTCCCAGAGAACGGCCTGCCTCCCTCACTTCTGGAACTACAAATTAGTGGATGTCCAGTGCTGAAACAAAACTGCAAGAAAGGAAAAGGGCAAGAGTGGTTGAAGAATATCATCAACATCCCTTGCGTTCAGATTGATGGCAGGTCCATCTACGAGCTGCAGGAGGAGAAGCAGCAATAATTGTGTAAAACAGAGAGAGCAAAATGTACAGAAATATACATATTTACTCCCTCAAGGTACAACATTTAGAAATTGGTATCTCTCTTCTCTCTGTGTGTATATTTATGCAATATGAATTTTAAAAATCCAAACCTAATTTAAGCTAATTCTTCTAGTGTTGCAGCAGAGACTATCTTCTCAACTCCAAAAAATTCTTCTCAAATTCCTAAAATTTGGAGGTACGTTAAACTTTTGGGTTATACATTTTATTTTATTAGTTTTTGTTTTACATTTATATTGTTCAGTGAAGTGGGTATTGTGGGACATGTATATGGTGTGGGATTCATATTCGTGGTAACGAGTGTCTGAAATTTGGTCTAGTTTTAAGAGGCAATAAACTTTGAAGCAATTTTTTTTTGGGTTGAAGATTTTTTAATTGTAATTAAAGATTCGTTGTTTTTGTAATTTTTATTGGGGACTATTTAGAATTTACCTTACTGATATAAATTTTGGTCTTTTGTGAGGTTTCACATCCGCGGTATAATTTTTTTTTTTAGGGAGAATAGTTGTAAAGAGGTGTTTAGATGTGGTTTAGCTCATCCATATCTCTTACAGTTTTAAATGAATCTTTATGCCTAATGCACATAACTGTCTGATGAAATTCTTGAAAGAGAAATAGTAACATGGAATTTGATGATTGCAGGTTATATATCGGGCTGTGGAACATGTTTATCTGTGGGTATGTACGGAATGGAGGGCTGAGTCAAATGTTATTTTAACCAGAGATCATGCCTTGGCCTTAAATAGATGATAGAAGCATTGTCACCTATGCGCTACAGATGGGCAGGTATTTTATTTGTTCCAAAGCAGTTATGGTATGAAATGAATTATAATGATTTCATTAAAATGTGTACCTAACTTATTAATGACCTTGAACATTCCATAACTTGTGATTATCTGTACCATTTCATTAGAATGCAAGAACCCTTTAGTTTGGACAGGACCTTACTGATAGATCTGAATTTATTGGATCAAATTCCATTATTGATTGGCTCTCTGTTTGGGTGGAGAGATGTCTACGGATGCTGATTTGTTTCTTCTATCATTGTTGTTTTGCAGCTACTCTCAGGTTTTTTTTTGGTTAATAACTCTCTGGGCAATTTGGAAATGTAGGAGTGAGAGCATGCTTGAATGGAAGGCTGTCAATGCTTCTCAAGCTCTTTAACTACTGCAAGCACATGGTTTTGATCTGTCAAGAAGAAGCAGTGCCTGTGAATCGTTTTTTAAGAATTTTTATACCTCCTGTTTGCAATTGGACACAATTTGTTGATTGTTGAGAACGACAGAGGCTGATTTCAGTGGAAGTTTTCTGGTGAGGTGCAAGCTTTCTATGCAAAGATTGAATGGGGAACCAAATTACAAGATGCTGTATTCGTTGGATGACTTAGGAGTAATCCATAGCCCTTAGACAATTTGTGAAGCCTTATCCTTTGTACTTATGAAAGGCGTGGTGGCTGCACTTTTACTTACTAGAAGATCTGAGGTTTGTAGCCTTTGTTGTGGAAAGCAAACGCCAAGCTGGGAGATACAAGCTGTTAAGAAAGACATTGCTTGATCTGCTGCGTTCGCGATTTTGTAACCTCCCGGTTTGGTAATTCTAGTCAGTATCCTATTTAATGCATATAGCGTGGTCCTCTTTTTATGCAACTTTTATTTTAAACATTGCATGTACTGATTACAAGTTTCAAGCTTACCAGTTAAAAAATATCTTTATAGATTCCGCTGATTAACCACCACTTTGACTAATGTGCTGAAAATTGTTGTTTTAAACTTTACTTTCAGCCATCAATTAATCCTGGCTTAAAGAATATTCTGGACAACATTGCACATTGTACTTGAAAACATCGCTTTAAGATATACCACTATGGTGAATACTAAATTTTATTAGCTGGTATGGCCATCATTTTTTTTTCTTCTTTCGGAATTTTTCTTGATAGTGAAGCATGAAAATTTTAGCTTTAAGTTGTATTTTATTTTTCATATATATATATATATATATATATATATATTTATTTATTTATTTATTTATTTATTTGTAGTTTATCAAACTCAATTTCTTTTCAAATTTTCAGTGGCTTTATTATTGATGGTTGGATGCAAAGTGGGCCAGTCATCCAGCATTTGATTGTCTTATTGGATTCTTGCAAAGATGGTCACATTAGCTAAATTCTGGCATCAGGTAGTAAAAAGTTTTTTGTGCTGGTTTCTTATCATTTTTTACTGTGAAGGTCAACTGAAATAAAAAAGTTGATCAGTAAGGAAGATACATCGACTGATTTACTCTTTTTGGGATCAAGGTTAATTGACTGTGTTTTTTCTCCCAAGGCTCATATCCACTTTCAAGGATTTCACAATGGAACAATAAAAGAAGGGTCAATACTTCTCTGCTTGATGAGTATTTGGGTGCAGATTACTCCTCTTACCATACCACCTGACCTGAGCTGTCAATTTTAACTTATTTAATAGTTCCATTCAGTAAATGTATATTAATAGAGGAACTTTGATGCAGTATTTGGGTGCAGATTACTCCTCTTACCATACCACCTGACCTGAGCTGTCAATTTTAACTTATTTAATAGTTCCATTCAGTAAATGTATATTAATAGAGGAACTTTGATGCAGCTATGAATGAAATGAAGCAGCCTATATGTAAGGATACATCCCTCAACACAAGGTATAATAATGAAAAGAACACTCTAGAACCTGAATTTATATCTTGCTGACATGCAGTGTTTTTAAAAACAAGCTCTAATTATAGGATAGACATGGGAGTTAGATTGAAATGAGAAACTATGGCTTCATATTTTTATTTGTTTGAACTGGAATCAAGTTTTTTAATTTTAGTAAGACAAGATGATTCACCTGATTGCAGGTTTTATATTGTGCTGTGGAACATGTTTATCAGTGGGTATGTATGGAATGGAGGGATGGCTTTTTAATACTATGCCTGACTGGAATGTTCTTACAGTTATATCTGAATTTGTTGAATCAAATTCCATTAATAATTGGCTCTCTATTTGTGTGGGATGGTGATTTTTTTCTTCCATTGTTGTTGTTATTGAAGCCACTCTTAGGGCTTGTTTTCTTGGCTAATAACTCTTTGGACAATTTTGAAATGCAGGAGTGAGAGCATGCTTGAAGGGAAGGCTGTTAATGCTTCTCAAGCTTTTAACTACTGCAAGCACATGGTCAGGATTTGTAAAGAAGCAACGGGTAGAAATCATTCTTTAAGAAGTTGTAAACCTCCTGTTTGCAATTGGAAACGATCTGTTGATTGTCGAGAATGACAGGTGCTGATTTCAGTGGATGTAAATACCAAAAGAGAATGTTACTATTATGGTTCAAGCTTTCTATGCAATAATTGAATGGGGAACCAAATTGCAATAGGCTGTTATGGTTGGATGGCTTGGTTGAAATTCATAGTCCTTTATCAGACAATTTGTGAAGCCTTGTCCTTTGTATTTTGAAAGGCAAGGTGACTGCACATGTACTTAATGGTGGCTCTTTGGTTTGCAGCCCTTGTTATGTAAAGCAAATTCCAAGCTGGGAGATGCTGTTAAGAAAGACATTGCTTAATGTACTGTTTTTTCTAAGCTCTCAATTTGCTAATTGTTCAGTTTTCAGTTTGATGCACATAGCCTGGTCCTCTTCTTATGCAACTTTTATGTTAAACATCGTATGTACTGATGAGGAGTTCAAGCTTAACAGTTTTAAAAATATAGTCATGGATGCTGTTGACTTACCACCATTTTGACTAACAGGTTGAAAACTGTTTTTGAAATTTTATTTCCGACCATCAAATTATCCTGGCTTAAAGAATAATCTGGATAGTATTGCACATTGTGCTTGAAATCATAGCTTTAAGATATACACTATGGTGAATACTGAAGAATACTAGCTAGTAAGACCATCATTTTCTCTCTTTTGGAATTTTTTTGATAGTGAGAGCATGGAAATTTTTAGCTTTCATTTGTAGTTTTATCTTTTCATTAAAAAAGAAGGGGAAGATTTGTAGTTTATCTAACTCAATTTCATTTCAAATTTGCAGCTGCTTTATGATTGATGGTATGATGCAAAGTGGGCCAGTAATCCCGCATTGGATTGATTTATTGAATTCTTGCAAAGATTGTCACATTAGCTAAATTTTGGCATCAGGTAGTAAAGACTTTTGTCTTGGTTTCTTGTCTTTGTTAAGTGTAAAGGTCAACTGAAATACAAAAGCTAATCAGTAAGGAAGACACATTGACTGACTTATGCTATTTGGGAGGGTCTTTTTTGCAGATATTGAATGAAACGAAGCAGCCTTTTTGTAAGAATACATCTTCCAACAGAAGGTATAATATTGAAAACAACACTCAAGAACCTGAATTTTTATGTTGCTGACATTCAATATTTTTCAAAACAAACTCTAATTATAGGATAGACATGAGATTTATATAGAAATGGGAAACTATAAATTCATATTTCCGTTTGATTGATTTGGATTTTAAGTTAATTATAGTATGACAAGATGGTTCACCTGATTGTATTTTAGTGGGAACAACCTTTCCTTTTCTCATATGATATGTAAGAAGTAAAAAATCATTGCTGATGATATATCTGGTATATTGCTTTGAAGTATACCTTATTCATTGATTGTTCAATCTTTCTTTTTCCTTTTCTTCTACATTTTATTTTTCTATGTTTCTCTGTATTGTCTGTTTTATGGTTTGCCCAATTAGAATCTCTAGTGAGCTTAAAGATTGAGGAAAGAAATTATTCAGGTCTGAGAGGGCAAACACCGAATCGACTTTTCTTTTGTGTATGTGTAAATAAAAATATAAGTTCCCCTTTCTTTTATCTCTTTTATCTTTCAAAACAGCAGCAAGCTAGAGATGATTACTAGAAATTTGTGATGAATTCTAGTATATATATATTTTTTTCAAAGTTGTCTTTAGAGTATGCTATAGTACCTTCATTTCCATAAATGTCACATAGCAGTATAGAACAAAAAACCATGTTCTTAGTTTTCACTGAATTTTTATTTGCAAAATTTCAGGGAAGATTTACATTGGTTATGTGATCTAAAGGAGGCTAACCAGCTATTGTAGATATTCTAAACCATTGAAAACATGGAAATGGCGAATCACTTCCACTCGTTGTGCAAGTCTGGTAATTAAAAATATTCTTATCTTCATTTCATCATGTGCCACTGCTTTATTTGTTTTGTATATTCTACTTTGGCCCGAGTAAATAGTATAGCGCCTCTACTCCCTTGATAACTGATTGGATCTTGAATTTTTCAACAGGCATCTGCAATTCCTATAAGAAGCTTTCAGTAGCAAACATGATAAAGCCAAAATCCTTTCCGTCTTCTATGAATTTCCTGTCCTTCAGTTCTGAGGATCATAAACTACCTATCCAGCTTGACCTGCTTGTAAATTGTAATATCTATCCATTTAAGCATGTATGTTAGTGAGAAGGCATATTAGGTTTACTATAGCTTCAGATTGTGGTAATGATGGAGCTTAGTCTTTGAAATCTTGACTCAAACTATTCAGTGGTGAAAACTCTTACTACTTGGGAGATGTATTATAATGTTGGTGCTTGAGAGATGTATTATTTTCAATACAAATGACCTTGGTCTGTTAAAGGTCATTTGTTGATCATCAAAGAATGCAATCGCAACTAATCATGCAATAAATTAATTTCAACATTAATTTCGACCCTACCGAGGTCTGGATCCAAGTACATAATTATAGATTGTACTAATTGGCTTATAAAATGTTAATTGCCTTTTGAAAGTTCTAAAATTCTCTGGAAATAATTATAAAGCTGATTTGGCGGGTTGCAAATGTTTCTCTAATTCCAAGGGCACATTTTTTGTGCATTTGCACAGAGTAGAGCAAGTGCCCATGAGGCCATGACTATAGTTCAGCAAAAGCATTTGGGTTTTTAAAGGACTAGTGAGATAAACGACTGTTCATTGGTTCATTTATATGCTATAGCCCTCGCTACTATATTAGAATCACACATGTAAACCGAAATTTTTTTTTTTTTTTTTGAGAATCACATGTAAACCGAATTTCATATTGAAATAAAACACAAAGTTATCATAAATCAAAGTTAAATATTTAGTACACTAAGAACCCGGTAAGTACGTGCATGTCAACCCTTCCATAGCAAGAAAAAGTGAAAGGCACTATAATAAGAAAGGCTCAGGGTATTTTGAGGCCTTAGGCCAAATTTTTAAATGGGGCATTTTTTACTGTTTAAATATCTATTTTATATTGTCAATTTTATATATAATCAAGGACGGACTTAAGCTAATGGGATTAGAGCATAACAAAAAAAAAATCCTCTTATTATAAAAAAATGTTTGGAGCTGCGTTTATTCTAGGTTTGCTATAAATTGAAAAAAAAAAAAAAAAAAAAAAAACTCTAAACAAAACCCAATGCCCATTTCAACCTAGCTCACTCTCAGCTCACTCTCATCAATCGGTAAGCTCTATCTCTCTCTCTCTCTCTCATCGATCCTCTATCTCTTCTGAATTGTTAATCTGGTGCTGATGTTCTTGATGAGTGTTTTGGCTTTTCAATAGTTGGTTTTGCTCTTGTAATTTAAAAATAAAAAATAAAAAAAATTTAGTTAGCCCTTTCATGTTTTTCAATTGATTGCGAAATGATTTATTTTGTTCTTTGTTGTGTGCTTTGAATATGTCTCACTGCTTAAGAACTTGGAGGAAAGAGACGAGGAGAATGGAAAGGATTGTTGCAAGTGAAGTGACTATGAATTGAAATTTCAGGTACATTAATTAATTAGTGCCTGTGAAGTGTTTGTGAAAATGTTGTTGTTCTATCAAGATTGTGATCTGGAAAAGCATTTTTGATGTAACTGAATATTTCACCTTTTCAATATTTATTTTTAATGTTGTCGCTCTGTTTAAGCAGATACAATTATTTGCTGAAGCTTTGCAGTATCAAATGAAGTTTCTACAAAGGCCACAGGTCTATTATAATATTCCCTAGCATATATATATATATATATATATTGTATTTTCTTCGTTAATATGGAATTATGTCCTAACTTTTGGTTTGGGTTTCAGATTCAAACAGTGTGCTTTGATAACCTTGGCCTTTAATTTGCTTGCTGCAATTCTAAATACATTGTTCAAGAACAATCAAAGGTTTTTCTTCCCCTTCCATTCTAATAATCTAATTAAGTACTGAGGTGATTTTGTTATTTCACTAAATAAAATTTGTCATGAACTGACTATATTGTTAAATTGTAAATAAGTTTTGTTATTTGCTGTGATTATGTAAGTTTTGTTATTTGTTTTCTAAATTTAGGACCATAGAATCCGCCTAAAAATGTAATGTAAATCATGTGAGGCATTCTCAACAGTTCTCCTGCAGGTAAGAGACATGTCTAGTCATCCAATGACAATAACAAGAGGATAGAGTTAAGGTGAGTGAGACCCACCACTTGTTTCTCTTTCATTTGATTAAACATTATGGACCCCTTAGACACCACAAACACCCCTTTATTCAGTCACTAACTACATTCCAAGTCACCCTTTAAGTTATATTAGTTGTTATTAAGTCATTTTTCACCCATAAGATTAGTGCTTGTCTTGTGACCTTGATTCCAAGCACAGTCCTGAAAATTAGGGTCCATGAGGTGTGGCTACTATCATGATTTGTTGCGTATGTATATTTGGGGTCCTACACAATATTTGTAACCAGAAAATCAAAGTGATTAGTTTTGACCAAAATGACAATATAATATGTGCAAATCTAAATTTTTTAGATCTCTTGTGAACTTTTTCTTGGGTGCTGTCTTGGGATCCTAGAGATAAGAGTATGAGAAAGGTGGGTGTGATTTTATCTGGAGCAACCTTTTCTTGTCTGGAGTATTTGGTTAGAATATCATCCAATGAGGCTCCAATCATGTTGTTATGCATGTGTTCCTCAGCCTTTGTTTAAGAATATTTTAGGGTTTACCATCATTCAGGGGTTTTGAGTAGTGGATTGAAGTGAAGAGTGTTACATTATTAGGACAAAACTTAGTTATAATTTCTTAACTATTGTACCTTAAATTTTCCAATTAAATTCAACCATACGACGTATTGGTTAATGTAACTACGTAGTTGAATTTAATTATGGAACCTGGAATGCATTTGTAGATTCTGAGCCATTAGAATATATATATATATCCCCAAAGAAGCCATATTTGCAAAAATTTCTTTCATTGTTGGAAGTGAGTGATTGAAGCTGCAAGATGACCTGATTGAACCATATCTATAAAGCTGAAGTTGAACCATATTTGTTTTCCAATTGTTTCTAACCCCTTGGCTTACTCGAAAACCCCTTTAAAAAACTAACTAAATATATATATATATATATATACCTATGTATAGCATGTATATATATAGGATTTAAAATTTTATGACATTTATTTCATAATAATTGTTTTTTACCATTTGACCAAGACACCAATAGGTTTATGTTTTAAGTGTAAGCAATCGAGATTCAGATTAACTCAAGATACTTATTTGACAACAAGAAACTTTAGTTTGCCAATTTACCTAATTGGAATCCATTGTTTAGGGTTTCATGAGTTATAAATTTATTATATATATATATATATATATGTATTTACAAAAACCAGCTAGAAGAGGGTGTCTCCTTGTGCTAATTAACCGCTCCTGTCCCTACAGCTATACAAGTCCAATAACGAGGTTCCATTATTTTGTTGGTAGGTGATAACTGTTGCATTATTTATATGAAAGGCATGAATTAGCCAGGTTGGTGGAATCAGTTGGGGTTGTCCTCCATTTGTCTTTAGCTTTGGGTGGTTCCTCTGTCTTTGGTGCCTTTGGTTGACAAACAATGACATATAGACAAGCCCAAATGGAAGGGAAAGGACCACTCCTTTTTTAAATAGTTTTGATTAATAGATAGGGTCACGTGTTTTCTTTTTAATTTAGCTCAAAGGGTTGAATTTTCAAATTGGTTAAATAAAGCAAACCAAATTAATATTTTCCATATATTTGGTCCCACTTGTGTTTGATTAGTCATACATTCTCGCATATAGATACGGTTTGCCAATGCCATTCCCAATTTATCAGTTTCTGTTCAAGGATGGTGCAGATTCATTTTAGGAGATTGCACATCATCTCTAATTAGATTTTGTGAGCATATACATCAATATTCTGAGAACAAATATATTGGGACTCCAACGAAAATTTGATTCTGCCTTCAACTTTACATTTTTAGGACCACAGGAGGTTCCTCATGCTTGCACCAGTATAAAGATTTCTATTTATGTATAATATATGCTTGATGTGTATAAGAAACATTTTCTCATCTGTAAACAAATAATGATTTTTGTTTTCCTACTAAAAGAAAAGTTTTTTTTGATTGATCAGTTGAAATGTGCTACTTTGCCAGTCAATCTCTTAAGTTGAATAGTCAAGTTTTTCTAGTTTTAGCATGTTATGAAGGAAAATTACTTTGAAGTTCTTCCAAAATAATTTCCTCATGATGTCATTTCCT
Organism: Quercus glauca; assembly: GCA_023736055.1. Lineage (NCBI taxonomy): Eukaryota > Viridiplantae > Streptophyta > Magnoliopsida > Fagales > Fagaceae > Quercus > Quercus glauca. The sequence continues at coordinate 11,912,752 of CM043318.1, forward strand.
CCAGTTCATATCTTCAAGTTTCGTTTCCAAGTTGATATATATTTGTCCTCATGAAAACAAGGTCAAGGGGCACCATGCACATGGAAAGGAAGAGGGAATGAGTGACAACTTGTACCATTGGCTGCTCTGGATTTGTCTCTCTTATAGCCTTTAAATTCATTTTATTCACTGGAAAAATAGATGTGTGTAGCTTGTCTGATCTGCCCATTACTTTGGAGTTTGGAACATTCGTCATGGAATCTTTTTCCTTACCTGTAGTTGAAAAGAATAAGCAACTAAACAGACGGATTATATACCCTGGTATGACTAGTTAGTTTAAGGAGTAATTCTTAGATACTTGGAGAGCAGAAAAAATAATGCTCTCTCTTCTCATATTAATAGTGAGGTCATCCACTAATTAAATTTATAGTGGGATCCATCATGAATATAACAGTAGGGAGCATAATTTATTCGTGTTCTAGGAGTACGTACCTTATAATTTTTCCTAGCTAGTTTAAGTCAATGACAATAAACTTGGGAAATTTTGAATTTTCATTTTTAGTAATCTTATTCAACTTTTTACTATTCCCGTCTTGGGTTTTATAATTAAGAAAGAGATTCACAGTTTCACACAATTTAAAATCAAATTACTCCATGTAGCTAGAAAGCAATATGTTAATGGGTAAATTTTAAATACGATAGTACAATATATTCCTTAATTAAATTCAAATACTTGGTTTTACCCTATGTTAATTAACTTGTATTATTTATATATGGAAAGGTGAATTAAAAAATAATCATAATTAAATGTGAATAGTTTAATGACGCTTCTCATTTGTGGGGTCTAGAATCAAATCAAATCCCTCAACTTTTAAAAGTCTATTTGGTAAGCTTATTTTTGTTTGTTTTTTTTGTTTAAAAAATAAACTATGAAATATAAAATAGGCGTCATCAAATATATATATATATATATATATATATATAAAATAGGCCTTCCACCAGTTTCACACAATTTAAAATCAAATTACTCCATATAGCTAGAAAGCAATATGTTAATGGGTAAATTTTAAATACGATAGTACAATATATTCCTTAATTAAATTCAAATACTTGGTTTTACCCTATGTTAATTAACTTGTATTATTTATATATGGAAGGGTGAACTAAAAAAAAAATCATAATTAAATGTGAATAGTTTAATGACGCTTCTCATTTGTGGGGTCTAGAATCAAATCAAATCCCCTCAACTTTTAAAAGTCTGTTTGGTAAGCTTATTTCTGTTTGTTTATTTTGTTTAAAAAATAAACTATGAAATATAAAATAGGCGTCATCAAAATATATATATATATATATATATATATATATAAAATAGGCCTTCCACCATAGGATTCTTTTGCACAAAATTACTGTAGGGGTCTTCTATGAACCTTGGGCTCTTCTACCCATACTTGAGTGTTGTAGAAATTTTTGTGTCTTTTTTGAGTACAAGTATTACCCCATTAGTAGGGATTTGGAGGTTTGGAATCAGATTTTGGTCATGGAAAAGAATATAAAAGAACTATGGAAAAAGTTCTGTAACTGAATAGGAGGAAACGGGCATAGTCATACATGAAGGACAATTAAGGGGAAAGCGAAAAGGGGCCTACTTACTAAGTTGAATGGGCAATATAACGTGCCAGTGGGTTTGTTTTAGGTATTTTAATAAATTGATCAAAGATGGTGAGAAGGAAGGCTTAAATTACAAACCGACAAGGCAGATGAATGCCATCGGAGAGGATTTAAATCAAATTTTAAAATACAGGGTACCAGGGATTGATCGAGCTTTACATAGTGCACTCAAAGGAGAAGTAAAAAAACGTTGGGTTACACGTATAAGTAAAGTCACACATTGAATAATGATTAGAATAATGAGTAGTTTTTGTAAAAGTCTTGCTTTTAAGAATGGTGCTTGAGCTGTGTAATTGAATGCGACAATTGAAAACTCCATTTTTTGTTTCGTCTTTTTTCTTCTCTTATTAATCTTTTGATATACTCTTCCTCGAATGTGTTTACTATTCTATTCCTGGTTGTTCAATTTGTTTTATAGATTTCGGTGCTAGGCTACTTTTCAAGGCATTTGTTGCATTTCAGTCCGCATTTCTGCAGTCATAACTGATTCCAGCACTACTCAGCATGTTTGTTAGTGCCATCTACTTGAACTTATTACAACTTTTTAGAATTTAAGATAATTGATTAATTCATAATTCATTAAAACTTCTTGTGGTTTTTGGAGCTTTGGTCAATATGGTGATTTATTGTCTTTGGTTAGTTATGTAAGATAGCTGTAGCTTGCTTAAACATGTCTACTATTTAAATACCTTTAAATTATAGGTTTATGCTTCCGTATGAGTTGGGCTTTTCTGGGAATTACATGGAGAACTTGCATCATAATTTGTTGGTCTGATCTGTGAAATTCAAACCAAGTTGTTAGTCTTCAGTCTTTGTTATTCTGGACTCTCTATTATTTGAGCACTGAGTAACACGTGTCTTTATAAGTTGGTGGTGCTCTCTTTGTGGTTTTATGAACACAATGTTGATAATTTAATTTTGATTGTTTACAGGAGGCAAAACTGATTTCCCTATCAGTCTGATAAAGGATTAATCTGGTGTTCCATTAATATTTTATTTTTTAAATGCAGTATATGTCTATATGTAATTATTTTAAAATATTATGTCAAAGTTTTACCATATTGCAAATGAGTGGATCATGGACATGTGGTTTGAAAATTTGAGAATTCCTTGGAATTATTTGTCTACATTTCAAAACTGTAGTCACAAAAAATGTCCACTCTCCAGAAATTTTGGCTCCGGAATGAACTTACTACTTTTTGTTTATTTTTGTAGAATTATTTAATTGTGGCTTCTTTTGCTAAGCATGTTGTGCTTGTAGTTATGCTCTGATTCTTAGTGTCATGTACTTCATTGGTTATTTTTGATTCTTGCAAATTTTTTTTTTAAGTAGCACATATCTTTCATTGATCTCCCAGGTCCACTGAAGGTACAATTTTGTGGTTAGTCTTTTGAAAGATGGTTTTGGTGAAGTGGGATTGGGTCTTGCACAGTGGTGCTTTGGTTAGTTTTAGTGTTTAGCAAGAGATTTTTTCCTTGCCCATTTATGTGGTACAGTATCTTTTGTTAGGGTTCTTTCTATTTTCTTTAACCTCATATGTGGTTATGCTTTCTAAGTCACCATTATGTGCCATGCACTACAACTTTTTTGATTTTATTGTCTTATATTTTCTTTCATTATACAAAATGGAATATCTTTTATCTTGTAGAGACACAGATCAAAAGTTTTATTGGGAGCTTGTCCATATTTGCAACCTTACACTATTTTGCATACATTATTTGACATCTTGGTGCTCTTTCAGGCTTAAAATAGTATTAATTGTTATATCTCCTGTTTGAATTTGCTCTTTGGATCTGCATTGGCTACTTTTGTAGGTGTTTCAAGCGGTGTGCTTGCACTTCTTTTTACCTCGAATTCTTTACTACTCGAGGGACACACTAGTAATTTTTAGGATTTCTCTGATGCAATATGTCGTTTCTCATAACTTCATTTTTCTCTTATACGCTTTTTTTTTCATGGATGTGCATTAATATATGCTTGATAATAACTAGAGAATTTGCATAAATTATGGTAATACAAGTAACAAGAAGGAAAGCTAAATCTGTTTTAAGAAAAGACCACTTCAATGGATCATCTATTAGAGCATTTTCTTGGTTTGACTATTAGTTTTATCCTTCCTCCTGAATTCATGTTGCATGGTAAGTGCTGCGTACGAGTGAGTGTTTTAAGACAATCTGGAGGGAGGGAAGTTGGATAACTTTGTGGAAAATAAGTTGTGGTTTTTATTGCTTTTTCTTAGCTGGTCCTGATTTTAAAATTGCATGGTATGGCACATTTACCGATTTATACATCTAACATCACTTTCATCTAGGTCTAATCGTTATCAATTCTATTATGCACCAATTATAACTAAACACATATATTTGTGAGATACGTATGGAACATGAGCTTAATTTATTATGTAAAATATATCCAACAGTTCAAACAAGTGATTACAAAGCATAAGATGGTTTGCTACTTGTGTTTGTTTGTGAAAAATGGTTCTTTTTAACTTTGTGAGTGTAGGAAAATGGTTTGCTACTTGTGTTTTTTTGTCTCAAATTTTTTTCTTTATGGACTTGAACCTTAAATTTCTGCAGGGAGCAAGCTTACTGTAGGGAAGTGATGGCAGGCATGGCAAGACTGGAACTTTGAGGTCAGTTGGGAAGTGTTGTTGCTACTTGCTGGCTATGGCTATACTTCTTCATGCAATTAGAATGTAATAAACTATAAACTCCTTGTAAATATTTTTTGTGATGTATAGGATGTTTTGTCAGTAGAACTTAAAAACTGTTATATTTTTTGTTGGGAACTAGCAAAATTTTGGCAATGAACTTCAGAAAATTTAGTATTTATTATCTATTGGGAACTTGTTTTGTATTTCTTCATGCAAATTCGGGTAGGAATTTGAAATTTAGCAAGGGAAAAAATGTTTGTAGCCGAGTTTTTTTAAATGCAGCTATAGACAAAACCCATATCTTAGCCGGGTTTGGAAAATGCAGCTACAGGGCAGCCTAAAGCCGCATTTTAGAAAACGAAGCTACAGTTCTGAGCCTACAGCTGCATTTTAAATGCAGCCCAAAGCAGGTCTGTAGCCGCGTTTTTTTATAAAACGCAGCTATAGGTCTCTGCTTATAGGGGTGGGAAAACACAGCTACAGGGTGTAGCTATAGACCCGGTTTGGGCTGCGTTTTTAAAAACGCAGCTCTAGGTCTCGCAGGGGGCTATAGTTGCACAGGATAGGCCGTGTTTGGAAACGCGGCTATGGAAAACGCAGCTATAGCCTATAGCTGCGTTTTTAGGGTCTATAGCTATAGCCTACAGCATGATTACTTGAAAGTTGCATGACAATAAATAGAAAAGGAAGGTCAGCATAAGAATTTTTATATTAAGAACCTGCTGGAAGCAAGGAATACATTATCACCCACTCGTGTTCTGCCTATCTTAGAGATTGTCCTTTGTTGTGCAATATTTATATATATAAAATTATCTTTTAAGAAGATGCCCGTGATTCTAAATTTATAAGTAATTAATCATGAATTGGAGAGGGGGAGACATAGCAAAAACATTGCTGACATCACTTAGTATTTAGATCCAAATTGTTGTTATGTTATTTCTAATTTATTTATGAGATTCCTTTTGTTTCCCATACTTCGATATATATGTATATATATCAAATGGATAGCAATGGATGGAAGGCTGATTGCTAGATTGAATTGTACATTCAACAGGAACAGGTAAGACCTCTCTTTCAAGGTAAAATGGCTTCCTCACCTCTAAATGCAAAATCCCAATACCATACTTGTCAAACCACTTGCCTTCCAGAACACACCCTCTCATTTCAGAGTTCAATGACCACTTGTGCAGATCAAGGGCTTCTGAATCATCTTCACGACTTCATCAATAAGCAATTGACTGAATGGCCTTCGGGATTTACGTGATTGTGTCAATAAGTAGCTTCAGCTGCTGTTTACTCAACAAGCCTTAGCCCAAGAGCATGCTGCACAAGACGTGGGATTGAAGAGCTGTTGGATGGATCTCTTAGGCTTTTGATGTGTGAGGAATCACAAAGGATGCCTTGTTGCAAACAAAGGAATGCGCACTTGAACTCCAATCAATTATGAAAAGAAGAATAGAAGGTGAAATGGAGCTTACAAGGGAGGAAGGGAATTACTTGACTTCCAGGAAGGTGGTCAAAAAGGCCATCCACAGGGCTTGGAAAGCAAGTGCACCACCAAAAACCATAAGACTTTGACCATACTTGGCCAAAGTTGAGATCAAAGTTCACAGCAGGTCATTTGTTTCCAAGCTGATGCACCCCAAAAGAATGGCATATGAGGATTCAGAAACAAGCACAAATGAACTTGAGAAGGTGGATGCGGCATTACAATCTCTCATGAGTCACAAGAGATAAGCAAATCTGATTACATCACGCATGTTGGAAATGTGAAAAACTGGCTGGAGAAATCAGAGACTAGCATTCATGATCTCGATGAAATGCTTCAATGCTTGTTAAGGTGTCTAATCAAACCAGAGTTAGCCTTCTTAACATCTTCAACTACTAGCCCAAATTTCATGTTTGTTCAAACTTGTATAAGTGCAAGTGTACTTTCTTTTAATAAATCCAAAAATCAAAATCAAAATCAAAATACATTATATGATATAATTATCTCTGACATGAAACGATTAAGAACCACAGAAAAGGCCTTTGTTAGAACCGGACTAACTGAAGGCTGAAGCTCCTTATAGGAAGGGAAAAATAGACATTAAACATAACGCCTCAAAAATCCGAAAAAATAATTTTAATTTGGTATACCAAAAAAAAAAAAAAACCCAAAAAGTTAAATTGGTACCCAAAAAAATTAAACATTACCCATCTAGCCAATGCCTCAGTTTTGTGACCCTCCAAATACGAACAAAACCTCTCCTTTGACCAATTCCAAAACACCAATATTTAAATTACATGTCAATAATTAGAAAATTAAGCGGGTTTTGTATGCTCGCATTAGAATGCCTATTATTATTATTATTATTATTATTTTTGAGAGAAAGAAAACCTATTAACTTAAATGACAATATCTCATTAAAAAAAAAAAAAAAAAAAAACTTAAATGACAATAAAACTAAAATTTAAAAAAATAGAAAAAAACATTAAAATGAGGAATATTGGAGAGAAAACTAAATTTGGTAAGACGAAGTTGTCTTTATTGGTATGCTTCAATTGTTTTGGAGCTTTATATCTTTTTTCTCATATATAATAAGGTAAGAAATTTTCCATCATATCAATTTGGAGAAAATTTTTTCAATCCACTATGTAAACTTATGAGCGTACTATAATATACTTTTACTAACATACTTTAAAAAAAATTATAATGAATACTTTATTTAAATATTATTTGAATTTTTTAGATAACATAATAATTATGTGACTGTGTTAGATGACTACTATAATATACTTTTAATAACATACTTTAAAAAAAAAATTATAATCAATATCTTATTTAATAATTATTTGAATTTTTTAGATAACATAATAATTGTGTGACTATTTTAGATGACTAATAACTAATAAGTCTTATGATTAAAATATAGGTAGATGATTATCTAAAATGTTTGAGGAGATTGCTCTTACTCAACTACAAGACTGTCTTAAGTGGTAGGTTGTTATTGATTATTATGAATGGAGCAAAAAAGTAATTTAAGTTGAGAGATTCAAATTAGAACCAATAACAACTTACCATTTATAATTTGTTGTAAAGTGTTGTGAAAAATGTTGTGAACTTAACACCTTTCTATATAATATGTCATCTCAAAACATGTAAGGAGTGTATTATTTTCACTTCTTAGTTTGTTGCTTTAATACCCTTATCTCACTTAGGTGGATCAATTTTAAGGGTCCGTTTGGATACAGCAAAATAATTTTTAAATTGATAAATAGTACCATGGGACTCATTTTTAATATTTTTTAATCATGAACAGTGCGTGAACAGTGCACACACGGTTCATGAACAGTAATTTTTGCCTCTAAAAACAAAAACAAAGTGCAGGAAAGAAAAAAAAAAAAAAAAAAAGGAAAACGCAATTGCAAAACGCAACCCAACAAAACTCACAATCCAAACACATACTAAATCTTTTAGGTGCCGTGTTGAAATGACACCCCTAATTTTGAATACTAAAAATGTGGAAGGGTTTGTTTTTAAAATGTTTTTAAAAAAATTAACTAATTAATAGACCAAAAAAAAAAATTTTTTTTTTTTTTTTTTATCTATTGGTTAGTGTATTAGTGAAATAAATATAAAATTTTGAATTCAAATTGTAGCATTCCCAAATTTTGCAATTTGTGGTAAGTGGTAACGCAACCTATTACTATCGACATTCTATTAATAGAACAAAGGATTAAGGGGGAAAAACCATAAAATATAATTCGAAAATTTTTGAAGTTTTATTTTTTATTTATTTTTTATTTTTTAAAAAAACCTTTATCACGTAATTGTGCAATGCATGAAGTACTATTTCTATCCTTTTTATTTTGGTCTATACTTTTTATTTTGGTTTGTTCATTTGGTGAGACAGTGAGCAGAAACTTTTGATCAAGATCAGTTCCAGTCATTAGGATACTTAGAGCTTGGTTAGTTGGAATTTAATAATTAGAAAAATGAGAAATCTACACCATAAAGAATACAGGCTTCTTAGGTCTTGATTTGAAAATGTGGGTTTTAGTTTAAGATTGGCTTAGCTTGACTACTTACCCCAAAACCCAAATGGACAAGGATTTGCTGCAAACAAGTTTGCAGCACTTCCTACATACTAGTATATGTGTCAAAATATTAAAAGGACACCTGTCTATGACCAGTTTAAAAAATAACTCTGTTAAATTCTTAACGTTTCTCTCGCTCACACGCATGGAAAAAATAAAAATGCAAAATTTTCTCTCTTTCTTCAAAACCCCCCACCAACACTGTCTCTCTCTCTCTCTCTCTCTCTCTCTCTCTCTTTCCTTTGTTTTTCTCACTTCTCAGATACCCAGCCCTTTCACTGCAACTCAAAATCCCAAATCACCGCAGCTCAAACCCATTTTTGTCAAGACATTAAGACACCACAAAAACCACTGCCACTGCCACAAAATCTCTCCCAAACCACCACCAAAACTCCCGCCAACCTCCACAGATTGCACAAATTATTCAAACCCATAACCATCAATTTCTCCAACCCACTCAAATTCTTCACACGCATTCAACCCTCATCAAAATCGAATTCCAAAAACCCATTAAACCCCATTCAATGAGAAACCCATTAATTCAACACAAAATAAATAAATAAAAATTAAGAAACCCATAGACCAAAATCAAACCCAAAAACCCTCATCAAAATCAGATCTCAAAAACCCATTAAACTCATTCAATGAGAAACCCATAAACCAAAATCAATCCCCAAAAACCCATCACAACATCAAAACAGAAGGGTGAGAGAGTGTGAGGAGAGAGAGAGAGTCCTGAGAGAGATTTCAGCAAAGAGACGACATTGGAGTAGCAGTTTTTGGCGGCGAAGTGAGACTGGTGGTGAGGGATGAGTTGGATGTGGCGCGGCTATGCTAGGCACGAAGGATGTGGCTGGGTTTTTAAGAAGAGAGAGGAGCAGAGGAAGGAGAAAGAAAGAACGTTGGTGGGGTTTTGAAGAGAGAGAGAGAAGGATTTGTGATTTTATTTTTTCTTGTGCGTGTGAGAGAGAGTGAGAGTGAGAGTGAGAGAAACGTTAAGAATTTAACAGATTTATTTTTTAAACTGATCATGGACAGGTGTCCTTTTAATATTTTGACACATATACTAGTATGTAGGAAGTGTTGCATACTTGTTTGCAGCAAATCCTTGTCCAATTTTCAATAAAAAAAGGGCGAAAATACTATTTTCGTCCCTTCATTTTCACCTCATTCTCACTTTAGTCCTTACTTTTTTTTATACCGTTTTTAGTCCCTAAAATAAAAAACAGTTCCATTTTGATCTCTACTGTTATTCACTTAATGGAAATATCCTACGTGGCAAACGGAGTGTACTGTTTACACAATAAATACTGATGTGGCTAATAAAATAATAATAAAAATGCCATGTCAACCTCCCATTTTAAAAAAGAAAATTAATTTATCAATTTTTACAAAATAAAAAACAAAAAACAAAATTAAAATCTAGTTCATCTTCAACAAGAACTCTAAAGAACACAAATCCAGATTTAAACATAAGAACACATGCCTAGATTTTCTAGCATTTTCTTGCCCTTTCTTGTCAACCAAACACAAACACAAACTGATTTCCAGCAAGAAGAAAAACACAAACACAAATCCAGCAACAGATTTCCTTGTCAACCAAACACAAAAACAACAAACATAAACCCAAACCCAAACATTAGCAAGAATACAAACACAAACCCAACAACAGATCTTTCTTGTCAACCAAACACAAAAACAACAAACACAAACCCAAACATCAGCAAGAATACAAAACAAACCTAGCCATCCATCTTCAGAAAACCCAAATCCAAACACAAACCCAAATCCGACCCCACCCATCACCAAAACTAGTCGACCACCAAGCTACTACCTTTCTCTATTCACAACCACCAACAACACACAATTAAACCCATCTCCAGTAAACCCAAAAGATTCAGAATACCCACAAGAAAAATAAACCAAAAAACACATCAATCATCAAATCTTAAAATTTCCAAAACCAAACCAAAAAATTCAACCTAGAAACAACCCATTTCGCTTACCTCTAAATCAAAACAAAGAGCTGTTTGTGAAGGACTCGACAGAGAGGAAATCGGAGATAGCAGAATCGAAGAGCGGCAACGGCATGGTCAACGTGGTGGAGCCTCCTTGCTCCGTCGTGAAAACGTTGGCCACTACCACCACTGTCTCTCTCTCTAATTTCTCAGATCAAAATGAAGAGTTGTGTGTGCTGTGTGTGTGTTCATTGGTATGGGTTGGTTTCAAAAGAATTTATGGGTGTCTAAGTGGGTTTTGAGTGCTTGCTGTGGGAATGTGTTTTGGTATTTTTGGTTTTGTGTTTTGATCTAACTAGTTTGGGTTTTGGTATTTTTGGTTTTATGCTTTGATCTAACTATGGTTTGGGTTTTGTTAGTTGATTGTGTTAGAATTGCTGAGTTTTATCATAGTTTTGTATATGTTTTTGTCTGTTTGGTTGCTAAGAAAATGCAAGAAAAGAGAAGAAAATCTTGAATTTTTAATTTTTTGGGCAACCATGTTTTTGGGAAGAACATGAAGAGCAATTAAATATTTTATGAGGAAGAAAGGAAAATTTTATTTAAATTATTATTTAAATAATTAAATAATAACTATATTTTATTTTATTTTAAAATAATTAAAGAAAATGAAAAATAATGATGTGGCTTTTTTTAATATTTAAAATGCTGACTTGTGTACTCTGTTTGTCACATAGGCTATTTTTTGTTAGTGCGATAACGGTAGGGATTAAAATGGAACAGTTTTTTATTTTAGAGACTAAAAGCGGTAAAAAAAAAAAAGTAGGGACTAAAGTGGGAATGAGGTGAAAATGTAGGGACGAAAATAGTATTCTTGCCAAAAAATTAGCTTCTAACTAGTTTGAGGTTGTCTTCTTCTAACCCACTATGTAACAATTGAAGAGATCATTCATATATAATTTTAGTCACATAAGTTTTTAAATAAATTATATAGTTTGTTTAAATATATAATAAAAATTTTAAATAGGTTCAAACCAATTTTGAGCTAAACTTTTTCAATTTTCAATTATATAAATAGAGGATTGTTATCTCCATAACATTTTCACAACATTTACAATAAATCTTAAGTGACAAATTGTTACTAGTTTTAATTTGGATACAGCATTAAAATTAATTTTTTTATCCATCAATAGCGTCCAGTAACAATCTACCATCTAGTATTTATTGTCAACAAAAAGGAAAAAAGAAGTCACTAGTCTCCCTTTTTCCAATTTTCTCAATCTCTCTCTCTCTCTCTCTGCCCTCCATTTTCCATGATCCATGAGCCCCACCCAACACCGATTATCAAGATATAATCACCAACTAGAGCCGCCACCGCACCACCAAATCCACGATTGGATTTCTCTCTCTATTTCACTCTCTGATTTGGCCTACCATGATTCAAACCCAAGGCTCTGAGGTATTCATATGTTCTTTTATAATGGCTGACTTAGGGGTTGAATCATGGATTAAGGTATGGGTCTTGAACAAAACCCAAAATCAATTCGTAGAAAATCTCACTTATTTTTTCCAAAATGATGATATTGATGTGTTGAATGTTTGATAGTGGGTTATTGATTGGTGATGGGTTTTTGGAATTATGAATTTGGTTAGTGGAAGGTGTTGGATTAAGGCTGAACGTGGTTGCAGATGTCAAGGTTGCCTCATGGCAGCGGCAAGGTGGGGGGTTAATGCTCTCAGCATTGAGATTTTTTTATTTTTTTATTTGGGGGGGGGGGGGGGTTTGTTGTTTTCCTTTGAAACCAGGGGTTCTTCGATACTGGGATTTTTTTTTTTTTGTTTTTTTTGTTTTGCAGGTTGGCTTTCCCAATCAAGATGATTATGGTGGTCTTCTTGTGTTTTGGGTTTGAAAAAATTTTAATTTGAGCCATGTTTTAAGAGATGCATATTCCTGGGTTTAAAATAGCCCATTTTGATATTGTTTTCTTTTGCTTTTTTTCTTTTTCTTGTTTTGGGATGAGAAAGACATAAAATGAGAGTAAAAAGACTTATTTACCCCTCTTTTTTTACAGAGGTGGGTAACAGAGACTAAACGGAAGTAACCTTAGGTGGGTAAAGTGTCAAAAATGAAACCACGGATGGGTAAGTTAAATTCGAGCTAAACCACAGGTGGGTAATCTGTAATTATCCCTACTAATAAAGTTACCAATAAAGTGAGAAATTATTAGGTCCACTAGAAGACTGTTAACGTGATCTTTCTTGACATTTCAACTAATAAAATACTTTTATTTATGCAAATGTGACATCATCTGGTAATTTTTATTTTTTATTCCTTGTACTGATTAAGAAGCTCACACATACATTTGTACAGATAAAATTATCTTATTGATCAAAGAAGACCACCTCAATAACCCTCTCGGTATAAATAATAATTTCTGCAATAAAGCAGTCCATCATGGTGTGCTGATTTTGTATCTTCCTCGTTTTATACCTATGATAAATGAGTAGTCACTATAATGCGGTCAAGCTCGGCGTGTTTCAATTTGTTTCTCAAAAGTAGGTTATACCAATCATGCACAGCCAGATCAACAATTGAGAAAGTAAAAGAAGAAATTAAAAAAAAAAAAAAAGTTTCACAGAAAAAAGAAACCTCTTAGCACATCAAACTCTCTTAGAATACCTGTTATTATTATTTAATTTTTTTTGAGAGAAAGAAAACCTATTAATTTAGATGACAGTAAAACTAAAATTAAAAAAAAAAAGAAAAAAAAATTAAGATGAATAATATTGGAGAGGAAATTAAACTAGCTTAATTTGGTAAGACGAAGCTGTCTTTATTACTATGCTTCAATTGTTTTGGAGTTTTATATCTTCTTTCTCATAAATTTATGAGTTTATTATAATATACTTTTAATAACATATTTTAAAATAATTATAATCAATATTTAATTTAATAATTACTTGACTTTTTTAGATAACATAATAATTATGTGACTATTTTAGATGACTAATAAGTCATGTGATCAAAATATAGGTAGATGATTATCCAAACTATTTGGGGAGATTACTCCTACTCAGCTACAAGACTGTCTTATATAATAAGAAAATGATATATTTACAACATTTTTACAATATTTTCATAACAAATCTTAAGTAGTAAGTTATTATTAGTAGTTATAGGTGAACAAAAAAATAATTTAAATTATAAGATTCAAATTAGAACCAATGACAACTTAACACTTATAATTTGTTGTGAAAATATTGTAAACGTAGCACCTCTATATAATATGCCATCTCTCAACATGTAAGGAGAATACTATTTTCACTTATTATTTTGTTGCTTTAATACCCCTATCTCATTTAGGTGGATCAATTTTAAATCCTTTAGGTGCCGTTTGAAAGGACACCCCTAATTTTGTATACTTAAAATGTGGAAAATTTTGTTTTTAAAATGTACAAAAAATAAAATACTAATTAACAAACCGAAAAAAAGAAGAAGAAATTTTTATCTAAAGGTTAGTGTATTAGTGAAATAAATATAAAATTTTGAATTCAAATTGTAGCATTCACAAATTGTATTATTATAAAGGAGTCCAGATCTTCTGTTGCATCAATTGTACTTCACTTTATGCTCCACCAATAAAACTTGGACAGTTAACATTTCTCATTAAATAAGAGAGTTAACTCATTAAAGTCAGAGTTATCTCATTTAATAAGAGATATTAGTTGTTTAAATTTTATTAGTAGAGTACGAAGTAGAGCACAATTAATGAAACAGAAAATTTGGGCTCATTATAAAGAGTGTACGAACATGGCAAAAATGTGATTGAAACTTCCTACCGACAGTTGCTATTATTTGAGTAACTGAGTTGATTCCTGGAGCAAAATTTAATATAAATTTTTTTCTTGCAAAAGATTTTTCCTTTTTTTTCTCGAACTACTATATAATTTAATTTCCCTTAATCCCTAAACACTTCCCTTAACCCAAAATCACGAATTCCCACTTAAATGTGAAACAATAATTCAGATACAACCATGGGTCCACAATAATTAAAAGATGCAGGCGACCCATTTGAAAACAAAATAAATGAACAATAATTAAAAGGCCATGTGACTCTGTAAGAGGGAAAAAGCAAGTGAACAGGAAATAAGTGGTCGAGAAGGGCTTCTTCATTAAGGCCACTCATTCTCACCGTGAAAGATGGTTGAAAAATCATCTAGATATTATTTTCAAGTCTCCTACAAAAAAAAATGATGGTTGAAGTAATAATGGTTGCCTTTCAAAAGTCATGAGCACTGATAAAGTTTGCAATAAAGCAGTCAAAAGTTTTTGTTTTTCTCTCACTTTATACGGTGAGCACTGATAATGCTGTCGGGGTTGGCGTGCTTCATTTTGTAACTTTATATGACTGTTTGGAATCAAGTAGGGTAGACCAATTATGTACAGTCAAATCACCAACTGAGACAAAGCAAAAGAAGAAATAAAAAAAATTAGAAACAAAGAAAAACCTATTCAATTTTCACTCCTAACTCATATCTCAGAAGTGTCCCTTTGGTTACTTCTTCATTTCCCATATTTGATATTTCCTTTCTCATATATAATAAGGCAAGAGATTTTCCATCATATCAATTTGGAGAATTTTTTTTCTTTTTTTTTTTTTAATCATCAAACCAAGACAATAATCAGTTTTTGGCGTAGGTGGGAATTGAATCTCAGATCTTTTATTCAATTATCAGATACTTTACCAATTGAGCTAACTGAAACTCATGAGAGATTTTTTTTTTTTTTTTTCAATTCAATATGTAAACTTTATGAGCGTAATATAATATACTTTTAATAACACATTTAAAAAAAATTATAATCAATAATTTATTTAATAATTATTTGACTTTTTTTTTTTTTTTTGAGAATCAGTACTTTGAACTTTATTAAATAGTAAGTGAAACAGCCAGATAAATAGCAATGGTGTGCGATGAGACATCTTCCATCCACACTTGAAAACCAGTGACATGTCGTACATGTCGAACTAGGTTGTGAGCTACACTATTCCCTTCTCTACGAACATGTGGAGACCTAAAACAATGAGATAAATTTGCAAAACATTTAACCTTATGACTAAATAAACTAAAAGAAATCAAAGAGAACGAGTCAGAATCTCCTTCTGGGATGGCAACAATTAAACTTTGATCAGCAACTAACTGTAGAGCACTCGATATAGGCAAAGTTTCAAAATCCATGACAGTTAAAGGAAGAGGGATGATTTCGACCCTATGCCAAGCCCTACCTTGGCAATCTCGAATAATCAATCCAATCTAAGCCCTATCATCAC
This sequence comes from Quercus glauca, assembly GCA_023736055.1. Lineage (NCBI taxonomy): Eukaryota > Viridiplantae > Streptophyta > Magnoliopsida > Fagales > Fagaceae > Quercus > Quercus glauca. The sequence goes on from CM043318.1 coordinate 11,928,424, forward strand.
CTTGAAACAATGCATTGATGTAATTTGTGCCTAAAACCTCCATAGTTACATCAATAGTCAATCCCCTGAAAAACATTGATCCACCTCCTCTCAGAATTATTGGGTAAACAAACACACTTTCACACAAAATTTTCCTCATCACCTCTTTTCGCCTAACTTCGTCTGCCCATGTTTTGGCTAAGAACATGACAGAGAGATCTTTTGTCCGCACCATCTTAGCACGCTCGTTCACTGTATATGGGTTCCCAAGCCCACTATAATATACTTTTAATAACATACTTTAAAAAAATTATAATCAATACTTTATTTAATAATTTTTTTGAATTTTTTACATAACATAATAATTGTGTGACTGTTTTAGATGACTACTAACTAATAAGTCTTATGATTAAAATATAGGTAGATGATTATCCAAACTGTTTAACTGGAACCCATGAGAGATTTTTTTTTTCAATTCAATATGTAAACTTTATGAGCGTAATATAATATACTTTTAATAAAATATTTAAAAAAATTATAATTAATACTTTATTTAATAATTATTTGACTATTTTAGATGACTACTATAATATACTTTTAATAACATACTTTAAAAAAAATTATAATCAATACTTTATTTAATAATTTTTTTGAATTTTTTACATAACATAATAATTGTGTGACTGTTTTAGATGACTAATAACTAATAAGTCTTATGATTAAAATATAGGTAGATGATTATCCAAGCCGTTTGAGGAGATCACTCCTACTCAGCTACAAGACTGTCTTAAGTAGTAGGTTGTTATGGATGGGGTAAAAAAGTAATTTAAGTTGTGAGATTCAAATTAGAACCAATAATAACTTACCACCTATGATTTATTATGAAAAATATTATGGATGTAACATCTTTCTATATAATATGTCCTCTCTAAACATGTAAGGAGAGTACTATTTTAACTTCTTAGTTTGTAATTGCTTTAATACCCCTATCTCACTTAGGTGGATCAATTTTAAATCTTTTAGGTGCCGTGTTGAAATGACACCCCTAATTTTGAATACTAAATGTGGATGACTTCGTTTTTAATTTAAAAAAAAAAAAAAATAACTAATTAACAAACCAAAAAAAAAAAAAAATTTATCTATAGGTTAGTGTATTAGTGAAATAAATATAAAATTTTGAATTCAAATGGTAGCATTCCCAAATTCTGCAATTTGTGGTAAGTGGTAACGTATTAAAAGATGGAATTAATAAAGTTGATCCCAAAGATGGAATTAATAACGGTTGCCTTCCAAAAGTCACGAGCAGTAATAAAGTTACCAATAAGGCAGTCAAAAGTTTTTGTATTATTCTTACTTTAATTATACGGTGAGCACTAATAATGCTGTCGAGGTTGGCGTGCTTCATTTTTTGTATCTTTATATGTAACTTTATTTGTCTGTTTGGAATCAAGTAGGGTAGACCAATAATGTACAGTCAAATCACCAACTGAGAAAAAGTAAAAGAAGAAGTCGAAAAAGAAAAAAAAGAAAAAGAAAACAGAAACAATTTAGAACCAGAGACAATGCCCTTTTTGGAACCGGACTAACTGAAAGCTGAAGCTCCTTATTGGAAGGGAAAATTAGACCTCCAAAACAATTTATAACAATATCTAAAAATCCAAAAAAATCATTTTAATTTGGTATACCAAAAGAAAAAAAAAATGACAATATCAATAACTAGAAAATTAAGCGGGTTCCTCAAAAAAAAGAAAAAAAAGAAAAGAAAATTAAGCGGATCTCTATATTACAAAATAACATATCAATAACTAGAAAATTAAGTGGGTGTCTGTATGCTCGCATTAAAATGCCTATTATTATTTTAATTTAATAAGCAATTTAAAATGCCTATTAAATTGCTTGTCATATAAGTTTTTTTTTGAGAGAGAACTAAAATTTTTAAAAAATAGTAAAAAATAAAAATAAATAAGATGAAGAATATTGGAGAGAAAACTAGATTTGGTAAGATAAAGCTGTCTTTATTAGTATGCTTCAATTGTTTTGGAGCTTTATATCTTCTTTCTCATATATAATAAGGTGAGAGATTTTCCATCATATCAATTTGGAGAATTTTTTTTCAATCCACTATGTAAACTTTATGAGCGTTCTATAATATACTTTTAATAATATATTTTAAAAAAAATTATAACCAATACTTTATTTAATAATTATTTGAATTTTTTTAAATAACCTAATAATTATGTGACCGTTATAGATGACTACTATAATATACTTTTTTTTTTTGAAAAGACTACTATAATATACTTTTAATAACATACTTTAAAAAAAAACTTATAATAAATACTTTATTTAATAGTTATTTGAATGGAGCAAAAAAGTAATTTAAGTTGTGAAATTCAAATTAGAACCAATAACAATTTACCATTTATAATTTGTTGTGAAGTGTTATAAAAAATGTTGTGAACTTAGCACATTTCTATATAATATGTCGTCTCTAAACATGTAAGGAGATCGAGTCCTATTTTCACTTCTTAGTTTGCTGCTTTAATACCACTATCTCACTTAGGTGGATCAATTTTAAATCTTTTAGGTGCTTTGTTGAAATGACACCCCTAATTTTGAATACTAAAAATGTGGAAGAGTTTGAGCTAAACTTTGTCAATTATCAGTTATATAAATAGAGGATTGTTATGTTCATAATATTTACACGATACTCACAATAAATTTTAGGTAGTAAATTGTTACTAGTTCTAATTTAAATATAGCATTAAAATTATTATTTTTATTCATCAATAACGTAGTAACAACCTAATATTTAGTATTTATTATGAAAATATTATGTGTATATATATATATAGATAGATAGATACAAGAAAAATGTGAAAATACTACAATTTTTTTTAAATAACAATAAAATAAGGTTTGATTGTGGAATTAATAATGGTTGCCTTCCAAAAGCCCTGAACACTAATAAAGTTACCAATAAAGCAGTCAATCATGGTGTGCTGATTTTGTATCTTTCTCGTTTTATATGATAAATTGGTAATCACTAATAATGCGGTAAGCTCGGCGTGCTTCATTTTGTTTCTTTTATATGTAAACTAGTATTATGCCCGTGCGATACACGGTTTAATAAAAAATATTTTGATAATATAATAAAATTTAATAACAAATAAAATGAAAAAAGAATTAATTCAAAATTTAAGATTAAAAAATAAATTGTACTTGTACACTTAAATGAAATTTAATTTTTATTTCTTATTTGGATATTTAAATCATTTGTTTTAATGTTGATTTCATTCAAATGGTTATAAGTTATATCAACCCTAAACTGAATTAATAATAAATAAAAACATAATACTCTAACTTAATGTAACATTCTAACTTACTAATAAATAAATATAACACCCTAACTTAAAATAATGTTTGTAATTGTACTGTGTTTTAGCCTTTAAGAACACACACACACACACACACACATATATATATATATATATATATTTTACCATAAGAAAAACCCAGATATTAATATTATACATGAAAAAAATAATGAATTCAATAATTGAAACGGTTGAAAACAAAATTAAGCCAAAACCTCAATTCATTAATGAAAAAATATCCAAAATTTTGAACTTAAAAAAAAAAAATTGGAGTTAAGTAAAGATAGACCTACATAGAAATTTGGACGGATGGAATCTTTCGTATCTAATTTCATGTTTGACAACAAATTTTGCTTTTAATTAAAGAATATAGATTACATGGAACAAAGCACCAAACAAAAGACATAACAAATTAAATCCATAATAAAATATTGATGTCAACAACAAATAATCATGTAATAAGAAATTAAAAAATACAAAAATATTGCTTGCTATATTGACTTCTAAAAAAATACACTAAGAGGTGTTATCAAACATAGAATTTCAACCTATCTATAAAACTTGTTGATAAAAATCATATTATATATAATAAAAATGCAACAAATACACAAAATCTATTCAATTTGATGAAAGAAAAAAAAAATTACCTGCAAGGTTGTAGGTAGGGCAGAGAGGAGAAAGGAATGATATAGCAAATAATTGTAAAGTACGTAGTAGAAATAATGAAATGCCAAAAAAACTCTGTGTATATATAGTGGGAATTTTAGGTTGTGAAGAAGATATGAACAAAAAGGAATAGTTTAGGTGAAACTCAAATACTTTTTTTTTTTTTTTTACTTTATTATTAGGAAAAAGATGACATAAAATGCAAATTTATCCACCAAAAAAAAAAAATGTAGGGAAAAAAAGAAGAAGCAAATTCTATCTTCTTCTTTTTCCTTTTACGTTTTTTAAAGAAACGTTGGAAAAAAAATTTCATCAATTCTTTCACTTTAACTACTTTAGTTTAACTACTCTATGTATATTGTATACTCTAATTTTTTTAAAAAAATTATAGATAAATTAATAATAAAAGGATTATATGAAGAATTTGGATTGTAATCAAATTAAAATTTTTATCAACTTAGAAATTATAGGACAAAAAGATAAGGACAAAAAATATATATATCTATTTTTTTTATTTTAGGGTTTGTTGATAACATTTTAGATAGACACAACTATTATAGTTGTAAATCAAACGCTACATTCTTTCATTACTTGATTTGTCATATTTATCCAAAAAAATATGTGTGTGTATATATATATATATATATATCTATTCTTAAAATCTAAAAATTTATTAAAATTTCTGCAATTTGGTGAAGTCACGTGGCGCAACCACGGCGTCTAAGCCCAACTTTTATTATATATAATATGATTTATATGAGTCTTTCTCAAAAGTAGGTTATACCAATCATGCACTGCTAGATCACCAATTGAGAAAGTAAAAGAAGAAATCAAAAAAAGAAAAAGAGAAAAAAGTTCTTAGCACATCAAACCCTCTTAGAATGCCTTTTATTATTATTAATTTTTTTCGAGAGAAATAAAACCTATTAACTTAAATGACAATAAAACTAAAATTAAAAAAAATAGAAAAAAAATATTAAGATGAGGAATATTGGAGAGGAAACTAGCTTTGGTAAGACGAAGTTGTCTTTATTGGTAAACTTCAGTTGTTTTGGAGCTTTTATATCTTCTTTCTCATATATAATATGGTAAGAGATTTTCCATCATATCAATTTGGAGATTTTTTTTTTCAATCCAATGTGTAAAATTTATGAGCTTACTATAATATACTTTTAATAACATACTTAAAAAAAATTATAATCAGTACTTTGTTTAATAATTATTTAATTTTTTTAGATAACATAATAATTATGTGACTGTTTTAGATGACTAATAAGTCATGTGATTAAAATATAGGTAGATGATTATCCAAATTGTTTGGGGAGATCACTCCTACTCAGCTATAAGACTGTCTTCCCCCCACAAAAAAAAGCTACAAGACTGTCTTATATAATAGGAAAATTTTAATAACTAAAAACCTTTCCTTTAAAACATCTAGTGGGAGAGAGATACAAGAGTTGGATCTCACGGCCTCCATTGTCGGTTCATAGTAGTATGGAATAAATACTTTGTCTTTGCTTCGAGCTTAATTAGCATTCCATGCGAAGAGTATTTATTTCATGGTACTACGAGATTGAATTTCTTGGTTTATAGTGGTTTAATCAAACACCTTGTCTTAGCCTTGAGCTTTGCATTCCATGCGGAGAGTGTTTTGTATCATGGTATTACAAAATAAGCCTGTTAAGGGGATGAAATGTGGCTACACATGATTCTAGACAATGGTATACACTAGACTAAATATTATAGTATCCTCTACGCTGAGTTCTTACTATCATTATTGTAGGGTCCAAATTTGTTGGGCCAGGCACCAACTCTCTGTATGGTGAGCCCAACAAATTCCCAACAATAAATTTGTAGAGAATGGGTTAAACAACTGGGCTAGTGGTGGATTTAGCAACGGTCCATATAAACAAAACCAATAATGAAAGAAAAAAGGATTGAGTCAGGCATTCAACAAGAAAAATCCCTTTAGTCCGAAGAGGCTTACTATTTAAAGGCTTAGTGAATACAATTTTTCTTCTCCTCCCTCTCTGTGAGACTTGCTTCCCTTATATATACACCCTTTTCCCATCTTCACCGCACACTTGTCCTCCATCTAGGCGCCTACTTGAGTACTAGTCACATCAGCCGTTTGCTTTAACCTATAGTGAGTGGTGGTGGGTGAAGATACACTGTTTAGGTGTCTTCTCCACATAAATGCGGCCAGGAAAGTTGCTGCAGTGCATTAAATGTGGCGGTGGTAGCTTTATTGGTAAGATATTTCATGATAGCTACGCAGTTAGACATGCCCGAAGCTCAGCCCTGGCAGGGAGATCTTCAGCATATCTACTCGATCAAGTTCTGGGCAGCTTCGTTGGGTAGGGTCCCTTCGGCCCAACCAGGTTGTTTTCGGACGGAGCGTTTGTCTCTTATGGGTTGCACTCCCACCAGGATGGCAAAGCATTGATACTTTTAATCTCTTCGGACAGAGGGTCGTATTTGAATTGGGCCTCAGGCCCAACATATGGCGTTGGGCTTTCTCACCCACAATAGCCCCTCAAAATTTCACTTTTTACCTCGCATCCGAAGAGAAAAAGTGGGGTTTTGATCTTTTGACAAATGAGGGCACTGAATTTTGACTCCACACGTGTGTGCGCATGAATTTAGGCGCCTTCTTTATAACCGCTGCTGTCGCGCCGTTTTCGAGGCGTCATTAATTGCTCCAGGCGGCGTTCTGTCCCTGAAATCTAGCGGCTCATTTCAAATCAACGGACGAGATTCTCCTCAAAATTTCGGGCGGGATAAGTCCCACCACTTTACCTGCCACTATATAAAGTCCCAGAGGGGATTGTCTTCTCACTTTGCAAACTTCAGAACCCCCAGCGAACTCAAGCGTTCAGACTCTCAAAGCCCTTCCTGTCATTTGCTTCAACTCATTCCAGAGTCCGCTACGATCTCCCCGCAAGGCCAAGAAAAACATTCTCCGATTTAATCCTACGTAAGTTCCTTTCTTCGAGATTTTTTTGAAATCTATTCAGATTGCCTCTTCGGCCATTGGTAGATTTTCTTCAGTCGCCGTTCCGCGTTTCCCTCGCTTTAACCTTATTAACAATGGGTAGATTTGAATACCTAGTGGACAGTCTTTCCCAAATAGAGAAGTTTAGGGAGACGTATCGCATCCCTCGGGAAGTGGGCTTGAGGTATTGCTCCACGGAGGGGTTATTACTGGACCGAGAGGTGGGTGAGGTGATAATCCCCATTATCGCCTTCCTGGAGGGAGGGATGACCATTCCCATGGGTCCAGTCACCAGAAGTTACCTTACCGCCCATAGGTTTAGTCCTGACCAGTGCACACCCAACACATTTAGAATTTTAGGTGCAGTTGATGACCTAAACCGCCATTTAGGCTTGGGATTAACCTGGCACGATGTGGTACACATGTACGAATGTCGTACCAAAGAAGGGGCGGGATACTATCTAAGGTCCCGATCCGATGTTGTCAGACTCCTCTCCGGTCTCCCCAAGTCCAACAAAGGGATGAAGGACGATTATCTGATCATCTCGGGTGCCTGGCATGATGGGATTCATTGCCCAACCCAGCCAGGAGCGCCAGGTGGGACATTCCCCCTTGAGCTTTTCTAACTTTTTTTGCTTCTAGCTATTCGGACTTCCTTTCGCCATATTGCAATCCCTTGACAGTTCTATCGCCATGTTTACAGATAGAAGGTACGTAACTCCTCGGCTGAGTCTCACGAATACTGCGGCCTTGAACTACCTTCTTCGGTTGGAGATTTTCGTGAGTGAAGATGGACAGCTTAGGTCTGTTCCCCTCATCCTCGGCTATACCCCGAAGTCTGAACTCCAGCCGAGAGGCAACGCAATAACACTCCGGGATCGCTGCATAAACCGCATTGACGTGGCACGGAAGACCTTTTTAGCCCCCTTCGACCTCACCCCGGTGCCCCATCCTAATCCACAGGGTATACCGATGCTCGTTCAGCCCGTTCAACAAGTTCCCCTTGAACCGGTAGCAGAGGAGGAAGGAGTTTCTTCTACCCCTTCGCTTGACCAGCAGATCGACCAGTTTAAGTTCGAAGAGGAAACCTCCGGGGAAGTCGAAATTTTGGCTGCCGAAGAGGTGCTTGATAGGCACTCAGCTGCTCCGCTCTTAAATTTGGCCGTGCCAGACGACTCTGAAGAAGAAGACATGCAGAGCCTATCGAACTTGTTGAAAAACAGGAAGCCGAAGAACGTGGCCAAGGGTATCGGCACTTCCCAGCCCAAAGTCAATCTTCCACCACCACCCCCTCCTCCTCCAGCCCCAAGAGATCCTGGACTAAAAACGCTACCCGATCTGAAGAAGAAAAGGGTGGTGACAGAGGTGACTGATGTTGAGGAGGGGGAAGTGGTCCCTCCGAAGGGCCCCAAGCAGCAGAAGACGACCCATGATACGAGGGGCAAACGGGCGTCTTCTACTGAGAGCCGAGAAGAGAACTTGGCCGCAGACGTGCGGCGAAAGACTCAGGCGTGGTCTCCAAAGCTCACACTGGATGGCGCCGCCATCCCATACGATGCGTCCCTGCGAAACTACGCTGGTGGGAAAGCAGGGCGCATAGCAGAAGCGTTGGAGAAGCCTCTCCTCCTTCCGAAGGACATGGAGTCCTATCGGCGCTTCACCGAACATGAGCTTTTTCTGTCCCTAAAAAGGGATTTAGGCATGGTGAGATAAGTGATTATTTTGTAGCCTTCATGTGCTTTCGTGACTTAACGCAAAATTCTTTGGTTGCCATGCAGATCGCCCAGCAAATTTTTGTAGCCGAAGAATGGAACAAAGATAAAGATATTAAAGTGCAGGCTGAGGCTCGATCCAGGGAGGAGGTGGAGAAGGCATTGGGCAGGGCGAAGGACGACTGCGCCCGCATCTCCGAGGAACTGAAGGAGGAGGTGAAAGCAAGGAGGAATGTGGAGGCAGGCCTGAAGAATGCCGAGAAGCAGGCCGAGGATCAGCGACAGCAACTATACACTACCGAGATCAATCTGGAAACAGAGAGGGCGGTGGTGAAAGAGCTGCGGGCTGAGCTAGACAAAGCCAGGGATGCTGCTAAATTGGCCAAGGAGGACGCTCAGTTGGCCAAGGAGGAAGTTGAGGCCGAGAAACAGGCTGCCTACATGCTGGGGGTGCAAGAGACCCAATCTAGGCTGACCGAGGAGTTTGCCAAAGTGTGTAGAGACTACTGCGAAATTACATGGGGCAAATGCCTTGATGCGGCTGGAGTCCCCGCAGAGTCTGCCCTAAGGCGACCCGAGAGCATCTATTATCACCCGGATATAAGTGACCTGCCAGATGCCCCGGAAGCTCCCTCGGCCGGTCAGGATCTCCCAGTCCAAACTGAGGCAAACCCAGCACCCCTTCAGACTGGAGATGCGGGTAGTCCACCAAAAACGGATCTGACGTCTCAAGACAAGGCTTAGGATGTTAGGGTTGTGTAATAGTTAGGACCCTGTATCATCTATTTTGTAATGAAATTGCCCTTGCAATGAAATTGTTTACTTCTGTTCTTTGTTGCTTTTATGGAATATGTTACTCTGTCATTATGGTTAACAACGATAATTATGTTTGACGTAACTTTTGCCTAAGTCTGCATATTCCGTCAAACGACTAATAATGTGGACGGGTGTCAACTAAACACCTGTAAGAATCGTTCGAGGAGTGTTAATTAACCCAAACCATCTGGTCTGAGGACTAAAGGCACAATTGGTTTTAATTTTAAACACTTGAGAAATCGTGAAGGAGTGTTAACTAACCCAAATCATCTGGTCCGAGGACTACAGGCATGATTAGATTTAAGTTTAAACACTTGGAGGATCGTGAAGGAGTGTTAACTAACCCAAATCATCTGGTCCGAGGACTACAGGCATGATTAGATTTAAGTTTAAACACTTAGAGGATCGTAAAGGAGTGTTAACTAACACAAATCATCTGGTCCGAGGACTACATGCATGATTAGATTTAAGTTTAAACACTTGAGAAATCGTAAGGGAGTGTTAACTAACCCAAATCATCTGGTCCGAGGACTACAGGCATGATTGGATTTAAATTTAAACACTTAGAGGATCGTAAAGGAGTGTTAACTAACCCAAATCATCTGGTCCGAGAACTACAGGCATGATTAGATTTAAGTTTAAACACTTGAGAAATCGTAAGGGAGTGTTAACTAACCCAAATCATCTGGTCCGAGGACTACAGGCATGATTGGATTTAAGTTTAAACACTTAGAGGATCGTAAAGGAGTGTTAACTAACCCAAATCATCTGGTCCGAGGACTACAGGCATAATTAGATTTAAGTTTAAACACTTAGGAAATCGTAAGGGAGTGTTAACTAACCCAAATCATCTGGTCCGAGGACTATAGGCATGATTGGATTTAAGTTTAAACACTTGAAAAATCGTAAGGGAGTGTTAACTAACCCAAATCATCTGGTCCGAGGACTACAGGCATGATTGGATTTAAGTTTAAACACTTAGAGGATCGTAAATGAGTGTTAACTAACCCAAATCATCTGGTCCGAGGACTACAGGCATGATTAGATTTAAGTTTAAACACTTGAGAAATCGTAAGGGAGTGTTAACTAACCCAAATCATCTGGTCCGAGGACTACAGGCATGATTGGATTTAAGTTTAAACACTTAGAGGATCGTAAAGGAGTGTTAACTAACCCAAATCATCTGGTCCGAGGACTACAGGCATGATTAGATTTAAGTTTAAACACTTAGGAAATCGTAAGGGAGTGTTAACTAACCCAAATCATCTGGTCCGAGGACTACAGGCATGATTGGATTTAAGTTTAAACACTTGAGAGAGACTATCATAACAAAATGCAATCATGACTGAGAGAAGAATTCATTTAATAGTAGTACCTTTTGAGGTTATTTATATTCCACGGCCTGGGCACTACATGATTATCCAGGTCTTCTAGGAAGTATGCTCCAATGCCGGCCCTCGAGGTGATGCGATATGGACCTTCCCAATTCGGCCCCAGTTTTCCCCATGCTGGATTCTTTGCGTTACCTACCACCTTCCTTAGGACCAGATCACCAGGCTCAAGGGGTCTCAACCTCACATTGGCGTCATAGCCCTGTTTGAGTTTCTGCTGGTAATGCGCCAATCGGACCATTGCATTTTCCCTTCGTTCTTCAATCAAATCCAAACTCTTTTCTAGCTGCCCATCATTGTTGGCTGGGTCAAAAGAGCTAGTCCTGTAGGTAGGGAATCCAGTCTCGAGAGGTATAACAGCTTCAGCCCCATAGGTCATTGAGAAGGGGGTCTCCCCAGTGGACCTGCGAGGCGTAGTCCTATATGCCCACAATACGTGGGGTAGTTCTTCTACCCATCTACCCTTCGCATCATCCAGCCTCTTCTTTAGCCCGTTAACAATGACTTTATTAACAGCTTCGGCCTGCCCATTTCCCTGGGGGTAGGTGGGGGTGGAGTATCTATTTGTGATTCCCAGCTCACTGCAATAACTTCTAAAAGCTTTGCTATCGAACTGAAGCCCGTTGTCCGAGATGAGGGTATGTGGGACTCCAAATCTGGTGACGATATTTTTCCAAATGAACTTCTTCACGTCTACGTCCCTGATATTTGCAAGAGGTTCAGCTTCTACCCACTTGGTGAAGTAGTCCGTTCCGACCAGCAAGTACTTCCTGTTTCCTGCTGCCTTAGGGAAAGGGCCTACGATGTCTAGACCCCATTGAGCAAAAGGCCATGGGCTGGATAGTGGATTGAGGTTACCGCCTGGCTGATGTATGTTCGGCGCGAATCGTTGACATTGGTCCCACTTTTTTACGTATTCGTGGGCCTCTCTTTGCATATATGGCCACCAATAACCCTGTGTGATGGCCCGGTGGGCCAAGGACCTACCTCCCATATGGCTCCCACATATCCCTTCATGCAATTCTTCCAGTAGTGACTCAGCCGCTTCAGGGTGCATGCACAGTAAGTACGGACCCGAATAGGAACGTTTATAAAGTTTCCGTTCCTCGGACAGCCAGAACCTTGTGGCTTTTCTTCGTATTTTGTCCGCTTCCCCTTTTTCTTCGGGCAACACATCATCCTTCAAGAACTTGATGATGGGATCCATCCAGCATGGGTCGGTTCTGACGCAATGAACTTGGAGTGACTTTTTTCTTACTTCCGTAGGCTCCTGCATGTCCTCAATGAGAATAACCCTCGGCAATGCCTTTGCCGAGGAGGTGGCGAGGGTGGCTAAAGAGTTTGCATGTGTGTTGCCACTTCTGGGGATGTGCTGCAGGTTAAAATATTCAAACTCTGATTGCAGGGACTTAACTAGGCTCAAGTACCCCTGCATCCTCTCGTCCTTCGCCTCAAATTCTCCCTGTACTTGGCTGACGATTAATCTCGAGTCCGAGAATACTTCAACCGACTTTCCCCCCATCCTTCGTACCATCCTCATCCCCATCAGTAGAGCCTCATATTCTGCCTCATTATTCGTTGCTGAGAAATTCAGCCTTAAAGCCTTTTCGATGGTAATTCTTTCTGGGGTTATCAGCACAAGCCCCACTCCAGAGCCCCTTGATTTGATGCGCCATCAATGTGCACCTCCCAGGGCGAGGGGCTCCGTGAGGAGACCATGCCAACGGTCCTACTCTCAACGGCCAGCGTTGGGGTTACTTCCTCTAAAGGGGGCTCTGTGAATTCTGCGACCAAGTCCGCAAGGACCTGGCCCTTCACCGACGTGCGGGGCATGTACTTGATATCAAAAGCCCCAAGCATCGTCCCCCATTTGGCAATTCTTCCTGTGTAGTCCGCACTTCGGAGTATTGCTCTAAGTGGGAGCTGGGTAAGGACTATGACGGTGTGAGCTTGAAAATAGTGGGGCAGCTTCTTAGTACCCAGCACAACAACCAGAATGGCTTTCTCTAGGGGCAAATAACGAGTCTCAGCTTCCTGCAGCGATTTGCTCACATAATAGACTGGTTTTTGCACGCCACAGTCTGTTCGGATCAGCACCAAGCTTACGGCACTAGGAGCCACAGCAATGTAGGCAAACAAGACTTCATCTGGCTCGGGACTGGACATGATGGGAGGTCTAGCCAGGTAGTCCTTAAGTTGCTGGAAAGCAATAGCACATTCCTCCGTCCATTTGAAATCCTTCCACTTATTGATTAACGAGAAAAAAGGCCTACACCTGTCGGCTGATCTGGAAATGAACCTGTTAAGGGCAGCGGTCATCCCAGTCAGCTTCTGGATTTCCTTGGGGTTCCGAGGAGCTCGCAAGTCGTTGATGGCCTTTATCTGGTCGGGGTTAACTTCGATTCCCCTGTGAGTGACCATATACCCCAGGAACTTGCTTGATCCAACACCGAACGAACATTTGGAGGCATTCAAGCGTAGTCTGTGTCCCCTCAGAATTTCAAAGATATCCCGAAGGTCCCCAATATGTTCCGTGATAACCTTGCTTTTAACCACCATGTCGTCAATATAAACCTCCATGCTTTTGCCCAGCTGTGGCTCAAACATCTGGGTCATCATTCTCTGATAGGTAGCCCCGGCATTCTTCAAGCCAAACGGCATTACCTTGTAGTGGTAATTTCCTACAGGGGTTACGAAAGCCGTTTTGTTCTGATCGGCGAGGGCCAGTGGTATCTGATGATAGCCTTGAAAGGCGTCTAAGAAACTCATCCGAGAGTGCCCAACAGTAGCGTCAACTAGTTGATCTATCTTTGGCATGGGAAACGGATCCTTCGGACAAGCTCTATTGAGATCAGTGAAGTCCACGCACACCTGCCATTTCCCACTTTTCTTTTTTACCACCACTGTGTTGGCCAGCCATTCGGGGTAAAAAATTTCCTTAATAGCCCCTGCCTGCTTGAGCCTCGTTACCTCCTCCCTGACTGCATCTGCGTGTTCCTTCGATGGTCGCCGGAGCGGTTGTTTCTTGGGGACTATGGTGGGGTCTACGTTTATATGGTGACAAATGAAATCTGGGCTTACCCCCGGGGCCCCCACAAGGTCCCATGCAAATACATCAACGTTTCCCCTGAGGAATTCTATCAACTCTCCCTTCTCCTGAGGAGGCAGCATAGATCCGACTTGAAAGAACTTCTCTGGATCGTTATCAACAACTATCCTTGCTAAGCTTTCGCACTCTGCTTCTCCGGCCGAGGCTTCGGTGTCTGGCGCCGAAGGTTTTAATTGCTATAAACTCTCCTTGTTACAGTTTGAGGGCTCGGCATGCTGCTCGTGCTGGATGGCTGCCACTAGACATTGCCTGGACATAGCCTAATCCCCTCGGATTTCTTCAACTATCCCCTCGGAGGGGTATTTAATCTTCTGGTGCAGTGTGGAGGATACAGCCCCAAGGGTATGAAGCCAAGGTCTGCCTACAATAGTGGTGTAGGGTGAGTAGGCATCCACCACTATGAAATCTACCTCCACAATCTCAGTACCGGTTTGCACAGGCAGTCTGATCTGCCCCCTCGGAGTGATCACATTTCCATCAAAACTGACTAAAGGGGAACTGTACAGAGTCAAGTCTTCGGGGGACAAGTTCAGCCCCTTATATAGGTCTGGGTACATTATCTCTGCAGCGCTGCCCTGATCCACCATCACCCTTCTCACGTCGTATCTGCCTATTCTCAGAGTGACTACCAGGGCATCATCATGCGGCTGTACAGTTCCTATTTTGTTCTCTTCCGAAAAGCCCAAAACTGGGACGTTTCTCCTAGGCCTCTTCGGCTCTCTGTTAACCTTATCCGAGGGCACCCGAGCAACTGACAATATCCTGGATGGGCAAGACCCTGTCCTCCCTGGTGCAGCAAAAATAACATTGATCGTTCCCAAGGGAGGTTTTACAAAATCACCCTTCCTGGGCCCCGTGCTTGTTTGATTTCCCTGACCATATGAGTGGTGCAGGAGGTGCTTTAACCTGCCTTTGCCGACCAGCTGATCCAAATGATTTCACAGGCTCCTGCAGTCCTCAGTAGTATGTCCATGGTCCAGGTGATACTGACAGTAAAGATTATGGTTGCGCCTTTCAGGGTTTCCCACCATCTTGTTCGGCCTTTTGAAGAATGGTTCGTTTTTTATCTTGTCCAGGACTTGGTGCACTGGTTCGCGAAAAACTGCATTGACCGTCTGGAAGTTCGCTGTGCTTTTTCCGGCCCAGTCCTTCCTCGGCCTGTTGTGATTCTGTCTGTCCGACCTGAAATCCCTCCTCTCTTGGGGGATAACCTTTTCCTTTCCCTTACTCTGCTGCTAATCTTCTTCAACTCTTTTGTACTTATCGATCCTGTCCATCAACTGGCGTATACTGGTGGCAGGCTTGCGCGTCAAAGACGTTCTCAAGGGATGTTCAGTGGGGAGGCCCAGTTTAAAAGAGCTAATAGCCATCGATTCACAATCTTCCTCTACCTCATTGTACATTTCCCAAAATCTATCCGAATACGACTTCAGAGTCTCGTTCCCTTTCATGCTGATGGACAACAGCGAGGCCACGGACTGAGGAACCCTTCGGCAAGTGACGAAACGGGACCCAAAAGCCTGGGTTAGCTCTTGGAAAGAGCTAATAGTGTTTGCTTTCAGACTATCGAACCATCTCATGGCTATTGGTCCCAAACTGGAGGGAAAAACTTTGCACATCAGGGCTTCGTCCCTGGAGTGAACTGCCATCCGCTGGTTAAAATGACTCACGTGTTCCACTGGGTCGGTTCGGCCATTGTAGATGGTGAATGTAGGTTAGTGGAAACGCCTGGGAAGTCTGGCACCCTCGATATTACGTGTAAAAGGAGACCTGGAGATCTGATCCAGAGCTTTGCTCATAGCATCGTTCCCTGCGCCCCTCGGTAAGGGATTCTGAGGGTTCCTCTCGTCATGACGCATTTCCTCATAGGTAAAAGATTCGCTGACCGGCGTTCGATGTTTCTGTTTGTAGCTAACATCCTGTTCGTCCTCAAAATCTTCGTCAGAATACGAGGGGCTGCGCTTCCTCTTCGCATGGCGCAACTCCCTTTTGAGCCTGTCTATTTCCTTCTGCATGTCTTTGTTCTTCTCTGCATGAGACATGTGGCTCTCTCCATGCGACTGGTTTTGATCGTCATGTGCGGTGTGTACACTTCCCTCACGATCCTGCCTCCGCTCCAGATGAAGAAAGGGATCGGTGTGCTTAGACGACCTGGACTCAGCTGGTCGTTGCCTTGGTTCAGCCATCTTTTGAGGTGTTGCTTCCACCTTTGCTCAAGCTGTTCCCTACAGACGGCGCCAATTGTAGGGTCCAAATTTGTTGGGCCAGGCACCAACTCTCTGTATGGTGAGCCCAACAAATTCCCAACAATAAATTTGTAGAGAATGGGTTAAACAACTGGGCTAGTGGTGGATTTAGCAACGGTCCATATAAACAAAACCAATAATGAAAGAAAAAAGGATTGAGTCAGGCATTCAACAAGAAAAATCCCTTTAGTCCGAAGAGGCTTACTATTTAAAGGCTTAGTGAATACAATTTTTCTTCTCCTCCCTCTCTGTGAGACTTGCTTCCCTTATATATACACCCTTTTCCCATCTTCACCGCACACTTGTCCTCCATCTAGGCGCCCACTTGAGTACTAGTCACATCAGCCGTTTGCTTTAACCTATAGTGAGTGGTGGTGGGTGAAGATACACTGTTCAGGTGTCTTCTTCACATAAATGCGGCCAGGAAAGTTGCTGCAGTGCATTAAATGTGGCGGTGGCAGCTTTATTGGTAAGATATTTCATGATAGCTACGCAGTTAGACATGCCCGAAGCTCAGCCCTGGCAGGGAGATCTTCAGCATATCTACTCGATCAAGTTCTGGGCAGCTCCGTTGGGTAGGGTCCCTTCGGCCCAACCAGGTTGTTTTCGGATGGAGCATTTGTCTCTTATGGGTTGCACTCCCACCAGGATGGCAAAGCATTGATACTTTTAACCTCTTCGGACAGAGGGTCGTATTTGAACTGGGCCTCAGGCCCAACATATGGCGTTGGGCTTTCTCACCCACAATTATTTAGAGGCCAAAAGTATAACGGCATATTATTAGTGTTTGATAAGAGTTATCATGATAGCACTAATGATGAGAATCGTTCTCAATCAATCATAGTATTTTATATTCACTCTATGCTGAGGGATATTGAATATGAGATTGGGTTGTCGTTGCATATATTATATTATGGTTTTATTAGAGTTCCATACTATATGTTGATATGCTAAATTGATAATGTCCAGTTTGCTTATTATATTCATGTTTATTGTTTTCAGATTTGAACATGGCATCTTTTAGCCCACTTGTAACTATTCTTAATCAAAACAAACTGACTGGATCTAACTATGTTGACTGGAAAAGAAATTTGAACATAGTTCTCACTGCTGAAGAGCACAAATATGTGCTTACTAAACCATGTTCTAGCTTTCCTTCATTAGATGCTCCTCTTGAGGAAAAACGGCAATATGATTGTTGGCAGAAATCTAATGAGATGGCCAAGTGCTACATCCAAGCATCTATTTCAAATGTTCTACAGCATCAAATGCAGGATGTAGAACTAGCTTCAGACATCATGCTAAGTCTGAAGGAGATGTTTGGTGAGCAAGGCCGTTCAGCAAGGCAAGAGACCATGATGCAAATTTATAATACCAAAATGGCTGAAGGTAGTTCAGTAAGGGAGCATTGTCTTACAATGATCTCTAATCTGAATACATTAGAAGTTTTAGGTGCCGATATTGATGGAGAATCCCAAGTGGATATGATACTCTAGTCACTACCGGAATCATTCAAGGAATTCAGACTCAATTATAATATGAACAAAAAGATTTATTCTTTGTCTGAATTAATGAATGAGCTGGTAGCGGCGGAAGGCATTCTTGGTACTTCTAATGTTGAAGCCAATGTGGGTGAAGCTTTTACTTCTCAACCTAAGTCGAAAGGCAAGGGTAAGAAGAAGAAGAAGAAGGACTTCACCAAGCAAGAGGGTAAACAAATTGTCTTAGGGGTTGCTGACAAAGGAAAGAAAATTAAAGGAAAGTGTTTCCATTGTGGTGAGAAAGGACATTGGAAGAGGAATTGTCCAGTATTCAAGGCTGCCAAGAATAAAGGTATGAATAATACATTCCTTTTTGAAATATGTTTGGTCCAGAATCCCACGGATTCCTGGTGTGTGGATTCAGATTGTACTAATCATATCTGCAATTCCTTGCAGGGGTTCCAGGAGACCAGAAAGCTTAAAGAAGGGGAGTTGTTTCTTACTTTGGCTGATGGGAGCAAGATTCCAGTTGTAGCTGTTGGTGTTTATAATTTATGTTTTGTATCTAGAGTTCTAATATGAGAAGACTGTTTGTATGTACCTAATGTTCGTAGGAATTTAATTTATGCTACTTACTTAGGTAAACATGGATGTTGTGTTATCCTAAAAGACAATGTTGTAATAAAGAAGGATAAAGTGTTTATCTGTTCTGGCAATATTGTGGATGTTCTTTATATTTTAACTCCTGATAAGTATGAATTATATAATTCTGAATTAGATAATGACTCTCATGTAAAATCATTAAAGAGAAAATTTCCTTTTACTAGTGATGCATATCTTTGGCACTTGCGTTTAGGTCATATTAATTCAAATAGGATTCAAAGACTAATCAAAGATGGACTCTTAGAGGCCATGGACTTTGATGAATTTTCAATTTGTGAATCTTGTTTGGAAGGTAAAATGACCAAACGACTTTTTAATGCAAAAGGTAGAAGAGCCCAAGATTTGCTAGAGCTAGTGCATTCTGATGTTTGTGGTCTTATGTCAATCCAGGCAAGATGAGGTATGAGTATTTCATTACTTTCACTGATGATTACTCAAGATATGGTTATGTGTACCTAATGAAACAGAAGTCCGAAACCTTTGAAAAGTTTAAAGAGTTTAAGGTTGAAGTTGAGAATCAATTAGGTAAACACATAAAAGCCATTCGATCTGATCGAGGTGGTGAATACCTTATTGGGGATTTTAAGGATTACTTAACTAAGAATGGGATTGTATCCCAATTGACTGCACCTGGAACTCCACAACAAAATGGTGTAGCAGAAAGAAGGAATAGGACTCTTTTAGATATGGTTAGGTCTATGATGAGTTATTTAACTCTACCTATTTCTTTTTGGGAATATGCCTTAAACACAGCAATGTATCTTCTGAATTTAGTACCTTCGAAGTCTGTTCCTAAAATACCTGTGGAGCTGTGGAATGGGCATAAGCCTAGTATGAGACATCTCCATATTTGGGGTTGTCCAGCACATGTGTTAAAAGGAAAGTCTGACAAGTTACAGTATAAAACAGAAGTGGTTTTCTTTGTTAGGTATTCAAAAGGAACTGTTGGAGATTTATTCTATAGTCATAAAGATAATAAAGTGTTTGTTAGCACAAATGCCAAATTCTTGGAAAATGACTATATGAATGATTATACTCCTAAAAGTAGAATTGTTTTGGCTGAAATGAATGAACTTATAAATGAACAACCAATAGATGAAACTAGGGATGATGTGGCTATATTAGATACACTACAAAATACTACTCATGACATGTCTAGTACTCAAGTGCCTCGTCGTAGTGGGAGAATTGTTCGGCCTCCTATAAGATTCATAAGTTTGGGAGAAACTTATGAAGCTATCTCAGAAGAGGTTGAATCGGATCCCTACACATATGATGAAGCAATGAATGATATAGATGCACATCATTGGGTCCAAGCTATGAAATTTGAATTAGATTCCATGTATTCCAATCAAGTTTGGGATCTTGTAAAGGCACCTAATGGCATTAAACCTGTTGGTTGTAAATGGGTTTATAAGAGGAAGAGAGGGATAGATAGAAAGGTTGAAACCTTTAAAGTAAGGCTAGTGGCGAAAGGGTATACACAAAAAGAAGGTATTGATTATGATGAAACTTTTTCTCCAGTAGCAATGCTTAAATCTATCAGAATTCTCTTATCCATTGCTGCTCATTTTGATTATGAGATTTGGCAAATGGATGTCAAGACTGCATTTCTTAATGGCAATCTTGAAGAGGAAATCTATATGATGCAACCGGAAGGTTTCATAGCAAAGAACCAAGAGCATATGGTATGCAAGTTGCAAAGGTCCATTTATGGACTTAAGCAAGCATCTAGGTCATAGAACATCAGATTTGATCAAGCAATCAAATCATTTGGTTTTGAACAAAACCTTGATGAACCATGTGTGTACAAAAGACATCAAGATAAAGTAGTAATGCTCCTAGTGCTTTATGTTGATGATATTCTACTCATTGTAAATGATGTAGAGGTAATGTCATCTGTAAAGGTTTGGTTGTTAAGCCAATTTGATATGAAGGACTTGGGTGAGGCTAACTTTATTCTAGGGATCAAGCTTTGGCGAGATCGCAAGAAATGTTAGGCTTATCACAATCTGGATATATAGATAAGATTCTAGAACGGTTTAGCATGCAAAACTCCAAGAAAGGATTGTTTCCTTTCAGACATGGAGTTCCTCTATCTGATGACCAAAGGCCTAAGACATAAGAGGAAGTGGATATGATGAGACAAATTCCTTATGCTTCTGCAGTGGGAAATCTCATGTATGCCATGCTTTGTACTAGACCAAATATTTGTTATTCAGTTGGCATGGTTAGTCGATATCAATCAAATCCAGGACCAAAACATTGGCAAGCTGTAAAGCATATTCTCAAGTATCTACGGAGAACGAGAGATTATATGCTTGTTTACCGTTGAGAGGATTTGATTCCCATTGGCTATACAGATTCAGATTTTCAATTGGATCTAGATTTCAGAAAATCCACTTCAGGATGTGTTTTCACCTTGGGAGGTGGAGCCATTAGTTGGCGGAGTATTAAGCAATCTTGTATTGCAAACTCCACCATGGAGGCAGAATATGTTGCTTCTTGTGAAGCAGCAAAGGAAGCTGTATGGCTCAAAAAGTTCCTTTCTGACCTTGGTGTAATAAGAATGAAGCAAGTTCCAATCACATTGTTTTGTGATAACAGTGGAGCAGTTGCACAATCTAAAGATCCAAGGAATCACAAGAAAGGAAAGCACATTGAGAGGAAGTACCATATCATTCGAGATATTGTTGCTTGTGGAGATGTGGTGGTAGCAAAGATTGAAAGTGCAAATAATCTAGTAGATCCATTTACTAAAGCCTTGCCTCAAAGGACATTTGAGTCGCATTTGGAAAGAATGGAAGTTAGATTAGTGCACAATAGTTTTTAGGGCAAGTGGGAGAATGTTATGATTAATACCCTTAAATCCTATTGTATGATGCTATGTATGATATTAAGTGTAACATTGTGTTTGACATAATGTATGACTTAATATTATGTTTAATAAATTTGTTTTATTATTATCTGAAATAATGGTAACATGAATATTCGGCCATTATCATATAGTCCATGAGATGCATAGTATGTGATTTATGTGAAGAGTCACAGAAGATATAAATCACAAGTTCTTTGTAAACTCAGAATTATAGTTCGTAGTCGGTGATGAAATTGGGCATTTTATCTACGAAGACTATAACATATCAATTACGATGATTTGTCTTGATCATGGAAGTGGAGACTTCTAGTTGATGTGTTAATATGTTTTAAGAGTTAAGACATATTGAACTGGACCGATGTGAGATTTATTATTCTCCTAAAGACTATCAAATGAATAATAAATCTCACGACTTACATTTGCATGAACTCTTAATCCTGAGAGAATAATGAATCTGATCATAAGGTGTAGGTTGCTTTGATATATCAGGAGTGAGATCTAAAGTAACGGTCAAAACCTCAGTATGTTGGGCAGCCACATTTAGTGTTGATAAAACATATATTCTCAAGATGGAATTCATAATCTCTTAACGGAGATATAAAATATTCCCTTGAGATAAGTTTAATGAGTTTGTTATTCAGAGAGTTAGGCCTAACCACTTTAGTAAGTAGTTATTAAAGTATATATTTATGAAATTAGATTTCATAAATATATGATAAATAACTTAAAGGATTAAACCGGGTACTCAAGGATCAAGATGTAGTAATTTACAAAGTGGCAGTCTACATTAATGACTTTGTATTAGATTTCATAAATATATGATAAATAACTTAAAGGATTAAACTGGGTACTCAAGGATCAAGATGTAGTAATTTACAAAGTGGCAGTCTACATTAATGACTTTGTATTACTACGAATATTTTATGAAGGGGTTGCATGTATAATAAAGTCTTGGGATATAATTTATAGATAAGGCCTAGAGTGCAACTATATTTATATAGTGGTATTAAATATAGTTAATGGTAACTTTGGACTTGTCAAGAGTTGACAGAAAAACCCAAGGCCCACTAGAGCTAGTGTCTTATTGGTCCCTTTTGGTCCCACTCCAAGCCACACTCTTAAGCCCAATTGGAAAGGCTCAAAAGGCCAGCCCAATTAGATAATTGGTTAGATTCAAAAGGGAAAAACGTTCAGAATTTAAAATGGTAAGAAACATCATTGTGAAATGGTGTGTATGTGAGTGTTTGTCACTCTCAAATCAATCATTTTGTTACCAATTGAGAGACCACACATCTTGGGCATCTAGTGGAATTGGAGTGAAGATTGAAAGTCTTCTCAAGAACTTCTGATCTTCGGTTTTGAATTTCACCGCTTCAAGGTACATTCTCTTGTTCTCTAATTCTAAAACTTATATGGCACATGTTATCAATTGTGAATGAAGTAGATCCGTTTAATTAATATTTTCCGCTGCGCACACTCATATTTCCATCACTATGTTACACCCTTCCTTAGGCCAAGTTTATAAGGCAAGGGTGGAAGGCGTTTTTCCCCGATGTGGGATTGAGCAAATCCGTGTGGGTGGCATCGGCCTCCTCAGCCCATTCCCAAAGTGGACAATACCTTCTAAGGGAGAGATTCGTTCCTCCATAAAAAGGCACCTTTTGGGGTTTAAGGGGAAACCCCCACCTTCCCCCTTCGTCGGCCGATGGACCCGAAGGAGTGCATAGTGCATGCAAATCGATGTGCAAATGCTAGGCCTTGCTCACATGATCACATACACTATGGTACACTCTTCCTTAAGCCAAGTGCTTATAAGGCAACGGTGGGAGGTGTCTCTCCCAGATGTGAGATTGAACAAATTTGTAAAGGTGACATCGGCTCCTCGGCCCATTCTTAAAGCAAACAATACCTAATTGGGGAAAGATTCGTCCCTCCCACAAAAATGCGCCTTTTGGGGTTTAAGGGAAAACCCCCACCTTCCCCCTTTGTCGGCCGATGGACCCAAAAGAGTGCGTAGTGCATGCGAATCGATGTGCAAATGCTAGGCCTTGCTCACATGATCACACACACTATGGTACACCCTTTTTGTAGAGGAACGAATCTCTTCCTTAGAAGGTATTGTCTGCTTTGGGAATGGGCCAAGGAGGCCAATGCCACTCACATGGATTTGCTCAATCCCATATCGGGGAGAGATGCCTCCTACACGCAGCTTATAAGTATGAACTCACAAATGGAGTGTACTCATCAAGTAGTTCCTCCACTTGTGAGCTCATGCTTATAAGCTGTGGGTGAGAGGTGTCTCTCCCCGATGTGGGATTAAACAAATCCGTGTGGGTGGCATCGACCTCCTCAGCCCATTCCCAAAGCGGACAATACTGTCTAAGAGAGAGATTCGTTCCTCCACATCTTTTTTCTCATATATGATAAGGTAAGAGATTTTTCATCATATCAATTTGGAGAAATTTTTTAATCCACTAAGTAAACTTTATGAGCTTGCTATAATATACTTTTAATAACATACTTAAAAAAAATTATAATCAATACTTTATTTAATAATTATTTGACTTTTTTAGATAACATAATAATTATGCGATTGTTTTAGATGACTAATAAGTCATGTGATCAAAATATAGGTAGATGATTATCCAAAACATTTGGGGAGATCACTCCTACTTAGCTGCAAGACTGTCTTATATAATAGGAAAATGATATATCCACAACATATTCACAACATTTTCAAAACAAATCTTAAGTGGTAAATTGTTATTAGTTGTTATGGGTGAACCAAAAAATAGTTTAAGTTGTAAGATTCAAATTAGAACTAATGATAGCTTAACACCAACGATTTGTTGTAAAAATGTTATTGACGTAACACCTCTCTATCTAATATGCCCTATCGAAACATGTAAGGAGAGTACTATTTTCACTTATTATTTTGTTGCTTTAATACCCTATCTCATTTAGGTGGATCAATTTTAAATCCTTTAGGCGCCGTGTTGAAAGGACACCCCTAATTTTGTATACTAAAAAAGTGGAAAATTTTGTTTTTAAAATGTACAAAAAAAAAAAAAAAAAAAAAAACTAAATAACAAACCGAAAAAAAGAAGAAGAAATTTATATCTAAAGGTTAGTGTATTAGTGAAATAAATATAAAATTTTGAATTCAAATTGTAGCATTTACAAATATCTACATTTTGCGGTAATGTAACCTGTTTCAAAGAATCATATATTTGTATAAAACTAACGGGAAGTATGGAACTACCTCTTTTAAATAGCGTACTATATAGCCATTTTTTTTTAAAGAGTTTCAATCTATGGCGTCCGCTCTTAATGATAGCTTTTTATCATCAAATAAAGACACCAATAAGTTTTTGGTATATGCGGGGATTGAATCCCAGATTTCTTATACAACTATTAGAGATTTTACCAGTTGAATTAACTAAAACCCACTACTATATAGCCATTTGATTGAAAGAACAATGGAAAATTTTTGATAGGTTTTATATTTAAAAAAAAAAAAAAAAAAAAACCCTTTTATCACGTAATTGTGTAGTGCATGAAGCACTATTTCTGTCCTTACTTAATTTGGTTTGGTCAGGCAGCAGTGAGTCGAAACTTGCAAGCAAAGCTTAGTTCCTGTTTTTATGACAATTATGCGTCCATTTGGTAATGTTGTTTTAATAATGTTATTTAAATATTGTGAAAATATGTGTAGGTAAAAAATTGTTGTGAAAATACATGTTATGTTGGTTAAACAATGAAAATTATTATTTAAACAACACAATCAAACAGGTTTTAGAACTTGTAATAATTTAATAATTAAAATGCAGCCTCTTGAACCTCGCTGCAAAAAAGTGTGTTTTAGTTTAAGATTGGCTTAACTTTACTTTAATTACCCCAAAATCCAAATATTTCTAAACTCATGATGGACCCAGTATACGTACAAGATCAGAGGATATCCTTGTACAGTTGAAGTAATTAATAATTTTTTATTAGACAATTATTGGTTTATATTAATATTACAATGTAAATTTATTGTAAAATGTTAAACAAACGTACACCTTTGTAAAAAATGTATAATATTGATCACATTTTTTTTTTTTTTTTTAGTTTACAACGTAAATTAATATAAATAAAATTTTCGAAGATATCATATAAATACAGAGAAAATGTAAAAGTAGTAAAAATTTTATTATAAAGAGCTTACGAACATGGCGAAAATGTGTTTTAAACTTCCTACCGACAGTTACTATTAAGTCTATTATTTGAGTTGATTCCTAATGGTGGAATTAATAATGATTGCCTTCCAAAAGTCTTGAGCGTTAATAAAGTTAGCAATAAAGCAGTCAAAAGTTTTTGTATCTTTCTTACTTTATATGGTGAGCACTAATAATGTTGTCGAAGTTGGCGTGCTTCATTTTTTGTATCTTTATATGACTGTTCGGAATCAAGTAGGGTAGACCAATCATGTACAGTCAAATCACCAACTGAGAAAAAGCAAAAGAAGAAATAAAAAAAATAGAAACAACGAAAACCCTATTCACTCTTCATTCCCAACTCATATCTCAGAAGAGTCTCTTTGGTTACTTTATTTCCCATATTTGATATTTCCTTCTTTCCCACGAGCGAATCATGTCAGTAATCGTAGAGGCTGCTTTATCCTCTTTGTTTGAGGCGCTGGTTAACAAGTTAACCTCCTCTGATTTGTTGAAGATCTTTCAGCAAGAACAAGTTCATGTTGACCTCAACAAGTGGAAGAAAACGTTATCAAAAATCCATGCAGTTTTGGATGACGCAGAAGAGAAGCGGGAGACAAGCAGGTTGGGGAAGATCTTGCTGGACGAGCTGGAAGAGTTGGCATATGATGCGGATGATATCTTGGATGAGTTTGCAACCGAAGTTTTGCGACGTAAGTTAAATGCAGAACCCAGCACAAGTAAGGTAAGAAAGTTCATCCCTGCTTGTTGTGTGGGTTTGAGTCCAAGTTCTTTTATGTTCGATGCCAATATGCGGTCCAAGATTGCAGATATTGACTCGAGACTACAAAGAATTGTGACAGAAAATAATGGTTTGGATTTGAGAGGAAGCACTGGGGGAAGGATTGGAACAGAAAGATCAAGGGTGCCCACTACTTCTCTGGTGAATGAACGCCGTACTTATGGCAGGGATGAGGACAAAAAGGCTATCATAAAGTTGTTGCTGAGTATTGAATCTAGTGATACTCAACTCTCTGTGATTCCCATAGTTGGTATGGGAGGTTTGGGTAAGACAACTCTTGCCCAACTAGTGTACAATGATGATGATGTGAGCAGTTATTTTGATTTGAAAGCATGGGTTTGTGTTTCTGAAGACTTTGACATTGTACGGGTGTCAAAAGAAATTCTAAAATCTATCACTTCTGAGCACAGCAATGATGGTGATGATTTAAACAAAATACAAGTCAAATTGAAGGAGAAATTAAATGGCAAGAAATTTCTGGTCATTTTGGATGACGTTTGGAATGAAGACTACAATAGTTGGACTCAACTATGTTGTCCTTTTGAATTTGGAGCTCTAGGAAGTAAGATTATTGTCACCACTCGGAGTCATGAGGTTTCAAAAATAATGGAAACTACTTCACCTTACAAGTTGAGAGAGTTGTCAAATGATGCTTGCAGGCGTCTATTTCTCCAACATGCACTAGGGTCAACAGATTTTGTTGCGCATCCAGAACTTGAGGAAATTGGTAGAGAAATTTTGGATCTATGCAAGGGATCACCTTTGGCAGCAAAAGTACTTGGAGGTGCTTTACGCACTAAACGCAATCCTAATGAATGGAAAAAAGTGCTAAATAGCAAGATCTGGGAAAAAAACAATATTATTTCTGTTCTTGAATTGAGCTACCAATACCTCCCTTCACATTTAAAGAGGTGCTTTGCATATTGTTCACTATTCCCAAAAGATTATGAATTTGAGGAGAATGAGCTTGTCTTGTTATGGATGGCAGAAGGTTTGGTTCAAGAAATAGAAAGAAACAAGTCAATGGAAGTTCTTGGTGCTGAGTATTTTCATGATCTACTCATGAGATCATTCTTTCAACAATCAAGCAATAATGGATCACTCTTTGTCATGCATGATCTTATCAATGATCTAGCTCAATGGGCAGCAAGGGGCTTATTCCATAGAATGGAAGATGCATTGGGGAGTAATAAGCAATCTGAGATTTCTACAAAGGTACGACATTTTTCTTACATTCGACATTATTTTGATGGCATCAAAAAGTTTGAAAACTTCCCCAAAAATATGCATTTACGAACATTCTTACCCGTACCAATCAAGTCGTCAGGCTACTTAACAAACTATGTTCCTAATTGTATATTGCCACAATTAAGATGCTTAAGAGTATTATCTTTATGTGGATATAACATCATTGAGCTACCAAGCGCAATCGGTGATCTGAAACATTTAAGATACCTCAACCTTTCTAATACTCAAATTAGGAGTTTACCAGAATCAACAAGTTCTCTATACAATTTGCAGATATTGGTGTTGAAAGGTTGTTACAAACTTACAAAGTTACCGGAGAAGATTATGGATCTAGTTAATCTTCAATATCTCGACATTACAAATGCCAATTTAATTAAAGAAATGCCGGTGGGAATAGAAAAATTAAAGAACCTACACACGCTGTCTAATTTTATTGTGGGGGAAGATAATGGATCCAAGATAGGAGACTTGATGAACTTGGAGTTTCTTCAAGGAAGATTATGCATTTCAAGTTTGGAGAATGTGCTCGATGTCGAGGATGCAAGAAGGGCCAATTTAAATGGTAAGAAGAATTTAGATGCACTAGAGATCAAATGGGGGTCTGCACCTAATGATTTACAAGATGCAAGCATTGCAATAGACGTTCTTGACATGCTACGACCTTGGACAACGATGAAAGAACTTTCAATTGATGGCTATATTGGTGTGCAATTCCCAAGATGGTTAGGAGACCATTCCTTTTCTTATATTGAGGACCTAAAGATTGTCGGATGTAAACAATGCATATCCTTACCTGCTATTGGACATCTATCCTCCCTCAAATTCCTTGTCATTAAGAGTATGTCTATGGTGCAGACCATTGGTGATGAGTTTTATGGGAAAGGTCGGTTGAAACCTTTTCAATTTTTAGAAAAACTTCACTTTGAGGATTTGCAAGAATGGCAAGATTGGATTCCTTGTGGAGTTGAGTATGGAGAATTCCCTTGCTTGCGTGAGCTTTTTATCTCTCAATGCCCCAAATTGCAAGGGAAATTGCCAGACCATCTCCCATCATTGGAAAAATTTACTATTAGTAATTGTGAGCAGTTGGTTGTTTCAATTCCAAGCCTTCCAACGCTCCATGAATTAAAGATTGTGGGGTGCAAAGAGGTGGTGAGCAATAATATAGAAGAGTTATGCTTGCTGGAGTCAATTACTTTTTCTATTCCAGGTCTTAAAAGCTTATCAAAGGAGTTCATGGAAGGATTAGCAAAGGTAAAAAATCTAAAGATAGATAATTGTAACGAGCTGATGTCTTTGTGGCAAGATAGTCTCATATCCCTTGTTAGGTTGGAAATTCAGTCGTGCCCGAGTCTCATCAACATCCACTTGGCTTCTACATTAAACACATTGACTATTAAAGGTTGTGGTGCTTTAAATTCCTTGCCAATGTCCAATTGTACATGTTTAGAATATGCTACTATTGAGGAATGTAGTTCTTTGATGTTCATTTCAAAACGCCAGCTACCTCCAACTTTGAAAAGGTTAGAGATAAAAAATTGTGAGAATTTGCAGTTTTTGATAGATGAGGGAGATGCCTCTTCTTTATTAATGAAAGAGGAGAGTATTAACAGTAATGCATCTCTTCTTGAGCACTTGGTTATTAGAGATTGTCCATCTCTAAAATGTATACCATTAAGAGGTGACCTATTTGTGAAGCTTAAATTCCTTGAGATTGAGAATTGCTCAGAGCTGAGATCATTATC
The DNA here is from genome assembly GCA_023736055.1 of Quercus glauca. Classification (NCBI taxonomy): domain Eukaryota; kingdom Viridiplantae; phylum Streptophyta; class Magnoliopsida; order Fagales; family Fagaceae; genus Quercus; species Quercus glauca. The sequence goes on from CM043318.1 coordinate 11,957,728, forward strand.
ATCAAGTAACCAGTTACCTATTTCCCTTAAAAAACTTGTCGTATGGGATTGCCCAAAGTTAGAGTCATTGGCGGACAACTTACACAATAATGTGTCTCTTGAATGTCTTAGAATCTATGATTGTAAAGAGATTAAATTTTTACCGGAGGGCCTACACAAACTCTGCCACTTGAATGACATAAGCATAAGATACTGTTGTAGTCTTGTTTCATTTCCGGATGGAGGGTTTCTCCCCACTCACCTGACAAATCTTGAGATCGGGCGCTGTGAGAAACTAGAGGCCTTGCCCCGCATGCATATGGTCACTACTCTTCTTATAGTTGAATGTCCAAGCATAGTATCCTTACCAGAAGAGGGCTTGCCGACAAACCTAAAGGAACTTTGGTTGGGAGGGATGACTAACTGTAAGCAAGTATTTGAATGGGGATTACACAGACTCACGTCTCTTACACATCTCACCATTTATGGTGGTAATGGATTTGAGGATTGGCAGTCGTTTCCTGAGGAGGAGGATGGGAAGACGATGCTACCGCTACCTACCTCTCTAACCTCCCTGTGGATTTACGAATTTCCAGATATAGTGTTCCTATCCCCCAAGGTATTTCAAAACCTCTCTTCACTTGAACAACTGCGTATCTGGGATTGCCCTAAACTCGCATCCCTCCCAGAGAACGGCCTGCCTCCCTCACTTCTGAAACAACACTGCAAGAAAGGAAAAGGGCAAGAGTGGTTGAAGAATATCATCAACATCCCTTGCGTTGAGATTGATTACCAGTCCATCTACCAGCTGCAGGAGGAGGAGCAGCAATAATTGTGTAAAACAGAGAGAGCAAAACGTACAGAAATATACATATTTACTCCCTCAAGGTACAACATTTAGAAATTGGTACCTCTCTTCTCTCTGTGTGTGTATATTTATGCAATATGAATTTTAAAAATCCAACCCTAGTTTAAGTTAATTCTTCTGGTGTTGCAGCAGAGGCTATCTTCTCAACTCCAAAAAATTCTTCTCAAATTCCTAAAATTTGGAGGTACGTTAAACTTTTGGGTTATAATATGATTAAACTTGGACATCCTGGCAATAAATACATGTAAGATTCACATTATTGGATCAAATTTTATGGATGTTAATGATTTAAGCTTTCAAGTTGACTTTCCCTTGAAAACAGCTTTTAATACTACCTCACGCACCACAAGTTATCTTTAATATCTATTGCTACAAATCATAATTTTGTCAACCTACTTAAAATATGTTTGGAATTCAGATCGCGTATTTAGCTAAGCAATCTAATCTTTTTTTTAGTAAATTTGGCTGATTAATTTTTTATTTAGCTAAGCAATCTAATCTATGCTTTTAAAAATTCAGATTTGTCGGAGTACTCTATCAACTAATAAGTCCATTAGCCATGTCATGAGTCATGACTAGACTTATCTACAAAGCTGAATTGTTGGGAAAAAATAATGTTTACATTATTAATGTCAATTAGTCTTCAAAAGATTGTTCTGTTGACAAATATTTACCATGGGCTATTTTAATATGGTAAAAATTTTGGTCTATTGTGTGGTTTCATATCTTTGGTGAGGAATTTCATTTGTATTATTCATTTTGGGAATTTTTTTTAAGGGAAAATAGTTGTAAAGAGGTGGGTAGATGTGTATGTATTCAATTTTTTCCCCTTCTAAAAATGTACTTCTAGCACTTTCAAGTTTTAGCTAATCAATATCTCTTACAGTCTTAAATGAATCTTTATGCATAAGGCACATAACTGTTCGATGAAATGCCTGAAAGAGAAATAGTAATATGGAATTTGATGATTGCAGGTCATATATGATGCTGTGGAACATGCTTATTTTTAGGTATGTACGGAATGGAGGGATGGCTATTTGATACTATGCCTAACTGGAATGTTATTTCAACTAGACATCATTCCTTGCACAGATGATTGAAGCATCGTCACCTATGTGTTGTAGATGGGCAGGTGTAAAATGAAATATAATAGTTTCAGTAAAATCCTTATTAATGATATTGATCATTCCATAACTTATGCATATATTTACCCCTTTATTGGAATGCAAGTATCCTTTAGTTTGGATAAGATCACACAATTAGATCTTAATTTATTGAATCAAATTCCATTATTAATCCACTCTTAGGGATCTTTTTCTTTTTTTGGGTTAATTACATTTTGGGAAATTTTAAATTGCAGGAGTGAGGCCATGCTTGAAGGGAAGGCTGTCAATGCTTCTCAAGTTCTTAACTACTACAAGCACATGGTCATGATTTGTCAAGAAGCAATGGCTGGGATTCATTCTTTAAAAAGTTGTAAACTCCTGTTTGCAAGTGGACATGATTTCTTGATTGCTGAGAACGTCAAGTGCAGATTTCAATGGAAGTTAGTATCAAAAGAGAGAACTGCAGGTGAGGTGCAAGCTTTCTATGTAAAGATTGAGAATGGGGAACCAAATTGCAATAGGCTTTTATGATTTGATGGCTTCAGAAAAATCCATTGTCCCTCAAAGAATTTGGGAAGCCTTATCCTTTGTCCTTATGAAAGGCAGGGTGACTGCCTTTGTACTTACCAGTAGATCTGAGGATTACGGCTTTTGTCGTGGAAAGAAAACACCAAGCTGGGAGATATAAGCTGTTAAGAAAGACATTGCTTAACGGAGAGCAAAAAGTATAGAAATAAACATACTTTACTCCTTCCAGGTACAACATTTAGAAACTGGTACCTCTCATCCTCTGTGTGTATATTTATGCAACTTGATTTTTAAATATCTGAACCTTAACCCTAGCTAATGTTCATAGTGTTGCAGCAGAAGCTAACTTCTCAACTCTTAAAACAACACTGCAAGAAAGGCAGAGGGTGAGAGTGGTTCAAACAAGGCAGAGGGCCTCGCGGTTGAGATTGATAGGAAGTCCATCTATGAGGTGGAGGAGGAGATGCAGAAATAATTCGGTAAGACAGAGAGAAAAATGTACAAAATAAGCATATTTACTCCTTCCAAGTACAACATTTAGAAATTGGTACCTTTCATCCTCTATGTGTTTATCTTTATGCAATATGATTTTTAAATATCTGATCCCTAACCCTAGCAAATGCTTGTAATGTTGCAGCAGAAGCTATCTTCTCAAATTACAAAATTTGGAGGTATGTTACAATTTTGGGTTGTACATGTTCAATTTTAATTTTAATTTTTTTCCCTTTTACTATTCTACTTCTGCCACTTTGAATTTCAGCTCAACAATTATATTTATCGGTTTCCTTTTACTTCCTATGAATGTGTGGGGTCATAAAGAAATTTGGGTTGTAATTTTTGGTGAGTGCTGATTCAAATTGTGTTTTTATACTGTTTATTAAAGTGGGTTTTGTGGGGGCATATATATGGTGTGGGATTCATATTCATGACAATAGGTGTCAAAAATTAGGTCTAGTTTGAAGAGGCAATCAAACTTTCGAGCAATTTCTTTTTTCTATATATATATATATATATATATATGTATGTATATGTATAATAAATTTTTTGTTGTTGAAGATTCTTTAACTGTAAGAGGTATTGCGTTTGTATTTTTCATTGGGGACTATTTAGAATGTGCCTTAGTAAGGTAAATTTTGGTTCCAACACCAGATTATAATGATCTCATACGTAATACTTTATACTTTATAATCCCACCTCTTGTTTTTCCTCTTGCTTGTTTCTCAGTTTCTTGTGCTTCCATATCATTTTTCGTTTTCTTTCAGATTTAGTTTGTTCATTGAAAACATAGTAACTAGTTAGTAAGAAGATGGACTTGTTATAAAACTGGTAATAGAGATCATATTTGCTTTGGATGTTATTTTGGTAACAGAAGAGATGTAAAGCTCGAATGATGATATCAATTAGACAGTAAACTCTTTGAAGGGTAAGAGTTTCAAGTAAATTGGCTTGGACACAGCAATGTTCTTCATCTAGTTAGAAAGGATTGCTCGAGTATATAAAGACAATGCAAAAAGTAAAGAGGCATTAGTCCAATCAATCATGGCAACTTGACCAGTGTTAGATTCTTGTTAGGTAAATTCATCCCAAATCTTATAAGAATCTGAGTCTATTTTACTGCTGGAGTATTTATACTGCTAAGTCAGTTGTAGTTTTTCTCTCTTGAATGAAAATTTTCTTAATCATTAAAAAAAGAAAGAAAGAACATTGTGTGTCTTCAATTGTGTGGTTCCTTACTCCTTAGCATGGCTCCTTAGCAACAGATCTGTGGTGAGGAATTTCTTGTGTATTATTCCTTGGGAAAAATTACTTTGGGGGAAAATAGTGGTGAAGAAGTTCTTCTATTTGTACTTGTTCACCTGTCAAAAAAAAAAAATATATATATATATATATATTACTACGTGTTAAATTTTTTTTCCCTTCTTACGATTGTGCTTCTAGCACTTTAAAGTTTTAGCTCATCAATATCTCTTACAGTTTTCAATCTATTTCAATTAAATGAACCTTTATGCCTAAGGAACATAATGAATTGGCTCACTATTGGTGTGGGATGCTGATTTTTTTTCTTCCATTATTGTTGTTATTGGGGCTACTCTTAGGCCTTTTTTTTGGCTAATAACTCTTTAGTCAATTTGGAAATGCAGGACTGGGAACATGGTTGAGGAGAAGGTTGTCAGTGCTTCTTAAACTTTTAATTACACTCATGGTCATGATCTGTAAAGAAGCAATGGCTGGGAATCATTCTTTTAGAAGCTATAAGCCTCCTGCTTTTAAATTGACACAATTTGTTGATTGTCGAGCATGGCAAGTGCTAATTTCAATGGAAGTAAATACTAAAGGAGAATGTTGCTGGTGAGGTTCAGGCTTTCTATGCAGTGATTGAATGGGGAACCAAATTGCAATAGGCTGTTATGGTTGGATGGCTTAGTTGAAATTCATAGTCCTTTTTCAGACAATTTGTGAAGCCATGTCCTTTGTATTATGGAAGGTGAAGTGGCTGCACTTGTACTTAACAGTAGCAGGTTTTCAGTCTTTGTTATGGAAAGCAAATACCAAGCTGGGAGATACAAGCTGTTAAGAAAGACTTTGCTTAATGTAGTATGTTCGCAATTTTCTAAGTTCTCAGCTTGCTAACTCTTCAGTTTCCTGTTTGATGCACATAACCTAGTCTTCTTCTTATGCAACCTTTATGTTAAACATCATGTGTACTGATGACAATTTTCAAGCTTAACAGTTTAAGAAATATAGTTTAGGATGCTGTTGACTTACCACCATTTTGACTAACGGGTCTAAAATTGTTGTTGACACTTTACTTTCAGCCATCAATAAATCCTGGCATGAAGAATAATCTGGACAGCATTGCACATTGTGCTCGAAATCATAGCTTTAAGATATACCACTATAGTAAATACTAAAGTATACTAGCTAGTAAGACCATCATTCTCTGTCTCTTTTGGAATTTTTCTTGATAGTGAGAGCACAGAAATTTTAGCTTTGATTTGTAGTTTATCTTTTCATTTAAAAAATAAATAAAAAGAAAGATTTGTATTTTAACTTAATTTCATTTCAAATTTTCAGCTGCTTTATGATTGACGGTAGGATGCAAAGTGGGACAGTGATCCAGCATTGGATTGATTTATTGGATTCTTGCAAAGATGGTTACATTAGCTAAATTCTGGCATCAGGTAGTAAAAACTTTTGTCTTGGTTTCTTATCTTTGTTAGGTGTGGGTCAACTGAAATACAAAAGCTAATCAGTAAGGAAGACACGTTGACTGACTTATGCTATTTGGGAGGGACTTTGTTGCAGATGTTGAATGAAACGAAGCAGGCTTTTTGTAAGAATACATCTTCCAACAGAAGGTATAATATTGAAAACAACACTCTAGAACCTGAATTTATATCTTGCTAGCATTCAATGTGTTTCAAAACAAACACTAATTATAGGATAGACATGAAATTTAGATAGAAATGGGAAACTGTAAATTTATATTTCTGTTTGTTTGATCTGGATTTAAGTTAATTTTAGTGCGACAAGATGGTTTACCTGATTGTGTTTCAGTGGGAACAACCTTTACTCTTATTATATGATCTTTAAGAAGTAAAAAAATCATTGCTGATGATAGATCTGGTATATTGCTTTGAAGTATACCTTATTAGCTGATTTTTCAATCTTTCTTTTTCCTTTTCTTCTCCATTTTATTTTTCTATGTTTCTCTCTACAGTCCGTTTTATGGTTTCCTTTCTCTTATCTTTTTTATCTTTCGAAACAAAAGCAAGTTTGGGATAAGTGCTAGAAATTTGTGATGAAATCTTTCATTTTCGAAGTTGTCTTAAGATTAGTGTATGCTATAGTACCTTCATTTCCATAAATATAGAAAAAAACAAAAAACCAAGGTGTTGGTTGTCACTAAATTTTTATTTGTAAATTTTCAGGCAAGTTTTACATTGGTTATGTGATCTAAAGGAGGCTAACCAGTTATTGTAGATATTCTAAACCATTGAAAACATGGAAATGGCGAAGCACTTCCACTCATTTTGCAAGTCTGGTAATTACAAATATTTTTCTTATCTTCATTTCATAATGTGCCACTGCTTTACTTGTCCTGTATATTCCCTTTTTGTCTTCGTAAATAGTATAGTGCCTCTACTCCCTTGATAACTAATTGGATCTTGAATTTCTCAACAGGCATCTGCAATTCCTATAAGAAACTTTTGGAAGCAAACACCATAATGCCAAAATCCTTTCTGTCTTCTATGAATTTCCTGCCCCTCAGTACTGACGATCATAAACTACCTATAAAGCTTGACCTGCTTGTAAATTGTAATATCTATCCCTTTAAGCATGCATATTAATGAGAAGGCGTATTATGCTTACTTTAAAGCTTCAGATCGTGGTAATGATGGAACTTGTAGTCTTTGAAATCCTGACTCAACTATTCAGTGGTGAAAATCCTTACTACTTGAGAGATGTATTATAATGTTGCTACTTGAGTGATGTATAATGACTCTGATATTACAGCAGTGGATTTCAATGAATTTATTCTCTCTTTTCAATACGAAGTAGATAAAATGAAAGTTTTTGGGGCTAGGCCTTGGTCTATTAAAGGTCATTTGTTGATCATCAAAGAATGTAACCACAACTAATGGTGCATGAAATTAATTTCGACCCTATTGAGGTCTGGGTCTGAGTCCATGGTTCGCGTTTAGACTCAGTGTCGGATGGTAGGTAGGGTGGTAGAAGTGTCCATGATTTGGCAGAAATATGCCAGAGTAGAGTTGAAATTGAGGTATCCTTCTCTCTCCCTCTGTATTTGCTGGGCATCTAAACATGATTAATGCTAATTTTTGTGTGCAGGGCATGACATGGGCTAGAAGTCAATCTTTTTATTTGTTTTAATTTTTTGCTTCCTTTAGGATCCAAATCATGGTCCAACTCCAAATATTGGCTCTTTCAATCAGTCATGCCAGCACCCCTAGCCATAATAAAACTCATACCTCAACAGACCCATCAACAAAAAGAACACCTGGTGAACCTTTAATTCCAACTAAGTGTAAATAGCGTTTTTTTCCACCAACACGGGTCTGCAGAGGTAAACAAGCTTTGTAGAAGTAGACCCATCTGGTGACCCGGGCCAGTGGGAGTTGGGCCCAAATGGTGTTCGAAATATCTTAATCTTACTAACATAATATTAAGCTTGCTTCCTCTTGTTTCTTCTTTTTTTGGATGAGAATTGACATAGTATTAAGCTGATTCCATAAGGTGGAATTAATAATGGTTGCCTTCCAAAATGTGTTGAGCACTAATAATAAAGCATTCATTCTGATTCTTGGCGTGGTCTATTTTGCATATTTTTCTTCCTTATAATGATTTCTTCCTATCAATAAAGCAGTAGAATTTTAACATAATACATCTCATATAAGTACAATTCGATCTATTAGGCGGCTAATATTGTTCTCCTGTTTTAACGTGGCAACATCAATCCTTTCAATGCTTCTCTTGATGCAAAGATATTAAAATTATGGTTAAATGATTAAATTCATTGTTTTTTAAACTATTTAAGCTCTTGGAAAAAAACAGTAATTTATTAGAGAAGAAAATATTTTAAAACTAAATTGGACAAAAAATAAAAAAATAGCTCTGTAATTTAAAAATGTCACAATTTATAATAAAGTTTTAGGAAAACAATGAATTAATAAAAATACTATAAAATAGCAATAACAGTAAATGATTAGCATTTAAATTTAAAAATTAAAGAACAATAATAATATTTAGTATAATTTTTTATGCTAAATAGTTTTAAAATACAAATTACTATTATTATGCCATCTTTTGTTATTCCTAACATCTAAAAACTTTATATCAATTAAGTTACTGAACAAGTTACAAGTGTAAGTGTGTAATAGCTTTAAAACACTTTATAACCGTGATTTGCTATATGTTCGAAAGTTTAAAAGCTTTTTAATTCGATCTCTTTTCTAATATATGTTTTCTAATTGAATTTAGATTCTTTTATATATTTCTTCTCAAAAAAAAAAAAAAAGATTCTATTATATATTTAAACCCTCCATTAGAATACTCCCACATCATATTTTATTCAAATTTTAGAATAAATAGTTCCATATATGAATACAAACATAATAAATTCCTATTAATAACTACTACAATTATCACTTTTATATTTAAGACAAAGATAAAAAATTAAAAAAAAATTTATATTTTGTTTAAATTTCTTGTGCATTGCACAAGTTATTGACTAATTATTTTAGTATTTAAGAAAATTACATTTATATCTCATTCATTTAAAGGCAATGCATGTCAGCAAAATCCTAACATTTTTTTTTTGCAAATTAAAAAATATAAAGAAAAAAAAAATGCCATGAGACTGCAACATGATTTGTTAGCTAGTGGTTGAAAGTGTTGAGAAAAGACACTCTTTTTCGGGGATTATGTATATGCAATCTTAGTAAATAAAGAGAAAAGGCAAAGAACAAGCAACATTGAGATTTACGTGAGTCAGTAATATACCTACATTCACAGGAGAAGCCACAACTGATTTCACCATGAAAATTAGAGCTGCAACAAATTTATATTATTTGAATTAAAGTATCCTAACCAACTTGTTGATGCTCCTTTCACTTTGCTACCTCCCACCCCACGAGGCCCCTAAACTAGAGACGATTATTACTTTCTTATTCAAAATATGAGCCACCATCTCTAGGCATTCTTGTCCTCCTTCAAGATCTTGAATGCATGAATCCAATTTCTCACGCTGGTTTTGTACAATCTTGAGGATTCCATCATAATTTCTTATCTTGTGACCAAGATTGCAATGCAACATTTATCTTTTAAATTGCAAGGTAACAGATAGAGTGCCTACACCCATAAACAAGCAATCTTGAGACATATAACAAAGAAAGTGCCTACAGCAATACAAAAGCAAGCAGTAACGTAAAGCTGCACGTACCATCTAGTTGCATCAGATTTTGTGGCAAATGCTAGCTACTATAACGGACAAAACAAATAGTGAAAGCCTCCAGTATGCCTCAAAATGAATGAGCCTGCCATAATCTGAATGAGAGCCTCTAATTGATTTATTTATGAATTTATCTGTTTAATGATTTGTTATGGTAAATAGAAATAAAATGCAGCAGGGCAGCTACAAATTTGGATTAAAATTTAAAAATACAGTGGGATCTTTTTCTAGGCAATACAACAATTATTTTTGCATTTATCTAACCCCGTTAGTCAAAGATTCCAAACTAACCCAAATTAAGCCAACTACTAAAACAATTAGACAATATAATTGAAATGCAATAAAGTCAGAAGAGAACTCAGAAGAACATACCATTTCATAAGAAGAAGAAGAAAGTGAACTCTGACAAAGAAAGCTAAAGTAAATAAGCCAAAATTCGTTAAAAAAATTACAGTCAAACATCTTCATGAGCATCTTTTAGGCAATGTCAAGAACATAATTGCATGATTTAAGCCTATCAATTCCAACTACCATTTACATTTATTGGTAGAATATGTCCATAAAGAAGTTTTCGGAATAAAAAGAGAGTGGAAGTAATAAGGATTTTCATGGTTCTAGCGGCCTATGCTTATAATGGAAATCCCTTAACGAGCTACATCTTTTTTGTTCTAAGTTGTATGATACAAAGAATCCAATGAAGGTTATAAATAGATATGCATTAGGTCCATTTGACAACCTTAAAATCATGGTAGCTAATGGTATACAAAACAACAGTATTCTTTAAAACCATGGTGTAGTCTATTTATGATATAGGTCTTCATCGTATTACATCAAACACAGAAATATCATTCAATCAAAATAAATCCAAAGAAAAACAAAAGGACAGATGCATTAGGGATGAGACCAAAAAATTAAAAAAGCATGCTCACCTTTTAGAGACACTGCTTGCAACTGTTTGAGTCACAAACAGAGTGAGAGAGCGAAGAGTGACAATCCACTGGAGCGTGCAGATGTTGAGTGACTGAGGCCGACATACTCAACAAAGAAAAGATTAGTTCAAAATAGACAAAGAAAATTGAACATAAGAGAAGAACAGAAAGGGAGGGAGAGAGAGAGGTTTGCTTTGTTACCGTTGATGGAGCAAGTTGAAATGCGTAGAGAATGACAAGATAAGGATGCTTTGCTTTGTGGGTTTTCTGTGAGGGGCAAACATTTTGCCAAAATGTATTCTGTTGACCAATTAGTTTGTTTTTGGATCATCTGTCTTCTATCCTACCAAACACAAGAAAATGTTAAAAAAAAAGTTTTCCATTGGAACAAACGGAACATAAATAAGAATTTGGCACTAAATAACCCAAAAAAAATAAAGAAGTTTCAATCAAACAAACAAATCATGTTTATATGGTTGATTTGCATTAACTTTCCTTGTACTTTTTTCCTGATACAAGTTTATCAAAACTGGTAATAAAAGATGGTTGTACATAATTAGGAAAAAAAAATTAAAGCAAAAAAAAAAAAAAAAACAGGATCGCTATAATTTATTCCTAAAACAATATTAGAGACAACAAATTTCACAACTTTTTTCAAAACTTAGGTGCATCACATTACGTTTCCTAGTGAAATTCAAGCACTTGGTTGCATTGAGAAATAAAATACAAACAGTGCAATTTTTTCCAAGGACAATTGAATCAATTCATGAATCATTGAAAAAAACTAAAGTTATAGATTATGGTGACCCCAAGTATAATGTGGTAACTTAATTTAGAGAATGTTTTAAAATTGCTATGAATTTTTGTTGTATCCCAAGCTTTATTGTTGCACATACCAAACGGTTGATATTTCAATCAGATGAGAGCACTGAAAGTTGAATTTAAAATTATAGTATCTTAATCTACTATAATGTCAAACTTGCATGTGTTTGCATGTCTCTATGCAAATATAATTTTCACTTGGTATTTGTTCCAATTTAGATTAAGGCTTCATGCCATAAATTTATTAAGCTAGAGATCTGTGTTCACTTACAGAAGGTCTGAAGCCACCGACAGAGTTCTATCTTGCTTTTGAATCTGCCAATAGTTCATTGGCAGTTTTAACATAAGATGTCAACCCCCCAGGATAGCTCGAATAAAGCCAAACAACCTGGAGCAAAATTGCAGTTAGAAGAAGAAATGGAAAGACAAGTAGCTAATTTAAAATTAATCAAGCACATGAAGAGCCACGGTTAAGATCCTCTTGAAAAACCCAAAAACAGAACAAACTAAAAAAAAAAAAAAAAAAAACAGATGAAATGACAAACTCTTTTTAAGGAGGAAAAAGAAGATTCTCAATTAAGTCATGCATGAGGCATTGGACCATTGGTGTTACACCCAGGAAACAAAATAAATAAAATTTTGCCATTTTCAGTTTTGAATATTCTGTGGGACCTTATTATTAGCAATAAAAACCTGCTGGCATGTTTAATCTCAATCTATAAATCAATATCAAAAACTTCTTTATCCTTAATATTTGCCAGTTCTTTGAAATACCTTATACCCCAAATCCCAAACAATTTCTTACAAAACCAAACAGTCCCAAAAATTTCTCACTAACCAAACGAGCCAACTAAAATCCAAAAAACAATTCCAGCCACAACACAACAATCAGCTTAAGCTGATATACTCTGAAGAATTAGAGTTCCCTTAAGGAATTAAAATAGGAAAATATGAACTGTTACACCCCGAATACTAATCATACATCACCTATAAACAAAAAATGAAAACAAAGTCATCTCAAATTGCAAGAGTAACCTATGTAGTAAACCAAAGATCCCCTCAGATTGCATATCAGTAGTTCCTTGCAAAGTACTAATCATACATAAGTCCTCAAGTACTATTAAGAGAACAAAATTTCTATTGCTAATTCACTGTCACACAAGAAGGCTTAATAGCACACCTAATCAAATGCATACATAATGAAGCCCTTTAATTTCTCAGAGATGGCTCACATATAAAAGCAAAACATATCACAACTATATATGATTCCTGTAGTCAATGATAGAATTTGGATCATCAGTGTTCATATATTAAATATGTTGTATGTTATGTTTATAAAAATCAACTCCAATGTTTATTTGCACACATAAGCTATTAGAATTTCTTTCATACATTTTCTCAAACACAAATACACAGTTTCTTATAAGTCCATAAGAGAGGTTAATAATTAACAGGTCAACCATGGAAAATTTTATTAATTTGTTATCAACACATGGAAAGTGACACCAAATTAATTGAAATAGGAACACATATATAGTCAAGTTCAAATGATTAGAACATAAATATATATACAGGAGGCCCTTTTTTAGTTTGACTCAGGCATTTTGTCAAACACTTTGAGGGTGATGGGATTGCCCCTCTTAACATGCAATGAGGAACTATCAAAAGGTACTGATTTCTATTCGTTGTTCTTAGCTTTTGAAAAAGTTTTCCCACTAATCTTGCTAAGTTCTCACCAAACAACAAATGGGTGTTTTTATCTTAGCCTTCTGTTAAACTTTGCCGTAAGCTCTCTATTTACTTTTTGAAAAGAGTAGTTGAAAGGAATGGGCATAGATTTGAGAAAAAATGTCCACATTTGCAGGCAGAAGAATAGAATCAAAGTCAAAACTCAAATGATATGATTTATATACATGGACAGATTTAAATCTCAAAAATAGCATGCTAAGAATTAGAAACCTTCCAAAAGCAACCCAAAGTTTTTGAAATTGGAAGTTCAAATTTTAGTTTTACATTGATAAATTGAATTGTGTAGTAATATTTTATTTTTCTTTTTTTAAGGGACGATTCATAGTGATTGTTGGCAGAAGAAAGGAAGAATTAGAAAGAGTGAGAGGAGGAGGGTTTCAACCATAGGGAGTTCGAAGAAGAAGAAAGAACAGAGAGTTATGTGTGAGTTCGCGTGTATACATTTATGTGAGCACCAAGCTATCTTTTGGGGCTGGAGTTTCTTTCTCAAATTAGTCACTCTTCTTCAATCATGTGGATTTATTGATTTCCTTCTATACATGTATAGGTGTGCTTTATACAGGATATTGTTTCCTGCAAAAATTTTAACCTGTAGCCAATCCTCTGTTTACACTTACATCTGTGTTACCTAGTATCTACTTAGATTAAGTTAAGGTTAACTTTATTCTTAAACCATATACCTGAACAAAAACATGCATATTGAGAAGGCATTTGTAGCAGGATTTAGGATGAAACATTCTTCAATCTCTAGGGCCTGGCTACCTTGAATAAGCCATAAACTTTCTTCAATCTTTTCACTTCTTTTCTTACTTTGTCATGGGTGGCTCTCTCTTTTTCTTCATTGAGTCAAAATCTTTTGAATTTTCTGTTGAAGAAGGGGGTACTTTTTTCTTATTACGCATTTTTGAGAGAGGCAGAGACTCTTTACGATCTGTGTTCATGGGCAAAGAGAGTGCAAAGAGAATGTTATCTATGATGGAAGACTTTATTTCCACTGAGCCCCCTGGACACTTTGCGCTAACTGTTAGAGATGGAGAGACGGTTTTTATTCTACAACTGGGTTCAAATGCACATGGCTCTTTTCTTATGATTTCAGAACTTCGAATTTTTTTTCCATTTAACAATAAATATCAAAAAATTTAGTTACTTGTCACGTTTCAAAACAATATTGAAAACTAGCATCTCGAGTGTCTGAAACTCGAGTTCAAGATAAAAATCGAGTTTTTAAGTCTCGATTTGTAAGCGGATGAGTGTGATGTGATCCACGTGGAAATCGAGTTTTAAAGACTCGAGTTCCAAAAATGCCGCTATAGGTCTTAAAAACGTCATTATAGGGCTTAAAAATCAAGTTATAAAAAAATTTCGCAGGAAAACGCCGCTATAGGGCTTTAAAACGTCACTATAGGGCTTACAAGTGCCACTATAGGGCTCCCTGAACCTGGTATTGAATACTTATAAAAAAATTTTGCAGGAAAATGTCGCTATAGGGCTTTAAAACGTCACCATAGAACTTAAAAACGCCACTATAGGAGCGATTAAATGAAAATTTTTTTTTGCATAGAACTCGAGTTTCTAAAACTCGAGATCCATGTGGCATTTTCAGTCCAAAAACACTCGCAAAGCAAGTCTTCAAGACTCAAGTTTTAATATGGATCTCAAGTTTCTAAAACTCGAGATGCTATTTTCCTTAAAACTTTGAAACGTTGCCTAACTTACTACATTGTTGTCCCTCTCATTGCTAGTCTGCCCATTCCCCCTCAGAACTTCTACATGGCCGTCGAAAAGGTTTCATAATAGTACCGGAAGGAAAATTGGGTAGTGGTTGGAGAGGATTTAGTTTGCACTTAAGGAAGGCTATAGCTCCAAGGACTCTTGCCATCAATCTGCCTCCAAAGCTTTTACCTGGGTCTGACATTAAAGACTCCAAAACTTTTGCGGTAGTGGTGGTGCAAGGCTGACGAAGTGAACCCAAAACTCACAGGCAGGCAGCGGTGGAGAATGCTCTAAACCAGGATCCTAGTGACGTAGTGAATCCTTCGCATTTAATGTTAGATTCTCGAAATTCTAACTTACCAAATCTCAGTGCTCAGACCCAGGATTCTCGCGAGAGCAGTCTTTGGGAAGGAGAATGGTCTGTTCAAAGTTGTCCTTTCAGATGATACTGAAGGTGGGGGTGCTTTTGAACCTCTATATTAGGTTGGAACGTGGGCCTCATGGTAAGTGGAGGATTAGCTGGTCCAATGTTACTAAGGTAGACCCTTCGGTTGACCAAGCCTTTGACCCAAAGCCCATTGATTTTTTTAAGCCCAAACTTAATTCTGTCCCTTCGGTTGCCCAAAATCCAAACCCAAAGCCTAGTGGCCATGAAGTGCACCCTTCGGTTGACCAAGCCTCTGACCCAAAGCCCATTGACTTTATTAAGCCCAAACTTAATTCTATCCCTTCAGTTGGCCAAAATCCAAACCCAAAGCCCAATGGCCATTATAAGCCCAAACATAAACCTCCTTTTAAATGGAAACCCAAACCCTCCCAGCCCTCTTTGACATAATATCAGACCCACTCACGATCTAAGTTCTCCTCGCCTTTCCCTCCTTCGCACCTAATCCCTTCAGCACCATCAATAGCTGATAGCGATCAATCCGATGCTATGCTATCACTGACCACATGGAACCGACATGCACTGAGACGCTTCTCTCAGTGCTCGACAACTCTAATGCCTCTGTGACTGAGTCTATGTGCTCCGATGCTTCTGTGGATGAGTCCCTGTGCTTCGATGGTGATGTGGCCTTGCAACGTGACATTCAATGGATCGTCCATGAGCACACAGACAACATCATCAAGAAATGGGGGAATTCAGAGCAGTGGGTTCTTGAATGTACCACTGGCTTTCTCTTTGCCTATGGGCATCATGGATATTTCTAAAGGGTAAGCAACTCTGGATGAGGAGAAATTGCTCGGTAAGGACAATTACTTAGAATGGTTTCAAGAAAAATTCAGTGGCTTTGATGATTTTCTTGGGACATCCCTCAAAGTTTTGGAAGAGCCAGCAACCAAATTCTTGTTGGCTGTTGAAGCTAAGTTACAGCAGAGGGCCATTAAGGAACAAACTGAAAAACCCGTGAAGAGCTCAGGGAGGAAAGGAATAAGGGAATTGAGGGGTTTATTTAGCTCTATCAATTATGGTTCAGCTTCTTCAAGGCGCATTGGTAATGGTAAGGACAGGGCTCTAATTACTTTCCAATGAATTTGAAGATCATTTCTTGGAATTTTAGAGGTTTGAATGAGAAGGAAAAACGGCTCAAGGTTTGAAATTTTTTACGTTCTTGGAGGGCTGATATTGTTTGTTTGCAAGAGACAAAGTTGGAATGGGTTACAAGAGGAATTGTTAGAAGCATATGGAGTTGTCCTTACATAGATTGGTTATATTTGGGTTCTGAGGGTGCTTTTGGTGGAATTCTGCTTATGTGGGACAAAAGGGTGGTTGAAAAGATATAGGAAGCAATGGGGTTTTTTTCGATTTCGTGTAGGTTCAAAAACATCAATAACCAATTTGAGTGGGCTTTCACAGGTATCTATGGTCCAAATTTGAACAAGAAACGTCAATTTATGTGGGAGGAATTGGCAGGCTTGAACAGTTGGTGGAATTTGCCATGGTGTTTGGGAGGAGACTTTAATGTCATCCGTCCTTTGGAGAGGTTAGGGGCAGGAAGATTTACTCGCTGCATGTATGATTTTTCGGATTTTATATCTCTTCATGTGCTTGTGGACAATCCTCTGGAGGGAGGCCTTTACACATGGTCTAACTCCACCTCAGCCTCTAGAATAGATCGGTTTCTCCTCTCTCCGGTTTTGGCAGATTACCTCTCTCATTTCTCCCATAAAAGGCTTCCTAGTAGGAATGGCAATGGGTCGAGTTTAGGCCGGGTTTTTTCATACCCGGACCCAACCCGCGGGCCAAGACCCGCGGCCTAGACCTGGCCCATTTACTAAATGGATTTTTTTTTCTGGGACCCGGACCTACCTTCGCCGGGCCCCGCAGGCCTGTCCCTCATGACTAGCCCAACCCAAAATCAGAAACAAAAATTTTGATTTATGATTTTTCGGCCCAAAATCACAAACACAAACACAAATCCAAACACAATCACAAACATAAACACAGAAATCACAAACACAGATTTCAAATCTACGATTTTCCCTTTCAAAATCACAAACCAAACACAAATTTCAGATCTATGATTTTCATTTTTCCCTTTTAGAAATCATAAACATAAACACAAACACAAACTCACATGATTGAGGTGAACTGAACCCAGAAAAAAGAAAAAAGAAAAAAAAATGGAGAATGAGGTGGAGTGAGGCCGTGTCACGCTTGTAGTTGTGGCCATGGGCAAGGAAGGTGAGAGGGGCAGAGGACTGTGCGACAGTGCGAGATCAGCGACGGTGAGGACAAAACGAAGTTGAGAGAGTATAGAGCCTGTGCGGCAGCGGCGTGGGGTAAAGCCTATGCGGCGACGGCGTAAGGAAGATGAGAGGGGCAGAGGACTGTGCCTGTGCTTGACTGCTCAGTCTGCTTGTGGGCTTGTGGCCGTGTGTGTTGTGGGCTTGTGGCTGTGTGTGTGAGAAAGCTGAGAGATGAAAAGGGAGAGGCAGAGGTGTGAGCTGAAATGAGAAGAGGAATAGAAAAGTTTAGGGTTTTTAACTATATATATGTGAGGGTAATTTAGTAATTATATATATATATATATATCCGAGTCTTATCCAAGTCGGGTTTCCGGTATTTTCAAAAAAACCCGAAACCCGACCCGGACCCGCTTCGGGTTTTTTTTTTAACCCATACCTAACCCTATTCTTTATCGGGCCGGGTAAAATCCGGCCCATTAGGGTTGGGCCGAGCCGAGTATCCACAAGTCGGATCTAAATTGCCATCCCTACTTCCTAGAGTATTATCCGATCACTTCCCAATTCTTTTGAAGAGTGGGAGTCATCGCAGAGAGCGTATTCCTTTTCGTTTTTAGAATATGTGGTTGAAGGCAGAGGGGTTTCTAGATAAGGTGAAGTCTTCGTGGGAAAATTACCATTTTCAAGGGACTCCTAGTTTCATTCTTGCCAAGAAGTTGATTGCTCTAAAAGTGGACCTAAAGAAGTGGAACGAAACAGATTTTGGCAATATCACAGTCAAGAAACAGCAATTAAGGAGCAAGTTGAATGCTTTAGAAGTTAAAGAGGACAATCAACCTCTAACTGAGGAGGAGAAATTGGAAAAAGCAACCTTTCGTGCCGATCTTGAGAAGGCAACCTTGTTAGAGGAGATTAGCTGGAGGCAAAAGTCCAAAGTGTTGTTTTTAAAGGAGGGCGACTCCAATATGAGGTTTTTTCATAGGATGGCTAATTCTAATAAAAGAAATAATTGTATTGAAAACCTTATGATTGATGGGGCTTTGTCTTCCAACCAAGATAAGATTTCTGACCATATTGTTCAATTCTATATGAACCTATACTCTGAGCAGCAAAAGCAGCATCCTTTCCAGGATGTATTGGATTTTCCAAGGATTTCAGGGGATAATGTGGACTGGTTAGAGAGACCTTTTGAGGAAACTGAGATTTTTGAAGTCATCAAGGCGTCTAATGGGGACAAATCTCCTGGGCTAGACGATTTTTCGATGGCTTTCTTTCAAGCCTGCTAGGGGATTCTCAAATCAAACATCATGGTTGTGTTTCACCATTTCCATGTTACAGGTCAATTTGAAAAAGGCTTGAATGCAACCTTCATTGCTCTTATTCCAAAAAAAGCTGCAGCAGTGGAGGTAAAGGACTTTCGGCCTATCAGCCTTGTTTGGGGGGGGGGGGGGGGTTTATAAAATTCTTGCTAAAGTTTTGGGTACTCGACTTTGCATGGTTTTAGGAGAGATCATCTCAGCTCCCTAGAACGCCTTTATTCTAAATAGGCAGATTCTTGATTCCGTTCTTATTGCTAATGAATGTCTTGATAGTAGATTGAAGTCTAGTCAGCCAGGGTTGTTATGTAAATTGGATATTGAAAAGGCCTTTGATCACGTGAACTAGGGATTTCTTTCTAACTTGCTTGGGCGTTGTGGTTTTTCTAATAAGTGGAGGCGATGGATTTCTTTTTGTTTATCAACGGTTCCTTTTTCTATCCTTATTAATTGTACTCCCCATGGGTTTTTTGGAAGTTCTAGGGGGTTGTGGCAAGGTGATCCTTTGTCCCCCTTGTTATTTGTGTTGGTTATGGAAGTTGCCAGTAGAATGTTGGATAAGGCTGTCCATGAAGGTCGTTTGTCAGGTTTTAGTGTAGGTGCTTCTACCGGAAGATCTTTGATGGTTTCCCATCTCCTTTTCACTGATGATACTCTGATTTTTTGTGATGCTAATATTGATCAAATTCTGATTCTCCGTATGGTGCTCATTTGGTTTGAGGCTGTGTCTGGTCTGAAGGTAGATTTGGGTAAGTCTGAACTAGTGGCTGTGGGGGCAGTTCATAACATAGATCTTTTGGCGGTTGTCTTAGGCTATAAGCAAGGGTCTCTCCCAATGAAATATTTGGGTCTTCCTTTGGGGGCAAAATTTAAGGACAAGTCTATTTGGAATCCAATTCTAGAGAAGATGGAAAGAAAATTAGCAAGTTGGAAAAAATTATATTTATTCAAGGGAGGTAGAGTCACTTTAATTAAAAGCACTCTCTCTAATCTTCCTACTTATTTTCTTTCTTTATTCCCTATTCCTTCTTCTATGACCAACCGAATTGCTAGACTTCAGCGGGACTTTCTGTGGGGTGGCCTAGGAGACGAGCCCAAATTTCATCTGGTTAATTGGTCTACAATGTGTACTCCGCTTTCTTCAAGTGGGTTAGGGATTAGGAACTTAAGAACCTTCAATGTAGCTTTATTAGAGAAGTGGTTATGTAGATTTGGGCAAGAAAGGGATGCTCTATGGCGTCAAGTGATAGAGGTGAAGTATGGTTGTGATTAGGGTGGCTTGTGTTCTAGCTCTTTTTCTAGTCCTTATGGAGTTAGTTTGTGGAAAAATATTAGAAGGGGGTGGCACTCTTTATCTCGGTTTATTCTATATGAAATTGGAGATGGATCAAAAGTGTAGTTTTGGCTAGATCGTTGGTGTGGATCTTCTCCTCTCGCAGACCGCTATCTTGATTTATATAGGATTTGTTGTAGCAAATAGGCAAGTGTGGCAGATCTAATGAGGTTCACCAATGGAGTCCTCCATTGGGTTTTCAATTTTGTTGGGAGGTGCATAATCGTGAATTGGAAGCTTTCAGAAGCTTCATCAATTCCATTTATTGCACTCTTGTAAGGGGAAACGGGGAGGATAAGAGATGCTGACTGCCTTGTAAGAGTAAGGGGTTCACGGTCAGTGCTTACTACCACCTTCTAGTTGGCCATAGTGAGCAGTTTTTCCCTTGGAAAAGCATTTGGAGCAGAAGATTCCCTCTAAAGTGGCTTTCTTTTTATGGACCGTAGCCTTGGGGAAATGTCTGACAATTGACAACTTAAGGAAAAGAAAGGTTTGTATTTTGGATTGGTGTTATATGTGCAAGTGTAATAGTGAAACTATTGACCATCTTTTCCTTCATTGCCCAGTTGCTTTGGAGTTGTGGGATATGATTTTTGGGTTATTTGGAGTTTGCTAGGTTATGCCATCCTCTATTGTTGGGCTTTTGGCCTGCTGGCTAGGTTGTTTTGGTCGCCATCGTAATGGAGATATATGGATGGTTGTTCCTCATTGTTTGGTGTGGTGTATTTGGAAGGAGAGAAATAGTAGGTGTTTTGAAGACAAGGAGCGTTCCATGCTTGATCTCAAGCTTCTTCTTTTTAGAACCTTACTTGATTGGTTCTCTATGTGGAGAAACCATCTTTTTTCTTTTATTTTGGATTTACTTGATTTTTGTAATGTTCGTTTTTGATTTGTTCACCCCTGTATACTCCCTATGTACTTGGGTGCTTCTCTCTTTTTGATATCAATGAATCCTTATTACTTAAAAAAAAAAAAAAAACAGAGAGAGTATCATTAATCAATACAGACTACTGAAATATATTATAGCTTGGATAAGTCTAGGACACCATTTTTGTCATAACTTGACGAAATAGTTAGTGATTTTCAGAAAGCGTTCTTTTTATTTTATTTTATTTTTTTCTCAATGAACTTGAAGGGCTTTTAGTAAACCCAAAGATTCAGAGTTCCATCTGCAGCACATAGGATTTTCGGACCATCTTGTAGCCAAGGAGTGGATTAATTTAGGATACTACCTCTTTAATAAATAAAAAATAAGTTGTGTGAAAAAAATCATCAACAATAATAAAAGAAGGGAACCGATAATGAGCTATGCAAGATCAATATTGAAGTTGAGCTACAGCCTATTTAAAGTTTAGAAGGCTCTATGTAACAAGGGCTGCAGTTAAAAGGTAATTTTTAAAGTTTAAATAAAAAAAATAAAGTACAAGTATTTGCTTAAGAAATGGAGGAAAAAAACACACAAACAAAGCAAAACAAACATATAGTAACCAGTAAGACCTATAATAGAAAGAAAGATGATGACTTACCAGTCCTGAACCACCTTCAATAGAATGAACCAGACAATTAGAGTTACGATGACCAATTTTTCCTTTATATATGTTTGATTCCTCTTCAAATGTGGTACGTCGTTAGAGCTACTTTCACCACTAGGTCCAGCCTCATTGCATTTGTCATGGCTTCGTATAATTTTAGTACCTTCTGTTACCAACATTGAATTGTCCAAATCATGTTGAGCATCTACGTCCTCATAAGAAGTGATGCAACTATTGTTGCTGGGTTGAGCCAGTTCTCTGATATCATCCATGTCTTGCTCGTATACCATTTGAAACCCACATTTCTCAAATTCCAAGTTTGACTCCCTAGAAAATTGAAATCTAACTTCCAACTAAATGGATTCATTCTCATCAATTTGACTCAATACTGCTCTCGCATTCTCATCAAAAAATTCAGGGCAAAAATAGAGTAGCCAAAGGTGATGTGATGAAATCTGAACATAGTTAATGCTAAATTTTGCCAGCTCTCCTACACCAACTTCAATGTAAAAAATAATATGACAGTTTTCAAAGAAACTGTAATTTTTCGGATAAAGATCGAGGGGTGAAAAAACAGCAGAAGCAACCATTCCCATCCACTTATTACATGAACGAGTAGGCATTTGTATATTCACATTTTGTTCCCAAGGAGTAACTTGTGTGTTTACTATATTCCCCATACTTTGATGGCTAAACCATTCCATAATTTCACTTCTAGGAATAAAAGTACTAATGGTTGCCTCTTTAGGTTCCTTGTAGATTCCCTACAACATACAAACCATGACATTTATAATTTAACTAAACACACATACATAAATACCTATATCTATATATATATATATATATATATATAGAGAGAGAGAGAGAGAGAGAGAGAGAGAGAGAGAGAGAGAGAGAGAGAGAGAGAGAGAGAGAGCTGAGCAGCTTTATATAGCATTCAAAAGAACATGCTTCCTTGATTGTCAGCCAATTCAAAACAATCGAAGAGATAAAGAAATAATGAGTTTGATTCGTCCAGTATTAATGTTTTTGGTAATATTTCCAATAAGGTACAACCTTCTGCAAAAACACTCCTGGTGCTGGATGGAAGTTGTGGCAATGAACGTAGTCTTGTGCAATTCTTCAAAAGAATAGTCTTCAATTTAGATAGTCGAATGATGCTTTTAGGAAGGCAATCAAAACCATTTTCACTTAGATTTAAATCTTCTAAAGAGGATAAGCAACCAATATCATTAGGGATTGTCTGAAGATCACAATTACTTAGATTCAATCTCGTTAAAGAGCACAAATTTGGTAAGTAAGGCAGTAACAAGCTCACAAGATTTGGGTTTCTTCTAGGTAGTGGCAGTTTACAACCCATAAGAGACAATACTTTGAGACAATAAGGCAATAACAAATTCACAGGATTTGGGTATCTTCTAGGCAGTGGCAGTTTACAACCCATAAGAGACAGTACTTTGAGATTTCTTAAACAAACAATCGAGACAGGCAGCTTTCTTAAATCAATCCCACTCAAATCAAGCTCTTCTAGACTTACAACATTCCACAAGTTCTCCGGCAAATTGTCAAGTTTTGAACATCTAGCCACATTGAGTTCTTTAAGCAACTTGAAGTAACAAATGTTGCTAGGAAGACACACAAGATTTTTGCAATCCCTTAAATTTAATGCAGCAAGGTTAGTCAAATGCTCGACTGAAGAGGGAAGTTTCGTAATAGCAATGCCATCTAAGTGAAGTTTTGACAAGCGTTCCATGTTTCCCATAAATTCTGGAATTCTCTTAATTTTGGAACAATTAGAAAGATTAAGAATCTCAAGAGACTCCATTTCAAACCTTTTTGGAAAACTACTAAGGTTTTTGCAACCTTCTAGATCAAGAAGAGTAAGCCTTTTATGAACCACAACAGATGGGCGAACCTTAATTAATCTTATACAACCTTTAACAACTAATTTCTCAAGATTGAGAATTCCGGTAAAGTCAGGGGTTTCAATGAGGCTTAAGGAATTGTTCAACTTGATAAACTTTAAATTGTCCAAGTACTACTAAAATCCCAAAAAGAAGGTAGAATAATTAGGTTCCACAAACCTTGCAATTTATTAAAAATAAAAAAAAACAAAGTTGTACACGAGTATTAAATAACAATCTTACCTTTTTTTCCTTTCCAAAGTTGTTCAACTTTGCTATGACACGTGTGAAGTTCAACAAGCTTATCCGGTTGAAAACTTAGTGGCAAAGATTTTGAAGGATACTCAATCCAATCAAGAAATCTTAAGCTATTAGGAAGTTCTTTAGGGCCATGCAGAAGGTGAACACCATAAATTATAAGCAATTTAGGGTTGGGCATCTTTGAAAAGGCATCAGGGTTCCTTATGCCTCTTTGGATTTATGCAGTTCACCCAATTCAGTCACCATATGAAGATCTAGGACTAGGCCTCTAATAGCTTCTACTCCCTAATAATCAAGAAAAAAGGATGGGAGAGTGCTAGATATATGAATACTAGAGTTATTCAAATTTTAACTTTGTTGAATAACATGATAAGGTGCATGCTTGAGTTCTATAAATGATCTCTTACCATATTTTTCATCAAAACATTGTGAACGTCTTCATATAACCACAATTTGCTCCACTTTCTAGGTTCTTGAGCAAAATTTCGACGAACTATGTCTTGACCCATTATTTGTATTAATTCATGCATCCAAAGTTTATTTTCATATTCTTTTAAGAAAGACTTTTCAATGAGAATCCTTATCCAATGTCAGGGTGAAGGCCAAGACACTCAAGTATTTTCACTACATAGTCTTTATTCTTCATGTTAAAGAAACATGCAATATGTATAAATATTTCCTTCTCTGTATCCTCAAGTCCATCAAAATCAATTTGAAGTGTATTGTTAATTTTTTTTTTCAGGAAATTGTTTGAGCCTATCTAATGTACTAACCCATTCCTTCGTACTTCTATTAATCAAAAAAGAACCCAAAACCTCAATAGCTAGAGGAAGGCCTTTAGCATAATTTACGAATTGTATAGACAACTCTAGATAATCTTTGGTCGGATGATCATTGCTAAAAGCATTCAAACTAAAAAGCTGAAGAGCATCATCATTACTCAATCCTTTAGCCTCGAATATTCCATATACCTTTAGCCTTGTCAACAAATGCTTATCTCTCGTTTTGATGATAACTCTACTACCTGGACCAAACCAATTAGGCTCCCTAGCCAACTTTTCTAATTGATCAAATTGATGTACATCATCAAGAACAAGAACAATCCTTTTGTTATATAACCTATTCTTGATCATAAGAACTTTATCATTAACATCTTGTGGGTGAGGTATACCATATTTTTTAGATTCTTCACTAATGTTAATGTTAGTGATAAAACTACAATCTTCAAATTCCTCAAAAACTTTTGATAAACAACTCTAGCAAGAGTTGTCTTTCCAATTCCCCCCATCCCCCAAACCTCGATAATGCGAACATCATTTGATCCTATAGCTAAAAGAGGCAATAGGTCCTCCACTCGAGGATCTATTCCTACTAAATCTTTGGTACCTTTCAGGAATGCGTAACTTAACTTATTTAATATCATTTTCACAATATCTTGGATAAATTCTGACTCATGCCTGCAAAGAAGAGAAATCAAGTAATATGAATGAACCACCCATAATACACTCTTATGAATAACCCTCAAATCCTTGCAAATTCTCACAGAGAAGTAGAGAACTAATTAAATGCAATAATTCCTACACGAGTAGTTGTCCCATATCGCAACAAATAGAGTAATGAGTTACAGTTAGAGCCATACCTACAAACAATGATATTAAGGTTTGATAGCTAATACCTTTGGTTCAATAGGAACTTAAGATCAAGGTGATCGGCCCATATGGAGGAATAACAAGATTGAAAGACATTCTATTTGAAATATACAAACATGTGTGGTATGAGTTTCTTTGAACGCTGAAATATTCATGATATATTTGGGATTAAAAAAAAATCATTGTGTGAATTGGAAATTTGTTTCTTGTTTTAAGTATAATAGCACTATTAAGAGTTTGTGAATGTCATTTGTAGTTGTAAATCATGTGATTGTGATCTATATTTGATAGATTTTAGTCAGTTTTATACAAAGGTGTAGACATGGAGTTTTCTGATTTACATTAAGTATCATTGCCTTGTATGGATATTCTAGTCTATTTTTTGTATCTAGAATTACAACAAACTAGCATCAAAGCTCTAGTTTTTAACCTAATCCAATTCAAGAGAAGATATCATTTAGTAAGTAAAAAGATTGTTTAACGCAAGCCCACACTAGCTTACTTTATAAAAGTTAGTTATCTTATTTGTATGAAGCTTCATTAAGGTGGTGCTGTTGTTGTAGAGAATGAAAATTTGTTTGATGGAATTTGAGTCAATGTGAAATTTTTTTGTAAACTATTTTAAATTTGAATGAGTCTCACGTTGAAAACTTAAAAGAGATACAATAACTCCTATATAAAAATGGTAATCCCACAAATAAAAGAAGATAGTAATGAACTACAATCAAAGACTTACGGTTGTATTATTATAGTTATAATAACAATACACGTCAAGGTAATCTCACATCTGAAACAGCTGCCCCTCTTTAACCCCCCCCCCCCCCCCCCCCCAAAAAAAAAAAGAAAAAAAAAAAGAAAAGAAGAAACAACTGCCCCTTTGTGTTGCATTATTATATCAAGTATTCATGTCAAAGAAATCATCACACAACCAGAAATGGATGTTGTTGCTATCATGTCAAATGCATTAGAATCACATTCTGACTACAAGTTACAAAACAAATCCAGTATATGTCAATTAAACCATACTTTAATATATTTAGTGGAAATAATTTACCTATCCTGTAAAGAAAATCCCGCGAGATTGGCCACTTTTGTCAAAATAGCTTTCCAAGTGTAAACTTCATTTATATACTTTTTGAAAATTTTTTCATATTCAATGAAGGCTTTTCCATAACTTCCCATCAGTTTGCTTACCTCAGATGGATCCACATCATAAAAAATGGGCAGAACTATTAGCCCTATCTTTTCTCTGCATTCCATGATTTTTACAAGTTTATCCAAACACCATGTTGAGGATGCATAGTTTCTTAAGAGAATGATAATAGCAAACAATGATTCTTCAATTGCTTTTAAAAGCTCAAGTGAAAATGTTTTCCTCTCTTGAGATTTTCCTTGTCCCTAAAGGCGATGACGCCCTCCTGTTTCAAAGCAGTGTGTAGATGGTCTATAAAACTCTAGCGAGTGTCCTCACCTCTGAAACTTAGAAAGATGTGGTATTTCCATTGATGGCTTGAAGAATATGGGTTACTTGTATCCATGAAAGTCAATCTAAGTATACAAGTAAATCTTGAATCAAAAAATAAATATGCATCAACGAGAAAAAAAAAATGATTTAGAAATAAGTGAGAACTTACAGATTTTGGAAAATTAAGATCAGTAATTTGTCAACTTCCATTTTTAGTCCAAGTCAATAACTAGTTTGTTAACTAACTTAACTCACTTTTTTTTAAAAAGAAGGTGTGCAAGTGGCCCATTCTTGTTTTTTTAAATACGTAGGTTGAGATAGACTGAACTTCCAAAATATATGAAACCCTCCCCTGGAATGCAACGGTGTCTAATGTTTTTTTTATTCCGAGTTCTCTACTCCCATGGACTAAGGTGAGACCCACTTTGCTTCTTACAAAGTTGAATTACATGCAAATGTGATCAAAATGAAGGTGAAATGAGAGGTACTATTAGCATTAAAAAAAAAATTATTAAAAAAAAAAAATGAAAATTTTAAGCCTCACTGTCACTAAACTCTCATTTTCTCTCTCTCTCTCAACCAAAACCTTCACAATCAAAAGCAATGCCCCAACTTTCTCCCACAGCAAATTCGGATCAAACTCTTAACAATTTCAAAACAACCAAACAGCACCTAAAAATCAAAATTAGCTGACCCACACTTCCGTACCTGATTTCGATCGAAGACGAAGAGCTGCTTGAATCGCCGATCGAGATCTTCGAACAAAATGTTTGAGAGAGTCCGTACACGGCTTCGAAATCGGAGCGGTGAAGTCGATTTGGTGAAATCCTGAAAATAGTTTAGAAATGTGAGAAACGAGAAATTGGAAAAATTTAGGAAGTGATCTGAAAAAGACTGTTTAAATTTACCCGTGGGGATTGGATTGAGGAGAATAGGGTTTCGAAGGAGTGTGGATTTGGAGGAAGGGTTTTGATCCCATTGCTTGTGTGCTGGAAAAAGGAAGAAGCTTGGGACTGGAAATGGAAAATGGAATTACTGGGAAATGTGAAGATGTCTGTTTGGCTGTGAGGATTGGATCTCTTGGCGCGAAAAAAATAGAGAAAGAGGGAAATTGCGTTGTTGTATTCTGAGTCGTAACTGTGAGTTGGTATTCTTAGTCTCCCTGACTCTCTTGATGCTGAGCTTATTGCAATGGTTGTATTCTGAGTCTATGGTATCGACGTATTGCTCATCGCCTAAACAAACCTCCCCCACCAACCTCAAGTGTTTTTTCTTCGGCTGTGGAGCTTCTTTGAGAATTTCATGAGGTACACATTCGAACTCCTCCTCATCCCCAGATTGCATGCCCCATACAGAATTAATTTTGATGGAGCTTTGTTCAAGGACGTCTTTGTTCCTGGTAGGGGTGGCCATTGTGTTCGCGTCTCAAGATCGTGTCGTGTCAAGTTATGAGTATTCAATTACATACGTCTATACTAACCCGACATGTTTATTAAACGAGTCAAGACTCTTCAACCTTAACATGATCTATTTATTAAACGGGTCAGTTGTGTCGATCAGCTTATCAGATTTTATCAAAATTATGAAAAAACAAATAAATAAATATTTTTAATATAAAATTCAGAACTAACGAGTAATTGTATCACAAATAATCATTCAAAATTAAAGCATATCCCAATATCACAAATAAGTAATCACAATATGTCAAAGAAAATAAATCACAACAACTAATATGCTTATATATCTAGAGTTTGAAGAGTGTATTGGTAAAATCTTATTTAATTAAACAGGTCAGACGGGTTAAACTGGTTCTATGGGTTCAACACTAACCCAATCCATTTATTAAACGGGTCAGTCGTGTCAACCTAAATATGACACGAATCCATTAAGTCTCAACCTATAACCTGCTAATTTTGTGTCGTGTTGTGTTGGATTTGCGAGCTGTGTCAAATTTTGCCACCTCTAGTTTCTGGTCTGGGTATTGTCATCCGCTATAGCTGTGGTGAGATCGTTGGTGCTATGTCAGAGAAGATTCCTATTCCTTTTACAGCTGAAGAGGTTGGCGTGTAGAAGGGACATTAATTTTGCTCTGGCAATTGGCACTATTGAGGCTGAGGTTGATGGAGATTCGGCTGTGATTATTAATTTTCTAAACTCTGAAGGTTGCTATTTGGTCAGGTGTGATCATGTGATTGAAGACTTGTGGATAGCCGCAAAAGATTTGAAGTTTATTTATTTTTCTCATGTAAGACGGATTAGGAATTCAGTAGCTCAACCTTTAGGGTCCTTTGGTTGGAAGATGAAAAAGTAAAAGGATGGAAAATGGTAGGAGGATAGAAAAATGAAAGGGTAGAAAATATTTAATTTTTTCTCTTGTGTGTTTGGTTGGAGGGTGTTGGGAAATTTAGACTCCGGTTGATAAAATTAACAAGTTTTAAAACCAAGTTGTTAATTAGATTTATTATCAATAAAACTTGTTAAAATAAACAAACATCAATATCATGTCAAAATAATATGCAGCGAAAAAAATAAATAAGACAAGATATGATGACCCAGGAAAACCAATGAAACCAACCAGTTTCACAGTAAAAAACCTGGGGGGAAACCTTCCCGAAAAGCAATCCACTATAGTAAAGAGAAGTTCCAGATCTAGTACAAAACCTTTGTCCCTAGACTCTACAATCCCTGTAGATGAACTCACAGCAGAAACCTTCTACCGCTTCAGAACCTCTGAACTCTTCAATATATGAACGCCACCCTTTGATGCACGAATCCTAAGTACGTGACTAACCAATTGCGCGGATCCCAGTACGCGACTTCAATCACCAACTAGAAGAAGATGTTGGCTGCAAAGTTCTTCACTTCATTAAGAATGAAGATCAAGAAGCACTTGGTTACAAAACCCTAAGGCGCAAAAACGCAGTAGCTTCTTTTTCAGAGAGAATAATCTTTTGCATATGTTCTCCTTGTATTCTCTTATTCTCTTATGTGACGGCCTCTAAAATAAGCCTTATATAGGTCTAGGGTTGTGAGAAAAGAAACCCTACACAAATACATAAGCCTGGCCCAAAGAAACAAAAAGCTGAATTTCCGTAATCTCGACAGATAGCAGCTATCGAGGAGGTGTCGAGCAGGTGTCGAGATTTAATGAATCTCAACAGATACAACTATCGAGGAGGTGTCGAGAAGGTGTCGAGGGGACAGAAACTTTCTCGATCGATCGACCAGCTATCGAGATTGCGATAATAATCAGCTGAAGAGCTCGACAGATAGCCAGGTGTCGAGGAGGTGTCGAGAAGCTATCGAGATATCTATCCGCAGGTGTCGAGATATCTGTCCAGCTTTATTGAACACATTTTCTTCACTTGTTTCTTGGTCCAATCTTCATGGCTTTAATACTAGACTTGAACAACATGTTCCTTGAAGTATTAAACACATCCTAGATCTACCCAAATACAAGTAAAGTGCGTTTTATCAAAGGATTAGCCAACTACATAAAATATGTCCTTAACAGAGGGGTGAAAAAGTAAAAAAGCAGAACACTTTTATTTGGTTTGAGAGAAAATGGGAATGATGAAAAATATAATTTATATAAATTGACTATTATACCCTTATTACATAATAGGTAAGAAATACATTTATTTGCACTTATTAAATAATATAAAATTTACCATATTGTATATATATATATACAAAAATTTATGTTATTATTTTGAGAAAATGTTCTGTCCGGAGCTGGCAGAAAATGGACTATTTACGCCACCAATCAGGAGCTACACGTCAGATTTTCAATGAGGCCTCAGTACACTCCGTCACACAGGATTGTAGCTCAAAATAAAAACAAAATCACCAAACAGAATGTGTTCAGAAGCCCTTCCCTGGAGAAAACAGCACCAGCACCAACGCCTCCTCTCCTCTGACCAGCGGAGCTCCTCCCCGCCGCTGGAGCCGCCACGGCATTGTTCTGAGTTGGCACCCACACACCCAAATACTACAGTTTGTTCCAATTTCCCCTTTATTGTTTGATTAGTTATTTCTCCAAAATTTAGGTTGTGAAATTTTGATGGGTTTAGGTTATTTTTTGGATATCAATCTGTTCATATTGGTATAGGTTTTGTTGATTTATATGGATTTTACTTTTATTTTTATTTCCCCTTTATTGTTTGATTAGTCATTTCCCCAAAATTTAGGTTTTGAAATTTTGATGGGTTTGGGTTATTTTTTTATATCAATTTGTTTATATTGGTATAGGTTTTGTTGATTATATATGGATTTTGCTTCTTCTTCTTTTTTTGGTATTTTCATGAGTTTTGATTAGATTCTCAAGTGATAGGCCACCCACCTCTCTTTTTTATCTATGATTTATAGTAGCCTTTTTTCTGAAGAAACAATTTCCAAAGAAGGGGAAATTTCACAAGATGGCTTACAACCCCTGCATAAGAATCAATAATGAAGTTTTGATAGGTGCTGAAACTCTAGACAAAACCCATCCCCCTGTTTCGCTCCACACAGTTGATAGATAGCAATACAACTCTTTATCAAAATTTTAGTTAATTTTCCTTGTTGACTTTCTCCATTAAAATGAATCATATAATGAAATGCACCTTCATAAAAGAAAATATTTTTCATTCCATTAAGCCAAAAGAAAAGAAAAAGAGGTGTAAATGGTCTTGTTAGTCATTCTCGCAACCATGCAAGGCATACACGAGTGTTCTTGTGATGACCAAAGTATCATTGGAAGCATGAAAATCTATGCCAGGAAAAAGGATAGGATCAGATAAGTAGGATATTTAACGTGATGTCAATAGAATAAGCACACTGAAACAACCTTCTTAAACTAACAATCACCCATAACACTGAAACCATACTTTGCCTCTCACGAAAACTCCTAGCAGCCAACAAGAATTCTTGTAAAACAGAAAGCAATGAATAGGAGAATGTAATCAGAATTTCAAACAGCATAACATCATGAACTTAGCTAAATGTATATCTGTAGAGAAGGTGGTTTGTGGTTGAGAAGATTGAATGAGTGGAATAAGGCAGCAATGATGAATGTATGAGGAATCTTTTTGTTAAATCTGGTACTATTTCAGTTGCTTGGGAGAATCATTATTTACAAGGCAGAAGTTTTTGGGCAGATGGAGTTCCTCATGAATAGAACCCAATCCCCTGTTTTGACTATAGAGAACTTTACTTTCTTTTTTCTCTCACCTTTTATTTTTATTATCAATGTGTTGTTGATTGCATACTCAACTCTGATTTATGTCATTGACTCTTCTCCCCAGCAAGTTTCATTTTATCTAGTTGAGGTTGCCACATTAGGTATGCACAAATTGACAAAGTTGTGTTGTTAATATTTTTATTATTATTGCTTGCTAGTCTAATTTTAAAATTTTGAATTATGTTATGTTCTGAAAGTCACTGTGCTCCATCTTTTTGTAAAACAGGTATTAAGTTTAGAGGATTTATTACAACAATTCCAAGAAAGCTGATGTTCAAACAAGTTTTGTTACCAAGAGAATGCATTGGGAAGCAAATATTTTTTGCTATACAATAATTTAATTGTAGTGGATAGAACCATCTTCTTGTAGTTTGAATTGAGACAAGTTTTATTTCAAGATGCATCTTTAGTCATATGATTCTCTTTTTGTATTCTGAATCATGACATGTTTTATTTAAGGTAAATGTATTGACAATAAGAAACTTTTATAAAAAATTTGTAACAGGTTTTTTTTCAAATGTATTTGTAATCTTATAATTCTCTTTTTGTATTCTAAATCATGACATATTTTATTTCAGGGGAATGTGTTGTCAATTCGAAAATTTTATTGCAAATTGTGACAGGTTTTATTGTCAATTAGAAACTCTGCTTTCAAAAAAAAAAAAAGAGAAAAAAAATGCATATAGATTTTTTTTTTTTTTTTTTTTTTTTTTTTTTTTGCTCTTGTATGGATTCATTCAATCATGTTTTTTACATATTGTTTGAGAAACAAGGGTATCCATGAAAGATTATTTTTAATGCTTTAAAACTTACAAAATAAAATGTAATGCATTTATTTCATTGATTGAACAACGTCATACATTTAAACCAAACCATTAAGTACTGATCTGACCAGACACATACATTAGTGAATCACGGTAATATCAACAAATTTAGCTCTTAGCTCTAGCTAAAGATGCAAAATTGTGTGCAGCTGTGCAAAAGAATGATTAACCTTTTCAATATGACTGTATTTTAAGCATTCAAAGCTCATATGATGCATATAAAATACCTTCCTTAATTAGTATAGGGAACAATGAGAATGGGCCATACATAAAGAATATAAGCAGCTTTAGCAATAAAAGACAGAGCAAGCAATCAACTGGGTTGCATACAACAATGAAAGTGGTTGATACATATGGAACTTTCACTTTATACTGTAAGTGTTAATGTTCATTGTTAAACTGTTAAATAGGTACATTTTAGTTAAAAATCTAGTGGCATAAACTAATCATGCCCAAGCAATCAAGTGAACATAATTCATTTAACCCCTATATCACATGGGTCTACTTGCAATTCCATAAAGTATTCCATGTATTGTAGCTGTAGCCATTAACCAAGTCATTCTTACTATCTTTCTCAAAAAACAAAAAAAGTCATTCTTACTGTTCTTCACTAATATTCTTCTAAACTTAACCTAACCACTCTAACTGTTCTTCACTGATATTCTTCTAAAAAAGGAGCATCATCATAGATAATTAGAATCTTGTAAGGCATCCTTCTCAAAAAAAAAAAAAAAAAAAAAAAAAGAATCTTGTAAGGCACGAATAATCCAGGAAGCTGCAGAATTTTGTGCTTCCTTTACTCTTGACTTTTCATCTCCCTCTATATATAAAATACCATCTACTGTTGGTATTTGAACTGATGAAATGAAACATATTTCTTGTCACGTGGTGGACCCTCATCCTTCTCAAGGCTGCAAGTTATAGCAAAAGTACATCCAGATTCAATATCTTATAATATAGATACAAAGTGAGAATTTGAAAAAATAGTGAATACTTGAGAAGAAGAAAAGCATGAAAATTTTATATCCAACATAGGTGGAGGTTTTACGGTACACACATGGAGGAGATTAAAAAAAGCATTTCATTGAAAGATTAAAAACTGCAATGAACGTGTGAGTGCCCACAAGCCAATAGAACAAAATACAAAGCCTACTAGTTTATGTTCATTTGACATGCCATAGAGATCAGTATTCCTGGTTCCAGTCATTGTGAACCCAGTAATCAAGCTCTTCAAAACATTCCATGCCATCCTTATGAAATTCTAAATCATAAACTATGGCCTATGGGAGAGAGAGGAGGGAGGGAGGGGGAGAGAGAATATAGAAGGCTTGATCATGGTTCAACTCACAAAACTAACAGGCTCATCATCAAATAATTCAGAACACATATACACACACATACTCTCTATTGCTTCATTGCTCATAATAAAGAAGCTCGTACCTGTAAATAGGCTTAGGCCATTTTTTCTTGCCACAAAGCTCATGTAACTTCTGCTTTGCTCCATCAATCTCAAATGACTTATTGAGTCCAAATGTAAAATCTAACCTCCCAACATTAGTGGGCATAGATTCCGATAACTTGAGCAATGCTTGCTTTGGTGCATTAAGCTTTGCAGTTTCCTTCTTCTCAGAAGAACCTGAGGCGATAAACTTACCATTGACATATACAGTTGCAACATTCTTTTCCCCATTCTTCCAATACTTAATGTCAACTTGCTTCCCTTGCTTCTGACACAACTCAAACAACATCATCACAAGCATGAGCCATAGGGGTCCCTCTAACTCTGCTTTCAAAAGTGATAGGCTGGAAACTACAATCACTAAATGGTGTAAAACAGACTTTATAAAATGATAAAGAATAATTTATCAAAAAATCATATTATGTGAATTAAACTGATTTCAAGTAATGAACTAAAGAACAGGAATACATCTCCAGATTCAGAAATTCATCAATTTATTTATTCATAATATATAATTTATTCATTTAAGAACTTGAAATACTAACAAGATTCTCATAATAGACAAATCAGATTTGTTTAGGGTTGAACTTAACCACTTTGGAATCCAATCAAAACGCACCAAGATACCAAAATACAGCAAAACCCATACCAAAGCAAGTGACTAATGTCCCAAAAACCTAACCCAAAACCATCAATATTTCGAAATCCAGATTGGATAAAAGAACAAATCACGAAAAAACAAACCTTGAGGTTGCGACACCACGATCATGGCGGCTCCGGCGCATTTTCCAGGTTCCAGCACAGAGTTCGGTGGAGGCGTGGAGATTCGGTGCTAAGAAGAGGCAGGTAAAGGCTTCTGAACACGTTCAGTTTGGTGATTTTGCTTTTATTTTGAGCTACAATCTTGTGTGATAGAGTGTACTGAGGCCATTTGACGTGGCAGCTCCTGATTAGTGGCTTAAATAGTCCCTTTTCTACCAGCTCCGGACAGAACGTTTTCTCTATTATTTTTATTATTATAATGTAAAAATTACAATAATGTACAACTTAATAAGGTCATGTTGAAAAAAGAAAAAGAAAAAAGAGAGAGAGTGAAGAGAACCTAGACTGCTGGACATTGGTGTGCTATGAAGGTAAGATGAGAAAAGGCAAAAGTGATAAGAGCAACCGCATCAGTCTATCTAAAAAATTCCGTCTATTTTACATAAAAATTTTATTTTTTCTATTTTACACTATCATTTTTACAAAACACCCACATCAATTTATCTATTATACACACTTGTTTTATTAAAATAATATTTCTCTTCCATTTTTCTATTAGTTCCCAACTACCCCCCACCTAACCCCTCCTTTTTCTTATTCATAATAACACTCTTCAGTCCTCTTTTATTTCTCTATCTCTTCCTCTCTTTCTTCTCCTTCTTCTTCTTCTTTCTTCTTTCTTCTTTTTTTTTTTTTTTTTTTTTTTGAGAATTTTTTTCTTTCCTCTTCTTCTTTTACAATTTGAGTTTTATGCTTTTATTATAGATGAAATTTTAGTTTGGGTTTGATTAAGGGCAGTGATTTTGGGCGGTGAAATTTCTTCTCCGGTTTGGGTTTTTCTTCCTCTTCTTTAGCATCTTCTTCTTTATTCTTCTTCTTCTTCTTTTTTCAATTTTAGTTTGATTATTTATATGAATTTGTATATGGGTTTGATGAATTTGGATCTAAATTTAGAACGATTTTTATGATTTTGTGGTGTGTTTGTGATGATTTTGGGTTGGGTTTCCTAGTGAGTTTGTCTTGATTTTGAGTTGGGTTTTCTAATTGCTTTTTCATTGATTTTGGGTTAATTTTCTGTTGATTTTGGGTTAATTTTTTGTACTAAGTTGTGGTGTTTGGTGGTGGTGCTGGGTTTGGTGGTTGGGTGGTTATTTTCTGCTTCTTTCTTCTTATTCTACCGCGTTGGGTTGTTGTAGACGTTGGGAGATGGCATTTTTGTAAAAGTGCTGTGAGAGCACTTTCTCTCCAGCCTTTTCCTCCCAATTTGGGAGGATGAATTTTGTGGGCCCGAAAGAGAAAATTTTCTCCCGATTTTCCTTCCTCCTCATTTTCCTTCTCTTGCCAAACAGTACAGTGGAAAATACTATTTTTCACCTTATTTTCCTCCCTCTGTTTTCCATCCCCCTAAATTCACCCCAACCAAACACAGTGTTAGGGAAAAAAGAAAAGGTTTGTCGGAACCTTAAAAAGAAGGTTGGCCATACATCCCTGACAATCTTTTTTTATGATAAACAAAAAAACATTGTGAGTGAAATCTTGTTGCAATTAATTATTATGAAGAGATGTATCCCAATTTCTCCTAACAAGGCCTTGGATAAAATAATTCTATAACAAGGACTTACGTATTACAAGTTAAGTTTTATTATATGTCAAATTACATTGTTGTTCTCTAAATTTTAACAGAACAAAGTTTCTCTCTAAACTAATTTGGAGAGAAACCCTACAAACTCATCATATATTTTTATATTGAGTGTAAATCACATCAATTTAACCGTTAGATTGCATGTTCTTATTACATTCTTAATGCTTACAAAATTTCAAGAAGATCAAAGATCAATTGCTATGTCATCAAATAAATGTTATAATTTCAAATTTTTGTAATTTAAAATTGTATATAAAAAATAAGTTAATTGATTAAATAGTAAATAACATCCAATTTGAACGAAATTTGATACGTATGTTAAGAACATAAGGAACATGAAATTCAACGATTAGATCTTCAAAATTCACATTCAAAAAAGAAATATATGAGAAGTTTGAAGAGTTTTTCTCCAAACTAGTTTGGAGAGAAACTTTGTTCATTTTAACCCGCAATTGATTTTGATTTATAAAATTTAATGTGATTGCTTTTAGTCCTTAACAAATTTTAAACAATTACTTTTATTTCCTAGCTAACATGTCTATTGTAGCGATGATATGTCAATTCTTAGTTTGACCAAGTCATCATTTCGTCATAGAGATTAATGGATGACGCGAACAATTTAAGTTTATTGAGGACTAAAATCACTCACTGGTTAAAGTGTAAGAACCAACAATATATTGTGCCCCTTATTAAACAAATTTCTTATCAATTACCTTATCCTTGTAGTCAAATGAATTATAACTATCAAATCGATGACAATACAAGTATAGAGTTCCACCACTGATAGCACATAAATCACATTCAATCACATGTACAAATTAACTTTTATGATTATAGCCACAATAGTTTAATGTGCACTTGGAATGAGAGGTCACTATATATACATTAAATTTATAATACAAGGCTCTAAGCTATTCTTGATTAGCATGGTTGTTTGAAGTAGAACGCATATTTGATACCACAAATGGAAAAAATAATGATGACAGTATCAGTGCCAAGGGCTGTGGTTGCTTGATCACCTAGCTCCATGTTCCTGCCGCCAAACAATCAACCATGTCAGGAATGGATTCCCAGTTCTCTACATCTTTCTCGTAAGGAATCTCTAATTTCATTCTCATTTCTAGGCTCGCAGCCTCCTGAGCAAGTGTCCGGTCATAAAATCTACGGGTTTCTTCATTGCTCAGTACATCATATACTTCTCTAAGCTTCATGAACTTGTCCGAAGCAGCTTTCAGTGAGAAGTTGTGTCTGGATGGTGCTCTAGCTTTTGATAATCTTCTGTAAGCAGCTCGGATCTCTTCCATATCTGCTTCTGCTAATACTCCTAAGAACCTGATTAATTCCAACTCGAGTTAGTAATAATGTCTTATTGGGTGTCATGGGTGCACACATATATAAGCAATATATGGTTTAAGAAGGGACAATTTTTTATTTTATTTTATTTTATTTTTTGTAGTACTGTTCCTTGAGTATGCACTTCAGATTTGTTAATTAAATTCAAT
Source organism: Quercus glauca (assembly GCA_023736055.1). Classification (NCBI taxonomy): domain Eukaryota; kingdom Viridiplantae; phylum Streptophyta; class Magnoliopsida; order Fagales; family Fagaceae; genus Quercus; species Quercus glauca. Next base: position 11,995,950 of record CM043318.1, read on the forward strand.
TATGTGATTGTATTGGTCAATGCAACATCATTTATGTTTTCTTTCCTTAACCATAATTAAATTTAATCATGTGACTTATTAGTCATGGTCTAATGTAATTGGGAAATCTAAGATAAACACCTTGGTCCTTGGTAATTGTATCTAAGTTATACCAGCTTAACTAATTTACTTCTAAATACGTTTCCACTGAATCACTTGTGATGATTTTTAGATTAACACTAAGTAAATATCTAGGGACTAGGAATCTAGGACTGACTTCTTTTGGAACTTGTGATTAACTGACTATTCAATATGTACCATATAGAGCTAAGCATATATTTTCACAGACACAGTCCTAGCAATTCATAATTTCATCCAAGATTAGTAAATTGTAAATTCAATTCTAGAAGGGAAAGTATATAAACTCACTGGTAATGAGAATCAGATGAGTCGTTTAGAAAATCAACAAATTTCTCATCCCTAAAAATCTTGAAACTTTTTTAAAACCTTTTTTTTTTTTTTTTTTTTTAAAAAAAAGCAGTATAATGTTCTCAATGGTATATGAATGAAAAACAATTTTTTTTTTAATTTTTTAGGAACTTCATACAAACTTTAGTGACGAAAATAATATTTTAGCCATAATTAAAATATAGGTACATTACATAATTTGTATTAATTAAATAGAATTATTTATATTTATGAACTTATAAATATTAAATTCACCAAACTTATATTTTAAAAAATCATATATAATTACTATAAATAAATTATTTATATCATCAATAAATTATAAAGAATAATTTGATATCTTATAAACTCATTTTTCAAACTTATACCATGGCTTTTGAGTGAAGTTTATGGTGTTTTTTTTTATGTTAAAACTATTTTTCCTCTCCCTTGTGAGTGTGTGTGGATGTGTTTGTTTCTATATATATATATATATATATATATATATCAAGTCTTATGCTAACAAACTTATTCATTACCATATTATTATGTTTGAATTTGACTTGTTTAAAATTCAAGCCTAAACTTAACCTTGAGATCGGTTCATATTAGTAAATAAAAGAACATAAACATGTTGAGAAATAGTTTAGTTTATTTATAGTTCTATAAATAAGGAAGGATCATTCTAATGTCAGAACAAGTTTCTCTCATTTTCATTTGAAATGGAGAGAGTCCATTTCATCATTCATATTTTATTTTGGATCTAATTAACAATCTATAGAGTGCAAAGTCATTAGAATCATGCAGCCATGCACTCTTAGCGCGATTATCACTCCACAAGTATAAATGCTTGTAGACTGTGAGGGATAAGGGTTGAGATTCAAGTCTATGGGAGGGAGCTTCACACACATATACACTTAAGAGTAAAATTCTATTTTAGAGGGAAAAAAAGTCATTAGGATCAATAAACTACTCTCCCTAATTAAAGAAAGAGGTCTAAATTCTTAGTTTGCTGCTTTAGTACCCCTATGTTAGTTAGGTGGATCCATTTTAGATCTTTTATGTGCTAGATCAAAATAACATCCCTAATTTTAAATACTAAAAATGTGGAATAGTTTATTTAAAAAAATGTAAAATCATTAACTAATTAACAAACAAAAAAAATATTAAGGAATCTTGACCTAAAAAGGTGAGAGTATTAGTGAAATAATTATGAAAATTGTTGTAATAGTAATACCATGTCACTTAGGTTTATCCATTTTAAATATTTTAGGTGCTGCGGAAATAGCACCCCTAATTTTTTTGAGATGAATGGCAGAAAGCACCCCTAATTTTGAATACCAAAACATGTGGAAGACATACTATTTTAATTTTAAAATATAAAAACGTTGAAAACAAATAAAAACATTAAAGAATTTTGTTCTGAATGTTAGTGTATTAGTGAAATAATTATGATTAGAGTATTAGTGAAATAATTACGAAAGTTTCTACATTTTGTGGGAACCTAACCTGTTAAAAAAAAAAAAAAAACTTGTATTTATATAAAACTAACAATGGGAGTATGGGAGTATGGGACTTCCCCCTTTAAAAAGCGTCCTATGGCAGGGAGCTTGAAATATATTACGAAAATTTTTAAAAGTTTTATTAAAAAAAACCATTAAACACGTAATAATTTTAGTAATAATATCATATTGGGATCTTATGTAGAATCATTGGAAAGGTTTTCTGATTCAGATAGAAAATTTTTATATACCTACTAACTATACAAGTTTATATATTTTTCAATATATATTTATTCAAAAGTCAAGCTCAATACGGTCCACTTTTAGAAAGACAAATCCACCGTATGAGATATGAGATATGAGATGTGAGGTTATGGCCTATCCACGTTGCAATCACTCCAACCAGTTGCATGCAAGTGGCTTAGAGGCTGTTTGGCACTACTTTTTTCATCACTCAATTTTCGTCACTCAATTCCCATCATTCATCACTCATTACTCATAATTTATCACCCATCACTCTAAAATATAACACCTATTTGGCCCTATCACTTAAATACCATCACTCAATATTTTTCACAATGTTTATGGGCCTCATACTTGTCACTGGTGCAACTTTTTTTTTTTTTTAGTACCCAGAAACCCAACATAGTGAAAAAAAAAAAAAAAAAAAAAAATCCAAGTGAAGACTGAACCCACTAAAAGAAGAAAGGAAAAAAAGAAAAAGAAAAAAAAAAGGAAGAACTGAAGAAGAAGAAGACGAGTTGATCAGAAGAAAGGAAAAAAAAAAAAAAAAAGGCAGATTGGTCAAAAAGGTGCGGCTGAGTTATGACAAGTGGGTTCTCTACGTGTGTTTAATTACAAAAATGCCATTAAGTTATGAGTTATGGAAATAAAAAAAAGCCAAAATGTGTTTTCAGTTTCCATAACTCATAACTCACAAATTAGAAAATTAAGTGTTGAAAACAGAATTATGAGAACAAAAAAATTATGCAGCCAAACAAGTATTTTGCTATGGGTTCCACCATTTTTGAGAATTGAATTATAAAAATAGAGAATTGAATTATGGAAACAAGTGACCAAACAAACTCTTAAAGTTGCAATTTTAAATTTTTTTTAAAAAAGTTGCAATTTTAAACCTCAATCATTGAGTAAAAAAAAAAGTAGGATTAGTAAAAAAAAAAATTAGCGTGTGAGAGAGGAAGTTAATTGCATCTCAATCCATGACTGGATAGTGACTGTCGGCATTTATAAATTATTTCCTAATACATCCAAAATACTGTTTGATGAACTGTAACTTGAGTCATTCTTGATACAGTGACATGTCGACAATAATTTCCTAATACTGCCAATAAGGATAAATGCTAAGTTGTTTGATTCATTCTAATCTGATGAAAAGTGGATCGAATACAATTTGTCAAAGGTAGGACTAATATGAAATAGTGAAAAGCTTCAATAATTCTAATACAAAGAGATAAGGTTGAGATGATAATGTTTGTCCTGGTAACTATTGATTCACGGGTGTAATCACTTTTGCTGAAAGCAAATTTGGGTTGGTACAAAAATCAAATCTGGTGCTGGCATGGAAATATGGAGAATAATCTTCCATCCTCACACAGTTATAATAGACTCTATTTTCATTAAATTTATAATAAAAATGAATGTCAGAGGAGAAACAATTTCTCCGTTGCAATAGAACTAATAATAAGTCTTTATACAGGTAAAAGATCTTTTCTCACCAAATATTTCAAAATTATTTTTGATAAAATTCAAATATCGGATTCAATTGGTGAGTGTGTGCATGCAGGAGAACTTGCTCCCAAAAAACCAGTAACAAAACCTCAGTAGTTTATTATATTCAACAATATTTTACTTCGAAGACCTATCTTTTTCTACGTCTTTTTAAGTTGAACATGAAATAAAATCATATCAATTCATGACTGGACGGTGACTGTCGGTATTTATGAATTATTTCTTGATACATCCAAAATACTGTTTGATGAGTTTAAAAAAAAAAAAAAAATACTGTTTGATGAACTGTAACTTGAGTCATTCTTGATACAGTGACATGTTGGCAATAATTTCCTAATACCGCCAACAAGCATAAATGCTAAAGTGCCCGTTTGTTTGGGCGTTTTGAGCCTAAAAGTTGGCTTTTTATAAAAGCCAGCCCAAGTTCAGCGTTTGGTGATTATAAAACGCAAATTTTTGGCAAAAGTTGCGTTTTATATTTGTGAAGGAAATGCGCGTTTCAGTTATAGACATTTTCGGTCCATTTTGTAAAAGCTGGACTGGGCGTTTGATATATATATATATCCGTTGGGTGAGTTCAATTACCAAATTACACTTCATCAGTTCTCAGTTCTCACGCCGGTCTGCCCTCACCGTGCTACTACAAACACAGCACCACCCAACTATCATTGGTCTACCACCACAATCAACAAAACCCATTTCAAACCCAACTCAAAATCAACTTAAAATCAAACCCAAAATCCACAGAAAATCAACTCAAAATTTAACCCATTAACTGAAAACCCATAACCTAAACCCAAAATCAAAATCAAATACAAACCCAATGTTTCAATCATCTTCATCTTCATCATCATCATCATCATCATCATCTTCTGTCTTCCTCTCGGCTTTCGAATTGTCAAAAAAAAAAAAAAAAAAAAAGAAGAGCTCAGCGGTGGAACGTTCTAGAGGTGAAGTGAAAGAGAAAAAGGGGAAAGAAAGAAGACAAAATGAAATGTAAAGTGGAATGTTCTGGAGGGGAAAAAGGGGAAAGAAGGGTACGTGTGTGGAGGTGTGTGGAGGAGAAAAAAGAGGAAAAAAAAATGAAAGAAAAAAATGTTATCATAATATTTTCACAAATTTTTTCACAATAAATTTTAAAGAGTAGGTTATTATTAGCTAATATTGGTGAGAAAAAAATAATTTTTTTAGAAAAAGAAAAAAATAATTCTAATAGTATGTTAAAATTAAAATCAGTATCAATTTTATCACAATATTTTCACAATAAATCTTAAAAAGTATGTTATTATTAGCTAATATTGGTAAAAAAAAATAATTTTTTTAGAAAGAGAAAAAAGTAATAGTACGTTTAAATTAAAATCAGTATCAATTATCACAATAATTTCACAATATTTTCACAATAAATCTTAAGTGATAAGTTATCATCATCTTCTGTCTTCCTCTCAGCTTTCGAATTGTCAAAAAAAAAAAAAAAAAAAGAAGAGCTAAGTGGTGGAACGTTCTGGAGGTGAAGTGAAAGAGAAAAAGGGGAAAGAAAGAAGACAAAATGAAAAGTAAAGTGGAATGTTCTGGAGGGGAAAAAGGGGAAAGAAGGGTACGTGTGTGGAGGTGTGTGGAAGAGAAAAAAGAGGGAAAAGAAAAAAGAATAAAGAGAAGGGTACGTCTGTGGAGGTGTGTGGAGGAGAAAAAAAGAGGAAAAAAAAAAATGAAAGAAATAAATGTTATCATAATATTTTCACAAATTTTTTCACAATAAATTTTAAAGAGTAGGTTATTATTAGCTAATATTGGTGAGAAAAAAATAATTTTTTTAGAAAGAGAAAAAAATAATTCTAATAGTACGTTAAAATTAAAATCAGTATCAATTTTATCACAATATTTTCACAATACTTTCACAATAAATCTTAAAAGGTAGGTTATTATTAGCTAATATTGGTAAAAAAAAATAATTTTTTTAGAAAGAGAAAAAAGTAATAGTACGTTTAAATTAAAATCAGTATCAATTATCACAATACTTTCACAATAAATCTTAAGTGGTAAGTTATTATTAGCTAATATTGATGAGAAAAAAATAATTTTTTTAGAAAGAGAAAAATTGATTTAAGTATATGAAGTAGTTGATTTAAGTATGAAATAAACTCACATCCAAAAAAAAAAAAAAAAAAAAAAGAAATAAACTCCCTTATATATATATTGTCCTTTTTGGTAATTTATCCCTCAAACTACAACTTTTATAAGTATTAGCCAAACACTCAGCTTTTTCAAAAAGCATTTTTTAACAATTTTTACCAAACACTCAGCTTTTTGAAACTCAGCTTTTTCATTATGTATTTTTTAAAAACTCAACTTTTTCAAAAAACCCAACTTCAAAAAGCTGAACTAAACTCACCCAAAGTTGTCTTATCCATTCTAATTTCTAATCCAATGGAAAGTGGATCGAATCGAATTTGTCAAAAGTAGGACTAATATGAAATATTGAAAAACTTCAATAATTCTGAAACAAAGAGATAAGGTTGAGATGATAATGTTTGTCCTGGTAGCTATTGATTCACGGGTCTAATTACTTTTGCTGAAAGTAAATTTGGGTTGGTACAAAAATAAAATCTGGTGCTGACACGGAAATATGGAGAATAGGGTTTTGTTCTCTCACATTTATAATAAACTCTATTTTTATTAAATTTATGATAAAAATAAATGTTAAATGAGAAAACACAATTTTTTCGTATGCAATAGAACTAATAAGTCTTTATATGGGTAAAATATTTCAAAATTAATTTTGATAAAATTCAAATATTGGGTTCAATGGGTGAGTGCATGCATGGAGGAGAACGTGCTCCAAAAAAAAAAAAACCAGTAAAAAAACCTCAGTAGTTTATTATATTTAACAATATTTTACTTCAAAGACCTATCTTTTTCAACGTATTTTTGGTAGAGAGAATGGCCAAGCTTCTCTTTCCTTTTATTTTCAATGTTTCTTTTAGTTTCTTTTGTACTTATTAAGAAAATGCCATGCATATTTAAAAAAAAAATTGTTTAATAGACAAGGCAGCGCATTATTAGCAGATTTTTCCCCATTTGAATTCCATTCTACCACAAGTTATCCTTTCTTTCTCATTATCAAACCTAAAATTTCAGCATTATTTCTTTTTATTCATTACTTAGTCACAAAAATTAAACCATAGAACATAGAGTAGATTCAGTTCTCATTTAAATTGAACATGAAATAAAATCATATCAATTTTGAACTCTTTTTGATATCTAGTTTTTCTAGACTCTATTTGGAAACAGTTTTAATTGATATTCAGTATGTTTAAAATTATATTGAAATTTGTTTTAATATACACATATATAATGCACATAGTGACGTAGCCAAAAATTAGAACAAAGGCTCTTCAATCGTACTCAAACACTCTCTCTCTCTGGAACTGTGGAATTAGAACAATTACATGTAGGGTAGGAATTAATTGATGGGGAAAGATTGAAGGTGGAAGAAGCAATATTAATTGGCTTTTAAAAGTTCTAAAATTCTCTGGACATAATTATAAAGCTGATTTGGCTAGTTGCAATTATTTCTCTAATTCCAAGTGAATGTACCTTTTTGTGCATTGCCACAGAGAAGAGCAAGAGCCCATAACTATAGTTCAGCTTGGGTGGGCTTTCTGTAAATTGAACTAGTAAATCGGTATTTGAATAATTATAGTTCAGGAGCCCATAACTTTTATTAATCAGTTTTGAATAATGGAATTAGTAAGTGTCTATTTGGGATCCGTTTCTTTTGCTGAAATTAAATTTTTTTTGTTAAAAGTATTAAAGATAAAGGCAAAAGTTTGCTGAAATAGTATAGTGAAACCCATAAATAGTACCAAAAAGTACAGTGAGACTCATAAATAATAGCAAAAATAAGTTGAATAGTAAAATAAGTTAGCAAAAATAATTCAAGCCAAGAACAAGGGAAAGAGCTAAATATAAGTAGTGGATTGGGCCTCCTTGACAGAATTTAAGTTTGGCCCAACAAAACTTTTGGAAGCTTTCATTAGTTTTGTATTCTTGAGCTTAGTTAGATGATAACTTTTTTTTTTTTTTTAATCTAAAGAAGAGAGTCAGATGATATAACTTGATTAATGTTATTTTAGATGTTATTGAATAATATCAATCGTGTGCGGCGTGTCCCAATCTAGCAAAAGCATTTGGGTTTTTTAATGGACTTATGACCATTGTGCAACCGCTGAGAGCTTCAATAAGGGTTGGTTTGGTTGTAGAGGTGAAAAAGTAGGAGGATAAAAAATTGTGAGATAATGGAAAAGTGAGAGGATATAAAATATTTAGTTTTTTCTCTTGTGTGTTTGGTTGGAGAGGTGGAAAAGTAAGAGGGTGAAAAACTCTTTTATTTGGTTGGAGAGAAAAAGGGAAAGATGGAAAATATAATTTATATAATTTAATTATTATACCCTTATTACATAATAACTAAAAAATAGATTTATTTGTACTCATTAAATAATATAAAAATTTACCACATTATATATATAAATTTATGTTATTATTTTTATTATTATAATGTAAAAATTACAATAATGTATCAGGTCACGTGGAAAAAAAAAAAAGAAAAAAGAGAGAAGAGAACTTGGACAGCTGGATGTTAGTTTGCTGTGAAGGTAAGATGAAAAGAGGCAAAAGTGATAAGAGCAACCACATCAGTTTGTTTAAAATGTTCCGTCTATTTTACACAAAAAATTTATATTTTCTATTTTACATCATTTTTACAAAACACCCACATCAATTTACCTATTACACACACTTTTTTTTATTAAAATAATATTTCCCTTCTCTTTTTCTATTATTTCCCAACTACCTCCCACCAAACACCTTCTCATTTTTTTAATTCTCTGGGTCCGTTTGGATACAATTTATTATTGCTGAAAGTTGGTGAAAACTGAAAATATTGTAACAAAATAATTTTTAAATGTATGAATAGTACTGCGAGACCCATTTTTAATATTTTTTAATGCGTAAACAGCAGGGACGGAACCACTAAGGGGCAGAGGGGGGCAACTGCCCCCCCCCCCCTCTCTTCAAATTACTATTTCATTTGCATGCCCATATTTTAGAGTTTATAGTTAGCCCCCCTCAAATTTTTGGATTGGTCCAAATAGCCCAAAAGAAACTAATCACTTAACCCTTTCTTTGGACCCATGGCCCCTTCATAGTCCAAATACAACACAACAAAAAATCCACAAATCACCAATATCATAATTCAATAACTCATAACCAAAAAAATCTCATAGAAAAAAAAAATTCCCTTACAAGGGTGACAATAATTTATATACCTTTTTAATTGATTTATAAATTATGGGAAAGTCAATTACAATATTAAAATTCTTTTTTCAAAAGATAAAATGCAAAATTCTTTTAGAAGCCAATATTGATGATGTAGCATTGCCAACTCTTAATATTAATATCCCGATTTTTTAAAATCCTCAAAGAAAGTTTTGAAAACTTTATTAGTGTGATTTTTAGTTGCATCCAAAAGTATGGGTTTATCATATTGGTGAGTTAGTCAATGTGATAAAATCAACATATTTATTCCAATTATCCAAAATTTGGAGATCCGAAGTCCTCTTCTTTTTTTTATTCTTCTTCGAAAAGGTTTGAATATCATATTGTAACTTTCAACTTTTTTGGTTCATATTATTTCCTTCTTGACTTAAATATTTATGGTAATAAAGTGCAATTGTTTTGTCTACCATGATTTTTTTTTTAAATAAACCATGTCACTTGAAATTTTTTTGGTTCATGCTTTCGCCCCCTAGGTTCAAATCCTGGTTCCGTCCCTGATAAACAGTATCTGTGGATCCCATGAACAAAACAGTGCGCGAACATTATTTTTTGTCTCTGCACAGTCACTTCTGTCAACTGACCCGCGTGAAAGCAAAAAAGAAGAAGAAGAAAAAAAAAAAAAAAAAAAAAAAAAAAAAAAAAAAAAAAAAAACTGAAAATGCAATGATAAAACGCGCCCATCTAAACTGGGTATCCAAACCGTCACTCTATCTCCTCATCTCTTATCTCTATCTCCGCAGTAACACTCCTTGTTTCTATCTCCGCCTCTCTTTCTTCTCCTTCTTTTTTTTTTTTTTTTTTGGGTGTAAGGAGTTGGGGGTGGGTGGCCAGATGGAATTTGGACTAAAGTTTTTGGATGAACATGGGTTTGTCAAAAATAAAATAATATCTGAGTGTTTTCTTTTTTCTTTTCCGTTGGCTTTTGATTGAAAATTCTGGCCCAGGCTCGGGAGAAATTGTGAGGTGAACGAAAGTGTTGTGATTTGTGATTGTAAGAAAAGGGTGATTGACGGTAAAAATTTCGTTTTTTTTTTTTTTATAAATTTTTTGAGAATCTTTTTCTTTCCTCCTCTTCTTTTACAATTTGAGGTTTATGCTTTTATTATAGATGATGATTTTGGGTTGGGTTTGATTAAGGACAGTGATTTTGAGTTGGATTTCGTAATTGCTTTTTCGTTAATTTTGGGTTAATTTTCTGATGATTTTGGGTTAATTTTCTGTTGATTTTGGGTTAATTTTTTGTGCTAGGTTGCGGTGTTTGGTGGTGGTGCTGGGTTTGGTGGTTGGGCGGTTATTTTGGGCTTCCTTCTTCTTATTATGCTCGTTTCTAGATTCATCTATTCCGATCACTCCTCCACCCAATTGCACACACCCACACACAACTCATCGGATTCGTCGCTGGAGCTTGGAAACCCCGTTAGCATGGTGTCGCCGCCATCCCAAGGTTTGTTTTTTTTTTGTTGTTGGTGATTTGCCCTTTCTTTTTCAATTTGGATTTCCAATTTGGAAGCTTCCATTATTTTGTTCTTGTTATTTCTTTGTTGATAAGTATTTAATCTTATGTTAATGTTTGTTATTTTTTGTGAAATATCAAATGGGTCCAGCCAGGGGGCAGAAAAATATAGTTTTGAACTATGTTTGTATCAATACCCATAACATGAATTGTGCTATGTGATGGTTCAATTGGGTGATCTTTATAATTTTGAGTTAATAAAATTGTAGGGATTGTTTTCTTTCTTGTATGTATGACAAGGTGTAGCTTAAGAGTTAGTTGGGTTGTGTAGGATTTGGGTCAAGAAGAGATGGTGAAAAAAAGTTAAAAATCGAAATACTGTCATGAATTGGTTCATCAAATATATATATATATATATATATATATTTTTTTTTAAACCATGAGATCTGGGTATTATATTCTTGCTGATATTTAATGAGTTTTTATCTCATTTTCATTTATATTCTAGAAATGGGAGCATAGTTGTAACTGGAAGATTTACTGTTAAAATCTTTTTTTTTTTTTTTTTAATTTTTTGTTATTTTCCATTATGTTATGTGTGATGAGCACTTTGCTGATTTGTTGAAATTTGGTTAAAGTATAGTTGTACTTATACAAAAATGAAACTTTAAAAATCGCTACATATATAAATAAGCTAAAGAGCTAAAAGAAGAAGCTCTTGGCAAATTGACACTGATTGATGTTTAGATATTTTCATGAGCAAAGTCCTGTGAAGTTTGGTAAACAAAGAATAGGATTTTTCTTGAATTCCTGAATTTCACCATCTGTGTCTTAGCTTATTATTTCCATTGGAATCCCCAGATTTAGGAATTGACCATTGAATTAATTCCAACCGGATTTTTCATTTTTGGAACCTTTTTATAGATTCTAATTTTTTTTTTAAAGATCGATAAACACATGCCGAGCTGGATGAGTGTTACTGTACTGTTATCTTATCAAACATAATAATCATTAACACAATGGGCTGGCAGGGCTTTCCTTTTTTGGTTCTATTAGCATAGGTTTTTTGTCTCTTTGTTTCTTTACTTGCTTTTTTGCTTCTTCTTCTTCTTGTATGAAAAACATAATGGCAAATGGCAAGCTCATAGTCGAAGAGCTCAGCTTATTGGGTCTTTAATTGTATACTTATAATTAATTAAGTCTACATAAAACCAGCTCATTGCAGAGGCCCCTTGATACTTAATCCATTTATGTATTAGCAGAGATGGCCCCTCAGGGAGAGCCAGAGGAAAGTGTTACTAGTTGTACAAGAATATTGGACCTGGAAAACTTTTAACAATTAGAAACATTTATAGTACTTGGTCCAAGTTCCAAATTCCAAATCACAGTAGAGGGTTTGGTAAGATCAAAGATGGCTTAACAATTAGCATCTTACCTGAGGCTATGCCCTACTTCATTCTTGTGAAGAGAAGGAAATTTAGGAGAGTCAACTAACTTTTGGCCAAACTAAGGGCTTCTTAACCTAGTAAAGCAGTTGTATATACAATATTTTTCTATGGACTATGGAGAGAACTTAGATTTGAATCCAGTAATTTCATCCTTACTTGAATAATTGAACCACAATAGTGGTCAAATACTCTAGATAGCAGTGCTCTATATTTTTTGGCATTAAACTCAAAAAATTGTGGGTTTTAATACTTAATCTTAAATCTTACCCCCATAGATCTGTGGCAATAATATGCATGTATAATCCTACCCCTTTTACTGCCAAACGAAAATTCATTTTTCCTTTAACCCCAACTACTCATCATTATGATTATCTATAATAATATATAAAGAGTAATTATAAGCAATGTATATAAATAAGCAACTTAAAAAATAATCCTTCGTTTATTAAGTTGCTTTAAAAAGCATGGTTTTCTTTTCTAAAATTTGGAAAGCAATGCATATATAAAATGTGCCTAAAAAGTAGATTCAAGTCGATAAATAAATGTGTTAAGTTTGTTGTTAGGAGATTGAGAGAAACATAAAGTGAAAGAGTAGAGAAAAATAGAAGTAAGAATTAACATAATTTGTTAATAAATAGTTAAATACTCAATATAAAGATATGTATAATAACTAGCGGCTAAATCAATTAAAAATTTATTTTTAGCTTTAGTTTATGCACACTTTGAATATAGATAATAAAAATTTGGCCCCACTGTTTTCTTTTGCCTTCTGAGGCTCCACAAAGATTCAATGGGTCCACATGAGCCTCTTCCAACCTTTCCTACAAGGAAACAATTCTATACACACAAAAAGAAATTTTTGTTCACATTTTTCAAAATAATTGAGTTGGCAAATTCTATATACACAAATGACATTATTTTTTACTTATCAGCAGTTGCAAAAAAATGGGTAAGTTAAAATTCTTTGTCTTAGCTATTTGACTGATCATCTTACACATGCAGCATCTTCTCATATTATTTATCTTATATGTAAAGAAACAAATTTTATTAATCTTGAATATATTTTTATTTCATTTATATTTAAATTATACCTAATTTAATGTTGTTTATTCAAATCCTATATACAATGTATTAAGTTATACTTATGCTATTACTATTGGCTAAAACACTTGGTTTGCTTAGTACTCTTAAGTTTAAGTGATTCTCCATTTTCTCTTTCTTCTCTAACTTGTTAATTTTGAAATCATCTTGTTAGAGATAACAAAATATCATCAACACGTCTTATCCCAAATTGTTCTTTATTGCCTTGCATGGCTTTTTCCCATCCCAAATAAAGAACTCATTCCTAATCTAACCTTATCCTGCTCCATTGTTATTCCTAGTTCCAACTTTGCGTTTGCCTATGAAGATATCATTTGTCTCATATGGGTATCATCATGCTCCCAAAACAAAATGATCATTCTCCAAGTTTTTATCACTTTTTTAGGGGGTGGGGGATTGCAAAAGGCCAAAAGAAGAGTCGGACTTTAAGCTTTCCCATCTTCATAAAAATATCATAAGTTTGTAGTAATTGATATTAAAAGTTGACCAAAAGCAAATTGATTAGATTGCCCAAAATCTTTTTGTTTGGATAGAATAGAACTGATGTGTTAGTGTGTATATGTCACAAATGAACTTTTGGTAGATTTTGGGCATAATGAGTCATTGTTTAAACTGGGGAGAGAGATATGTGTGTACATGTGAAGGAGTGGAGTGGAGCAACACTATCTACTACATTGTTTAACTATTAATATAGCCATAATTCATCATCTGTCAGCAACCAAATTAGTCGGACCCATAATTTTTTTTTTTGGCCAGAAAAAATTAAAAGGTTTAAATATCCTATTTATTTATTGGAATGAATGTGAGAAAAGCTATAGTTACAAAAATTGACAAATATGCTTTTTACATTTTGTGATTTGGCATCAATTGGGACAGAATCATGTGGTGAATATCAACAAAACTTTTTAGGAAAATTACAAATTAGGGTCACATTTTTTATCATGTACGATTTGGGTTGGCCCAAAGTCCAAGCCTTTATGTCACAGCCTATATTTTTCTCCCTCTTTTTTATTTAAAATTTTTTAATTGCCCAATGATACTAATGGGATTGTACTATAGAATGATATAGAGTCCAAATCTGTCAATGCTATTGGTTGAATAAAGCATGAAAAAATTCTCAAAGATTTTTATAGAAAAATCCCTGACATTAAGATTTGTTGCAATATTAAAAAAAAAACTAAAATGGCTGCAACAAATAATTAGTTAGTATTGTAGAAATTCAGCCCTATAGAAGCATTACTTTTTCGTATATCTGTTATCTCTCAAGGCATTAATTGTGAATTTATTCAATTTCCATTCTATTGTGAAACCTCCAAGTTTGAAATATTTAGTCCAAAACTTGTATATAGCTCTGAAAATTACTTCGTATCAACATTTCAGGATTTCTGATTATTAGTTCTTAATTTACTTGTTTTATTGCTGGAAGATGTGCAATTGTGCATGAACTTAACTGGTTGCATCGTTCACTTGTGCCTTTTTTAGATTCATGATTCTCTATTTCTTTTTTCTGTTTTTGATAGGCTTCAATTTCATTAAACCATAAGGAAGACAGAGCAGGGGGGATGTCTGCCTTAAATGGGTGGTCATTAATGAAAATGTTGCCACAGTTGAAAGTAGGACAGTAAGTGGTGTTGTTTGGTATTACAGAAGTGGCATCAGTACAGGTGAAGTAGAGACTCATAGTCATAATTAAAAAAAGAGAAAAAAGGAGGGAAGTCATATCCTTCGGCATGCCTTAGGGTCCTGTTGAATGTGACTGATTCAACTAACGGAAAGGAATGTTTGAAAAGCATCTTATTACTTGCAGGTGTAGCAGTAGATACCGTTAGGGTCACAGATTTAAGCTCTCTCGCCTCAAATCTCCAAGCAAGATGCTAATTATGACAGTTATATGGACGCAGTTCTCCATGACAAAGGCACGCGAAATTACCTTGATGATTGGTTGTGCATGTTCCCCCGGAGCTCTCACATAATCGACATAAAGTAGTGGATGGGTCAAATGGCCTTGTCAACTTCAACCTATTTTTCATTGTTACAGAAGTGGCAGTTGAAATTTTAACAATGAAAAATGGGTTGAAGTTGACATGGCCATCTGACCCATCCACTAGTTTATGTCGATTATGCGAGAGCTCTGGGGAACATGCACAACCAATCATCAAGGTAATTTCGCGTGCCTTTGTCATCGAGAACTGCGTCCATATAACTGTCATAATTAGCCTCTTGCTTGGAGATTTGAGGTGAGAGAGCTTAAATATGTGACCCTAATGGTATCTACTGCTACACCTGCAAGTAATAAGATGCTTTTCAAACATTCCTTTAAGCTAGAATAAAGTCCCAAAATTTGTTGGGAATATGTGTGGCAAGTTTTTCCTATTTTCATGAGGAACAGTGAGTTGTACTCTTTAATGTTTTGCAGGTTGTATTATGGTTGTGTTATGTACCATTTGAAGCTTTAAAGCAATTGCACCAATTCATATAAAATATGCCGTTTATTTTAGCATAAAAACTTAATATTTCGTCTATTTTAGCATAAAAATTTTACTTTTTTTATTTTATATAACCACTTTTCTAAAACACCAATATCAGTTTATCTATTTTAGAAGAAATTTCAGTAAAATATTCATTCTTCATTCATTTTTTATTATTTTATCTAATGATCATACTTTTTGAATTTAAACTTATTTTTCAAGCAACCACCAAATCTGTGACCGTAATGGTATCTATTGCTACGCTTGCAAGTAATAAGATGCTTTTCAAATATTCCTTTCAGCTAGATTAAAGTCCCAAAATTTGTTGGGAATATGTGTGGCAGGTTTTTCCTATTTTCATGAGGAACAGTGAGTTGTACTCTTTAATGTTTTGCAGGTTGTATTATGGTTGTGTTATGTACAATTTGAAGTTTTAAAGCAATTGCACCAATTCATGTAAAATATTTCGTTTATTTTAACATAAAAATTTAATATTTCGTCTATTTTAGCATAAAAGTTTTACTTTTTTTTTTTATTTTACTAAACCACTTTTCTAAAACACTAATATTAGTTTATCTATTTTAGAAGAAATTTTAGTAAAATATTCATTTTTCATTCATTTTTTTATTATTTTCTTTAATGATCAAACTTTTTGAATTTAAACTTATTTTTCAAGCAATCACAAAAACCGATGGCTTAGGTAGCGGAGCCGTTGGTGCTAGAGGTCCAATGACCAGACCACTAGAATAGTTGCTCCAATAACCACCGGTGTCTCTGGTGATTGGACTGTTAGTATTAGTGGTTGAAATGATTTTTTTAATTATCGGACCTTTGGCATTAGTCGCCAAAACGGTGTCTTTAGTAACCAGAATGGTGGTTCAAGTGACCGGATTGCAATGCGGTAAATTCAAATATAATGGTCATATTTTTTAATTTAATTATTTTAATATAAACATTTAAGAAAATTTCTAATAAACTAATAAGATTAGTTAGTAAAAGCTAAAACAATTTGGTTCTTTTGTAAATAAACATAGACATTAGGGTATTTGTAAAAGAGGAAATTTCTTAGAATTTTACTAACCCATGTGATTGGTTAGCTTTTCAAACTCTTTCTTTCATTTCATTTGTACTTGGTTTGGAATACCACAAAGAGTCTAATAAATTAACAAGGACTCTTCTTTTCTTAAAAAGTACGTTCAGTCGGATGCAATCCCAGGACTCTTCTTTCCTTTTCCACTACCATTCTCTTCTTCCTTTCCAAACCCCAAGTCTATCTCTATATCCTCCTCCACAACCATATCCACTCCATTACACATCAACCCATTGCACAAACCAACCTAGCCAAAATCCCTTCCACAACTAGATGCTTAAAAACCAAAAACCGAAGCAACCATATCTACTAATAGGCCTAATTGGCAATGATTCTTAGTTCACCACATACCAACGAGCTTACAACATCTTCACTTGTGGTGGTCAACTTGTGTTGGCAGTAAAGGTGGCAAAATCAACCCAAACACATTTGTCCACCTAAACCCGCTTACTTAAACGAGACCCAAACCCACCTAATTATTAATTTGGTTAAATGAGTATAACTCAATTAACATTAATGTTTATTGGCTTTTAATTGGGCACTCAATTAGACCCAACTATGATCCAAATATCATTTTTACAAATATCCCAACTTTAAACTACCCCAAAACCACTAAAAATAACCAAAATACTCCCTAAATCTTAAAAAATGACCAAAATACATTCTAAACCTAAAAATGACCAGAATACCCCTAAAACTTAAAAAAGACCAAAATAAGGAGTTGGGCTTAAATGATGTGAGTATTGTGTAAGATAAGGAGTTGGGTTTTGTGTGTGGGTTTGGGTTTAGGTGATGTTGGGTTTTGAAAAAGATATGGGCTTAGGGTTAAGAGTGTTAGAATGTTTGGGCTTCCAAACCAATTTTTTCTTTAAGTTTTCTTGGGTTGAAGACCAGAATCTTTAGCTATATTGGCCCATAAAACCTTCCAAATCCCATCTGAGCCTTGTTCAATACGCAGATGGCTTAAATAGTTAAATCTTGGCCTAACACTCTCAAATTCCTTCCTAGTATCAGTTTCATTTTAACAGAATTTCTTACCAAAATTGTGTATGATATAGGCCCATAAAACAATTATTTTTTGAAAAATCAATTATTTTGTATTAGATAATTTTTTTTTTTTACAAGATAGAAATTCTATTTTAGCATAATCTAAGTGTATATGTATGTGAAGCTCTCTCCTGAAAACTTGAACCCCAACCTTTGCCTCCCACACCTACTTGTGGGCAGATCATTTTGGAAACGTGTCTCAAAAGGTACTCCCTCGTGTAGTTTCTGATCATTGTCCACTTTTGGTGGTGGCTGGTAGTGTTAATAAATGTCGAAGTGCCTTTAAGTCTGAAAATATGTGATTGAAAGAAGAGTGTTTTGTAGAGAGAGTTCGGAAATTATGGAATGGGTATTGCTTTTCAGGTTCTCCAAGCTTTATTCTGGCTCATAAATTAAAAACTCTTAAAGAAGTTTTGAAAAAGTGGAATAAGGAGAAATTTGGGGATCTGGCCTTTAGGAAGAAATGTCTTTTATCTGAATTGTTGGGTTTGGATGCTATGGAGGACTTGTCAGGTCTTTTGTAGGAGGAACAAACTCGTCGTATTCAGATTAAAGGTGAGATTGCACATACTCACTTTTTTCATCGGGTAGCAAACTCCCATAGAAGAACTAATCATATTTGAGGTATAGAAGTGGATGGTGTCCTCTATAAGAATGAGGAAAAGGTGCGGTTTAAGGTGGTTCATTTTTATCAGAGTTTGTACACTGAGTCAGATACTTGGCATCCTTTTATGGACGGATTAGAGTTTGCTAGAATTGAGGAGGATGAGCAGCTTGATCTAGAGAGGGATTTTTCTAAGGAGGAAGTTGTAAATGTTTTTCAAGAGATGGAGGGTGATAAAGCTCTAGGTC
This sequence comes from Quercus glauca, assembly GCA_023736055.1. NCBI lineage: Eukaryota > Viridiplantae > Streptophyta > Magnoliopsida > Fagales > Fagaceae > Quercus > Quercus glauca. The sequence goes on from CM043318.1 coordinate 12,014,420, forward strand.
CTGACGGTTTCACTATGGCATTTTTTCAAAAATACTAGAGTAGTGGAAAAAGATGTTGTGGCCTTTTTTGATCATATAGGAGCTCAGAATTTAAACGGTCTTTGAATGCTTCTTTTCTATTTTTAATTCCTAAGAAAAATAATGCATTGAATATCAAAGATTTTTGACCTATTAGCTTAGTGGGTAGCGTGCATAAGCTATTGTCTAGGGTTTTGGCTAACAGATTGAGGCTGGTGCTAGATAAACTCATTTTGGAGTTGCAAAATTCTTTTATTGGTGGCAGACAAATTTTGGATTCAGTGCTTATTGCCAAAGAATGTTTAGACCATAAACTAAAATGTCATACTTTGGGGGTGGTGTGTAAGTTAGACATTGAGAAAGCATATGATCATGTGAGTTGGGGCACTTTGCTCTATCTGTTGGAGAGGATGGGCTTTGGGGGTAGATGGAGCAGATGGCTAAAGACTTGTGTCACTACCGTTTGCTTCTCAGTTTTGGTTAATGGATATCCTACTGGTTTCTTTGGTAGTTCTAGAGATCTAAGACAATGTGATCTATTGTGTCTACTTCTCTTTCTTTTGATAATGGAGGTTTTAAGTTGTATCCTGAAGAAAACTAAGGAAGTTGGTCTCATTCAAGGTTTTCATGTAGGTCCTATTAATTCTACTAGCATCTGTATTTCTCACTTATTATTTGCTGATGATAACATTATTTTCTGTGATGCCTCTAGAGAGCAGATCCTTTCCATTTTGCCGGTTTGACTTGTTTTCAAGCTTTTACTAGTTTGAAGGTGAATGTGGGGAAAAGTGAAATTGTCCCTATTGGGGAGATGAGCAACATTCAAACTTGGCTAATATTCTTCAATGTAGGGTGGGTAGTTTGCATATGATTTTCTTGGGTATGCCATTGGGAACTTTGTATAAAATAGTCTTTGTTTGGAATTTCGATCCTTGAGAGGATGGAAAAGAAGCTTTCGGGCTGGAAGCAGCTTTATCTGTCAAAGGGTGGTAGACTTTGTTGAAAAGTACCCTTTCAAGCCTTTCAACTCATTACCTTTCCCTTTTTACTATCCCTAAAGCTGTGGCGACTAGATTGGAACGTATTCAGATGAATTTTTTGTGGGGTTCTTCAACTGAGTGTTTCAAATATCCATTGGTGGCTTGAAAAAAGGTTTGCTTACCGCGTGAGTTGGGTGGTTTGGGAGTTTGGAATTTGGCATCTATTAATCAAGCCCTATTAGGGAAATGGCTTTGGAGGCAAGGTCATTGCAGTGACGTAACGAAGTAGTAGCAAGGTGCATGAAGTGGTGAAGTGCATTGGGGGTATTATATGATCTAAAATACCAATTAAGTTGAGGGGATGGAATTCTGGGCTTTAAGAAGCAACATATTTATAAAATGAACTTAGTCAAATTGAGTATTTAGATGGATGAGTGGGAATCCCATGATGGATACGATAGGAAATTGTTCAACCTTAGTCATGGCTTCTATTGAAGAAAGGATGAGGGAGTCTTGCATAATAGGTGTGTATAACTTGTCAATGGAAAAAAAATGGTTTGGTTAAATGCAATAAAGACCAGCTAGTGCGCCAGGGAGAAAAAGTGAATTAATTCAAGCTGAAGTGAAAAAGGCTAGAGAAAGGGGCCTAAAAGGAAATTACGGACAAATTTCACTTCTACTCGTGTAGAACTAAACATTTCAGCAATTTACCTATCTTTCCTTAACTTCATCATGAAATGGTAATATATGAATGAAATGTCAAAGCAGCACCCTTAAACATATTTTTGGTTCTTATTATGACCCATTATTACTTTTTTAATATTAAAATCATTGCAACATCTTAAAAGCATATGAAAATACCTTCAACACATGCAACTGGGCGGAGAGGGAGAAACAATGACTTGAAATATTTTATGTTTACCTAATGTAATGCACCACAGACCAGCAAGAGAATCAAGATATTTTTTTCCCATTGATGTCATAAACATAGCAACCCTGAAACCGTCAATCTAGTTGATCATATAGACGAGGAATAACATGTGTGTATATGAATACTATAAGTACATGACCAGAATTATGTGTCTCAGCTCTTTTTACACATCAGACCTTTCTTCATTGTTAAACAGAAAAAATGATATTAGAAAGTGCCAGAAATGGGGCCACAACCCATGTACACAGGAAGTATAGAGAAGGGAACAAACTAAACAAGGAAGAAAGAAAAATGAAGTGGAATACAATTCATTTCCTGAAGTTTTAAACATTGATACAAATTTTTAGAGAAGGATGAACAAAAAACTTGTTTATACAAATTTTTAAGAGATTCAGTTTAATCTTGCCAATACATCTCTTTCCCTACTAAAGCCCTATTGATTTTCTCCAACCATAACCCCCATGTAATATGAGACAAAGAATGCTTTCCACCCCCATCCCCCCCTTTTTTCCCCTTCTTTCTTTAACAATTTTTGACGCCGAGAAAGTAACAATTTAACAACTGAAATGGACATGACCAACTCACTTCAAACAGTGAAAAGACTAGCCACCAAAATGCAGGAGCAACAGATTAACTGAGAAGCAACTGTTTCACTGATTACTTGGTACATTTTCCTTAATCATGAAGCACAAACTAAGCACATAGTACTTATTAATAGCTTAGGCAAATATTTGACAATACCTCAGACCTTTCTATAACCAAAGGATTCCAATCAGTACACTACCACCCAGCTGTGAAAGGTGCAAGCATATCATGACCGTTATACCTGAGATGGTTAAGATATCTTAGTACCTAAGTACATTGTATGCATGTACATATAAACAATGACTACTCTACAAACACATTGAAGAAGTAAATGTAGATATTCATGTACAAAATTGCACATTGAGAGAGAGAGAGAGATTTATGAATACAAGTTATTAACATAGAAACACCATATAACCCTGGTTATTTTTCAAATCACCAGTTGAATCTTCCTTTTGCAAAGATGCCCCCGTACTACTTAATCTGGCCAGTATGGGAACCTGAAGTAGAGGCTCCTGCAAACTTGCTGAAGCAGCGACATGTTTTACGTATGAACCAAGCTGTAAATAAAGAAGAAATAATGGATGGTGTTAGGAACTAGGCACGAGAACTACACAAGACATTCAGGTGACATCTCATTGACGAAGCTTTTGTCCTTAAGTAGATATGGTAGACAACATCACGTATAATAACATATAATAGTGCAACACAAATTAGAAAAATAAATGTTCTGTTACTGTAACTGACAATGCACCACAAGTGAGATAATGGTACACACTGTTCTCAATGACCTTTTCTAACTCAATAGTATTCACCTTCAAAATTTATCTAATAACTAAAGGTGGCAGACAACATCGCATAGGATAATGCAAGCAAACTCAGTAAATATTTCATTGTGGCAAATTGTTACTACACCACCCGGTGAGATAATGGTACAAATTATCTTCAAGGGTCCCGTTCAAACTGGTAATATTCACCTACTGTGAGCACTGGCGCCTGTGTGACTTGTATTGTTTGGTTACATATGTATCCTTATATGAATTTATTTACAAATATCCTTAATGTTCATGAACATTATTCTGAAAGAGTAGTCTGGCTGGGTATTGTTTTGTTTAAAATTGAAATGGAAGCATCAATTTTACGGATGCATTGTCTACAACCATGGTTGTTCCTTTGGGTTTCTCCTTGTTTCTCATGCAACCACATATAATTGCTCTTGCCTAGTTACTTCTGTTAAATAATATTATTATTATTAGCAACAACGCGATGTGTTATACCATGTTGTGTATGCTAGAGTGAATGCGGAAGAGGAAACATAGAATAGGAACATCGAGAACACGAGGGTTACGTGGTTCAGCCTTGTCGGTCTACATCCATGGAGGAATCCCTTAAGGGTTACATCTTTATTATGTATAAGAGTGTAGTACAATAACTTGTGTTACAATGAGCCATAACATGGGTATATATAATAGACTAAACCCTAGACTAATAGACTTCTAGTACAAGTAGGAGACTTAGCTTGCACACAAAGTAGAATTAGGCTTGGGCCTATTACATTGGGCTAATATGACTAATATATATCTCTAACACCCTCCCTCAAACTCAAGGTGGAAGCTCGATGAAGGCTTGAGGTTGGATAAGCATGAGAAGATCACTTGAAGATGTCTTGAAGAATGCCTTTGAAGAAACCACAATGAAGAATGTGCCAATTGACCAAATTTGGAGTTTCAAATGAAGAAACGGAGTCCAAAATTGGAATCTACGCGGAAAAACTGAGCGAGATAGGCCTTATTGGAAATTTTTTACTTTGGTCAAAAGTCAACGCAAAAGTCAATGAATCTGGTCAAAGTCAACTGGTCCAAGGTCAAAGTCAACGGTCAGTGCTTCACGGGTCAGATCTGGGTGGTCCGGGTCAGGTCGGTCCTGTCAATAATCAGCTAGGTGACGTGGTGCTGACGAGGCAACACTGCTGACGTGGCTGATGACGTGGTGATGACCTGGATTAGGGCTGACGTGGCAAAGGCTTACATGGTGTTGACGTGGCAAGATGACGTCATCAGATGACGTCAGATGACATTAGCAGCAGTTTTCCAATGCGTGGCAGGAGCGTGCGATATCACCGGCGCGTGGTGAAAAAGCTAGAAGCTAGGGAGGCGCGTGGAGGCGCGTGTGAGCTTAGATGATGGCCGGAATCTTAGGTTTTGTAGATCGGTCGACGAGGAGGCCGTCAGGGAGGCGCGTGTATCAAGAAGACGATTTGGAAGTCAGGATCTGAGGCGGCGCGTGGAAGATTTTCCGGAGACAGTTGCGGCACGTGGAGGCGTGTGGCAGGGCTTCCGGTGACTGGATTTCTGTGTGGTTTAGCCTTGACGGCCTACATCCATTGAGAAATCCCTTAAGGGTTACATCTTTATTATGTATAAGAGTGTAGTACAATAACCTGTGTTACAATGAGCCATAACATGGGTATATATAATAGACTAAACCCTAAACTAATAAACTTCTAGTACAAGTAGGAGACTTAGCTTGCACACAAAGTAGAATTAAGCTTGGGCCTATTACATTGGGCTAATATGACTAATATATATCTCTAACAACTTCAAATTCTGAAAATGAGGAATAACTACTTCATGGAAACTTTTAGACTCTCTGAAGCGCAAGTGAGAATCAATTCCTTTGCATCTGTATTTTATATACTGTTTCTGAAGATAGAATAAAAGCAAATGCAATAGTATTACCTCTTTTTCTAAATGCAGAGCGTATACTTAGTTTATGTGTTACTGTGAAACTTATACAGTGCTACTATTGAAGTTCTGTTTTTGTTTTTGTTTTATTTGTTTGTTTGTTTGTTTTGTTTTGTTTTTTTTTTTTGTTTTTTTGTTTTTTTTGTTTTTGTTTTTGTTTTTGTTTTTGTTTTTGTTTTTTTTTTTTTGTAGCTTGTATTGCCATTTGAAGCTTGTGGTTTTGATCTCTGAATATAACTAAGGTGCAACAGGAAGAACAATCCTTCAATTTCTCTACCCACTATTAAGACATAATATGCAAATCACAACCAAACCATGAAGAGATAACTAGAAAAAACATATTCTTAAAATGAATATCAAGATATAATCCCCTCAAGCAATGAGAAAAGAATGTGATGCATTAATACTGATCCTAGCTAGTTGATTGATGAAGAATAATAATATAATACCATGGTAAAGCTCAATCAAATTCAAACCTATAGTTTTTCTTTAAAAATCTTAAGTTAACTGTCCACCTAGAAGAAAAGAGAGAGAGAGAGAGAGAGAGAGAGAGAAATATTTCAACCATTGAAACAGAATTAAAAAGAAAAACAAAAATCAAAGGACTGAGACATTTCACATAGGGATAGCGTCGCATTGTTTTTACTGGTGTGCCCATCAACATACATTAAAGTGATTACACTAGCATCATTCATTCATTTTCAAAGAACTGAGTTTGACAATGTTCACCAATCCATGTAGTATCTCTCACCTCTTGATTTTTAACTGCTGAAAGCACATCAGACTGACTGGAGAGAATGGAAATGTCTCCAAAATCGTTGCCTAGGACCACTAACCAAAGAGGGTGGTTTTAATCTCCAAAATTAAACCTATTGGAGATCATATGAAATGTGCCGATATTCTTATCCATAATATTCGCAAAAATGGGTTATCTAGTATCTGAGAAAACAAATAGCTGATAAACACACACCCACACACAATTCTAGATCATGATTTTCCGAGACTTACATTTATCTTAAACAATAAAATTTGAAAATTCAAAATTCTATATCTCTTCTCTTTGTGGCATGTATAGCAACCGAATGGTGCCTTGAGGACTGTACATACATATTGAAAGCAAACAAGTAAACAGGTAATTGAAGATGATGCAAATTTATGTAAATTCAGGAGAACAAGAAATAAATATTAATAATGAGTAACTTCATAAATGATCCAAAATCCTAGGATAAAAAAACAGGAGATTTTGTAACAATTGTATTCCAGTAGTAAGGAATTAGACCAACATAATTCACAGCAACCAAACAGAGTCTATATATAATATACAGACACATATAAATTGCAATTGGTAAGTGAACTGGAAGTTATGAAAACAAAAGTAGATTCAAGAGAACCAAAAGTAAATTTAAAAAAAAAGAAAATGAAAACACAAGAAGAAATTAGAAAAGTTGAAAACAGTGATCCACAAAGCATGAAAATGACATATAACATGAGACTAATTGAATTCTTTATCTCTTTCAACATTTTCTCTATGAAAAAAAAATCCCAACAAAGTGATTGAAGCATCAAAAAAAAAAAAAAAATGAAATGATTTTTTTTTTTTTTTTTGTCACAAAATCTTAAGAACCAAACATGACTGAACAAAATTATCAAACAGCACCAACTGCTCCACAAAGCAAAGAAAAAACACAAGAAGAAGAAGAAGATAGAATTTGATGGAAAAACGAAATGGGTAGCAGTACTGAACGTACTGTCACAATCCTAGCAAGAATTGAAGAAATATGTCGAAGGTCTTAGTTTACTGCTGTTCTTGAACTAGAAAGTAACACAAAGCTATCTATTTGGAATACCATTGTTCCAAAGTCCTTCTTAAGCCGTAGCCCACAACACTGAAGAGAAGCTTTCCTCTTCATGGATTTATTTATTTATTTATGAGGAAAAAAAAAAAAAAAGGTTGCCATTTGTCCATCTCAGGCTTCAACAGCTAAACGTCTAAACCAATACATTTATGATTTACCCTTATTTTGGGAGAATAATAAGTTGATAAAAGGGTAATGTCGTCCATTTTGTCTTCATATAAATAATTTAGGTTTGTCCGATCAAAAAAATAAAGTAAAATAATTTAGGTTTGTTACTATTATTTTCAGACCCAAATTTAGTTATTTTATTTCAGCTATTTTATTTGGGTTTTTCCTAAAAATAAAAATAAAAATGTTTCTAAATATATATATATATATTCGGGTAATTTGGCCTTTTAGGCTTTTATAATGTCTTATGATTTTTTTTGGATAAATTGCAAATTATACCCTTAAAGTCTGGAGGTGTTTGGATTTTACACCCAAAAGTTTCGGATTTGGATTTTACCCCATATGTTTAGTGATGTTTAAATTTATTTCCTAACGTTTCAGAATTTGGATTTTATCTCCTTAATTTTAGGAGTTTTTTTTTTATTTTACTACTTAGAGTTTAGGGGTGTTTGGATTTTACATCCTAAAGTTTCAAATTTTGAGTGTGTAAAATCCAAACACTCCCAAACTTTAGGGATTAAATCTAGATTCTGAAACGCCAGTGTATAAAATTCAAACACCCTCAAACTTCAGGAGATAAATTCCAAATTCTAAAACTTTAGGATGTAAAATCCAAACGTTACCAAACTTTAGGGGTGTAATTTACAAGTTACCCTAATTTTTATTTTAAGAAAAAACTATTTGAAACCCTAAAGGGTTATATCTTACATGTATTTTTCTAAATTAGTTTTCAATAAACCGAAATAATATTTCTTTGATAATTTCTCAAAGGTATTCTTTTCCTTGATTCATTAAGGATTCGTTTATTTATCAATTATATGAATGCTACTTTCTTGGATTATGATTGGAATGTAATTTTATGAACCAAATACCTTAATGTCATATTAAGATAATGTGATTACATGAATCTAAGATTATAATAATGTAACATTACGCCTTGATGTAACATCAAGCGAAACAAATGAACCCTTAGGATGAAGATGATGAAGATGAATCATACGCAGCCATATGACCTATAAAGAAACAAAAAGAAGAAATCAAAAATGAAAAAAAAAAAATAAATAACGTTTTTTTTTTTTTTTGGTAGAAATCGGAATTCATTGAAAACTAAACCGAGAACACAGGAACATTACAAAGCCTGAAGCTGTACAGACCACTGCAATCAGCCTCCAACAAAGGAAAAAGATCCACAGGTGGATCAGTAAAAGACTCAAAAACAGAACCTAACATACGGCCTAAGTTAGCAAGCCAATATGCACTTCTGTTCACTTCCCTGTAGATGTGTCTAATGCTCATTTGAGGGATTTGAGAAGCTAAATTCCTGCAGTCATCCATAATTGAAGACACAATAGTGTTGGCCCTAGCTTGATGATTGAAAACATCTACAATAGCTCTAACGTCTAGTTCAATAACCACAGCTTGGATATTCATTTGCCGACACAAAAGAAGTCCATCTCGAAGAGCCCACAGCTCAGCAGTGAAGCTATTTGCTGTACCAATTCTCCTAGCAAAGCCCCCCAGCCAGTTGCCATTTGCGTCTCGTAAGAGACCTCCACCACCAGCCACACCTGGACTCCCCAAGGATGAGCCATCAGTATTTAGCTTCACCCATCCACAACAAGGTTTTTCCCACCTCACTTGCTTTAGAATTTTACGAGTGGCCACCAAAGGTTTACCCACACAGTGAAAATATTCTAGAGCATGTTGATTGATGTCCATGGCTAGGCTAGTTTTTAGATTCTTATTCTCAAACACCAGCTGGTTTCTGCCCTTCCAAATCATCCATATAGCATGTTAGGTTCTAAGGTCTTAGGATTTTATGTATTTAGAACTCTAATATGTAATGTTGGCAAACCATGATCAAAACAATGTATTTAGTCTTGTTTAAGTTTGCTCAAAGTTGATTAAATATTGTAAAGTTGGAATCGAGTGGCTGCAGATGTACTGGAGCATTTCGGCCTGGCTCGATCGATCGAAGGATAGACTCGATCGATCGAATCTCGGGTCAGATGCGTTTTCTGCAGAGTTCCAACTCAGCCCAAACTCTATTTAAACGTCTTGGGGTTCAAGTAAAACTCTTATATATATAAGGGAAACCCTAGAACGTTTTTGGATGTTTTGAGAGAGAGAGATTAGAGTGCCTCTTGTGCCTCCTTTTATTAGGGTTTTGTACCCAAACCTCTCTAAGTCTTTGTTGCTCATATTTGCTGTTTATGTGAATCTCTTGTGAGATCTTTGAGGAGCTTTCCTTCACATAAACTTAGGGTTTTCAAGGTAGAGATTATTTCAACATCTTGATGATCAACAAAGTTGCAACCATTGAAGCTTAAAGAAAAACAAGTGAGGAGCTTGTAGCTGATTGAAGGAATACAAAGAAAGAAGTAGTCCGTGGATTCGGAGCCTGCGCGTGGTCGTGTCAGGAAGTTACTACTGGTGGGTAGCATTAGGAAGTCAAGCGGGGAGCTTGTAAGTCCTTTTGTAAGAACTTCAATTCTTTCTTAGTGGATTCCGTTTTGCCTTGAGGATCGGTGGGTAAAATCCTCCCCAGGTTTTTTACCAGTTTGGTTTTCCTGGGTGATCATATCATGTGTTATTTATTTTCCGCTGCTTTATATGTTTTATATGCTTGATATGATATTGTGATTGTTTTAACCTAGAATTGTTTAATTTGACTAAGTAACAACTTGGCTAATTAATCTAGGCTACGCAATCTGGTGGTTTTAAGGGGTCTAAATTTCCAACAAGTGGTATCAGAGCGGGTAGCTCTTCTTGTTTTAGATCTTTTGATCTAAGAGCTGATCCTTGACCCCTGTTGTCATGGATAATTTGAAGTGTCCTTCTGATCATGTTTCTGCTGATTTTGTTGATGCCTGTGATGTTTTGAATAAAAAGGACATTATTGTTTCTGCTGAATTTTTTGATGCTTTTGAAACTCTTCGTAAGGAATTATCTAAATCTTTGAAAATTGCTAAGAATTTTAAAGAAGAGTTAAAATTGGCTAATCTTGAAAAAGAGGAATTGCTTGTTAGATTAGTTGAATCTAATAAAAAGAATGAATTTTTGAGAAATCAAATTTCCTCTCAAGATGAGAAGATGAAAAGCTTGGAACAAGAGTTAGCTGAGTCTAAAGCTAAACTTGAAAATTTGATGAGTACCAAGCCTGCTGATGATAACAGAATTGTTTCTGTTTCTCTTAAGCCTAAAACTGAGAATGTTTATATTCCTCCTTTTAAGAGGAATAATAAAGAAAAGGCTTATTGTGCTAGGTTAGACAAAGGTAAAAGTTCTGATGTAGACACTGAAGTTTCTAAACCTAAGTCTAATCCTACTGTTAGAGAGTATAAGAAATCTGTTTTTGTGCCTACTTGTCACCATTGTGGTGTTGTTGGTCATATTAGACCAAACTGTTCTTTGTTGAGGCAAAAACTGAAATCTGAGACTAGACTTGCTGTTAGGAATACTGATGTTCCTAAATTTGTTCCTGTTTGTCACTTTTGTGGTGTCTCCGGTCACATTCGTCCTAATTGTCATAAGTTGAAATTTAAGCATTCTGTATGTCAATCTAGGATATGTGATGATGTTGCTCCTGCCATAAGTCCATATAAATTGTTTCATATACTTTTGAAGAATTTGAGCTTGTTGGCTTGTGAAAGGAATTTGCAGGATTTCAGTCTCTCTCAGAAGATTGGTGTAATCCCTCAAATACACTCTGCTTCTCATGGATTTTCACCTACAAAGCCGAAGACTCGTGCTATATGGGTGAGAAAAGAGCCTTTAAGGTGAGTGTTGCTGACTTGTCCCTGTTTTAATTCTTTCTATTGTTTGTGGACATGTCTTGTTTCTGTTTTTGGTTGTTTTGTTTTTTCTAAGTTTTTTTTATTAAAAAAAAAAATTCCAAAAACATTGAAAAATTTCAAAAAGACAAAAATATTTTATTTTGTGTCTTGTTTTATTTTTCTTGAGGATTACATGAGTTTTGATATCTCTCTTGATTTAGAACATGCTTTACATTGTGGAGAAACTTGAATAGTTTGTGCTAAGCTATTTTTTGATTTTGTGTGAGGATGTACTAGTTTGTACATGTACTCATGGTTAATTAAGAAATTGATATTTATTGTTTGTGTACCCTCTATAGCTTAGTTAAGCACTGTCATGCATTGCATTTGCATTGATCATTTAGCACAATGTGTGTTTTTGTTTTTGGTCATAAATTTTTTCCAAAATCTCAACAAGTGGTTATAACGTTTGTTAAAACCAAAAAGATTTTTGTGTTTTGTATTATAGATCTTGGATTTATAATCAAGGATTGGCCATATTATCTTTACATAACATGTTTATGTACCTTGTTTAGCTTGGATGAGCTTATTTTATTGCACTTTACTAGTTTAAGTTTTGTAGTGCATGTTGTGTGGGAAAGATGTTTGTGGTTATTAATCACTTTGTCTTGATCTTGAAGTCATATGTTATTTGACTGTCGGACTTGATCCTTTTGAGAAAGGCATAAATAACCATCTCACCACTGTTCACTAGCCAATCATGAACACCTTAGTGCATATCATAAGATTTTGTGCTCGAGAAAGCGTAGCACATGCACAAAAAGAACATAAGGTGTAGCCTCAAATAAATTAAAACTGGTGTGTACTATTAGGCTTGATGCCAATTCACTTAATTCAAACCGGTGTGTACTATTAGGCTGAATGCCAATTCATATAAATAAGAGGCAAAAAAAATGCAAGAAACTTATATGATTGCAAGCTTTTGTTCTAGGAGATGTGAGAGTTATAGGATGTAACTCTTTAGGTGATAGTCTCTTTTAAATTCTATGTGATGAATTTTGTAGACTTTGTGATTGATTGCTATTCACATATCACCTCACATGTATCTCAAGTTTTTGCTAGTTGCACACACTACACAAGTTACTCTTTGTTAAACTTGGTACATTATATTGTGTGTGATTTTGTTGTGGCCATCCAAGATTAAAAGTTCCTTGATTTTAATGCAAATTGTGTTTCAAGTTTGAAAAATTTGAAAATATCTTGAGATTTGTGCACAACATATTTGTTGCTTAAGAAAATTCAATGGGAACTTGTTTTTGAGAAAATTGGATTTAAAATTTGGGTTTTTGAAAAAGCATTTTATTCCATCTCATACTCATGCATTTGTTTCTTCTATTTCAATGCTTTGAGGAGTGTTTTCAAAATGTGCTTGTTGATTTTCAGAACCTGTGTTTTTCTCAAAATTTAGTGAGCCTCTGCCTATTTCGATCGATCCAACCTGATTTTCGATTGATCGAAAAAGTGCTCTCAATTGTCTCAAAATGACTGTGTCATTCGATCGATCGAATGTAATTTTCGATCGATCGAAGATCGTGGAAAAAGTTTTTTTTAAAACTTCATATCTGAATTGGGGCTTTTGTGAAATTGAGTTGAATGTGATGAAATTGGCTTGTTGTTTTGATGAAATTAGGCATTATACTCTATGTGCTATGTTTAGTAATGCTCAATTCATCAATTTGTTTAAAAATTTCAACAAGTGGTTTTCAATTTTTGGGGTTTTTGGTAGAAATTCCCTGCTCGAGCCAATTTTGTCAATTTAATCTCAATTGAACTTAGTTTTACTGCATCAGAGCATGCATCATGACATATTTTGTCTTGCATCTTTTATGTTTAGGATTCACATGCATTGCATTGATTTATGTATCCATCTTGCAGTTTTGCAGTCATATCTCTCATTGTTTTTACACATAGCATGCATACACTTTGCTACATTGGGTACTCAACTTGATCAAAAAATTGATTGATTAATTTTTGAGCGATGTACTTTCTAGTATATGCCTTTTCTATGTATGAACTGTAGAAAATATTTTTCTTAAAAGATATGATAGATAATCAATGTGCAAATATTTTCTCTACTCATGCAACTGTTTATGGGTCACATAATGCCATGTTTGCATTTTATTGAAAGAGAGAATATTTTTTCTTCATGTGTATCCTCACCTTAGTTTTTAACTTTGCTTTGTGTGTTTTTAACTTTGGTCCTGTTTGGTCCTGTTGGTGAGGATGTTCCTGATCCTGCTGGTGCTGTTGCTGCTGCTGTTCCCCACCCCCTTTATTTTTCCCCAAAACTGTTTTTTCCTACAACTTGTTTTGTTTTTCCTATTTTTATAGGGGGAGAAAAGTTTTTTTTTAACCTTTGTTGTTCATAGGGGGAGCTGTCTCTATTTTCTATAGAGTTGAATTGCTTTGTGTTTCCCTTGATTCTCTGTTTTCTCTTATCCTTTATTGCGTATGTTGACTGTTTACTCTTTGTATGAGTTGTCTTTGTCAATACGTGACAAAAAGGGGGAGAAATTATTGATTTATGAGAATCATGTTTGTCTTGTTTAGGGGGAGCTGAAATTACTTTTGAAAAGGAAGAAAATAAAAACTTTTTGTTGTATCTAACTTAGGGGGAGAGTTAGTTTACTTCTGTTTTTATTTCTGTTTCTTGTTCACTGCTCATTGATCTATATTTATGAGTTATTCATGATATATGTCTTTGTTTTGTATTTTGTGAAGTCAAGAATTTATTTTTGATTTACTGTTTTTCTGTCACACATGCGTTTATGCGTTTGTTGAGTGTTTCAGGAATATACAGGTGCATTCAATTTGGCTGCTGTCTACACTTGCAACTGATGGATAGTAGTTAAGATTGAATTTGGTTTATGAGCATTATTTTTGTATTGGGCTGTTTACTTGTAAACTTTGAGCTTTTAATTTGTGTTTTGTCACGGATTGCCAAAGGGGGAGTTTGTTAGGTTCTAAGGTCTTAGGATTTTATGTATTTAGAACTCTAATATGTAATGTTGGCAAACCATGATCAAAACAATGTATTTAGTCTTGTTTAAGTTTGCTCAAAGTTGATTAAATATTGTAAAGTTGGAATCGAGTGGCTGCAGATGTACTGGAGCATTTCGGCCTGGCTCGATCGATCGAAGGATAGACTCGATCGATCGAATCTCGGGTCAGATGCGTTTTCTGCAGAGTTCCAACTCAGCCCAAACTCTATTTAAACGTCTTGGGGTTCAAGTAAAACTCTTATATATATAAGGGAAACCCTAGAACGTTTTTGGATGTTTTGAGAGAGAGAGATTAGAGTGCCTCTTGTGCCTCCTTTTATTAGGGTTTTGTACCCAAACCTCTCTAAGTCTTTGTTGCTCATATTTGCTGTTTATGTGAATCTCTTGTGAGATCTTTGAGGAGCTTTCCTTCACATAAACTTAGGGTTTTCAAGGTAGAGATTATTTCAACATCTTGATGATCAACAAAGTTGCAACCATTGAAGCTTAAAGAAAAACAAGTGAGGAGCTTGTAGCTGATTGAAGGAATACAAAGAAAGAAGTAGTCCGTGGATTCGGAGCCTGCGCGTGGTCGTGTCAGGAAGTTACTACTGGTGGGTAGCATTAGGAAGTCAAGCGGGGAGCTTGTAAGTCCTTTTGTAAGAACTTCAATTCTTTCTTAGTGGATTCCGTTTTGCCTTGAGGATCGGTGGGTAAAATCCTCCCCAGGTTTTTTACCAGTTTGGTTTTCCTGGGTGATCATATCATGTGTTATTTATTTTCCGCTGCTTTATATGTTTTATATGCTTGATATGATATTGTGATTGTTTTAACCTAGAATTGTTTAATTTGACTAAGTAACAACTTGGCTAATTAATCTAGGCTACGCAATCTGGTGGTTTTAAGGGGTCTAAATTTCCAACATAGCAAACATAAATATTTGATTCCATGGAGCTTGTCCTGTGCTTCGAATCCCCTTGTCTCTACAATTAGCCATAATCCAATCTTGAAGGTTGGTAGAGTAAAAGACATTATCATGGTAGCTGATTCCCAACTGGTGCCATATTGCCTTGAGAATATTGCAATCCCGGAGAGCGTGGAGGATGGATTCCGAACTTCTATTACAATGGGGACATAAGTTTTCAATTAGCATTCCCCTAGCTTGTAAGCATTCTCTAACCCCGATACTTTGGTGCATACATTTCCAAATGAAAGTTTGGATCCTTGGCAAGGAATCCAACTTCCATATCCACTTCCCATGAAAAGCCGGATCTGGAAGAGGCTCACAAGCAAGAAGATAGGCACTTCTGAGATCAAAAGAACCTTTGGGAGAAAGATTCCAAGCAATTTTATCCTCATTCCTTGCGACAAATGAGATTGGGGTAGCTTGAACCTCTCTTCTAATATTCTCAGGGATCTCCATTTGCAACAGGTTCCAATCCCACCCATCCAGCCTAGCAACATCTTTAACTTTCAGTAAGTTGGACTCGGTGGTTAAAGGGCCTTGTATAGTGCTTCTTAAGGTTCCTACCTTAGACCAGTTATCATGCCAGAAGCTAAGACTACTCTCGTGACCCGGAATCCAAGTAATTCCCTTCTTAAAAACAACTTCCCCTTTCTTCATGCTTCTCCAAGTGTGAGAGCATGGCAAACTAGCTGCATTTCTAGAGTTTATGCGCTGATTTGTGCAGTACTTCAATCTCAACACTTTTGCCCATTGGGCCTCACTTTCTGTGTGGAACCTCCAATTTAATTTAGCAAGGAGAGCCGTATTTCTGCCCTTGGCAGCTTGGATACTCAGACCACCTACCTCCTTAGGGGTAGTGACCTTCTTCCATCCCACCCAATGCATACTTTTTTTGTCTGTCGAAGAGTTCCACAAGAAATTCCGATTAACTTGATCTATGCCATCTAAAATTCTCCCAGGGAGCTGGTTACACTGCATAACATAAGCTGGAATGGCTGAAGTGGATGCTTGGATTAAAACTGATCTCCCGGCCATGGAAAGGAGGTTTGCTTTCCATCCTGCTAGTTTCTTTTTAACCTTGTCCACCACAAAGTAAAAATCCTGGTTAGAAACACCCCTATGATGGATAGGGAAACCAAGGTATTTTCCCAAATTTGTTGTAGGCTGAAAGCCAAGAATGTCACTCAAAGCTTCACTATCACTTTGGTCCACATTTGGGGAGAAGAATACCCTTGTTTTAGCTTCACTTATGGTCTGACCCGACTGGCTGCAAAACTCATCTAACACTTCTCTGACTACTAGGCAATTCTCCATGTTTGCCTTGGCAAAAAGAACCAGATCATCTGCAAAAAACAGATGAGAGAAGGCTGGACCTCTTCGGGAAGTTTTGACAGGAGTCCAAGACTTATCTTCACACCTTTCTTGAATTAATTGCCCCAAATAGTCCATGCACATAATAAAGATGTATGGGGACAAAGGGTCACCTTGCCTTATTCCCCTAGTGGGCGTAAAAGGCTCAAGAGCCCCTCCATTAAAGAGCAAGGAGGTAGTTACCGAAGAAATACAGCTCATTATAAGGTCAATTAACTTCCCTGGGAGATTGAAACGGATCAACATATCTCTAATAAAACTCCACTCCAATTTGTCATAAGCTTTTTCAAGATCAATCTTCAAAGCCATGTAACCTCCTCTCCCCTTAGTCTTACCCATCGTATGGATCAATTCTTGGACAATAATAGTATTATCCACCCCTCTTCTTCCCGGAACAAATGCCCCTTGACATGGGCCTATTAATTTATCCAAGTACGGCCTCAACCTTCCCACTATGATTTTGGTGATAATTTTGTACACCGAGTTGCACAAACTAATGGGTCTGTAGCTACTAATGGACTCAGGGCTTTGAATCTTAGGAATAAGGACAATACTAGTGCTATTCAAATAATTCGGAATTTTCCTACTAAGAAAAGCTTTCCTTATCTCCTCTTTCATTGAATCCCCCACAGTAAGCCAGAATCTCTGGAAGAAACCAGCATGAAGACCATCGGGACCTGGGGCTTTGAAAGCCTTAAGAGACCACAAGGCAGTAACAATTTCTTCATCTAACACCGGCTGATCCAAGCTGTTTTTTTCATCCTCTGTGAGACTAATCTGCCAACCAGTCCGAAGATCATGACTCCAAGCAGCCTTGACTTGGTTGGTGGAATACAACTTGATAAACCCCTCTCTAAAATGACTCATGACTTCATTTTCTTCTGATAACCAGTCCCCTACCTCATTTTTAACCATAGAGATAGTGTTCCTTTTTCTTCTTGCAAGAGCAGACACGTGGTAAAAAGAGGTATTTCGGTCTCCCATCACCATCCAATTAATTCTAGACTTTAACGCCCACAACTCTGCCTCTTGATTCAGAACAAGCTTTAAATCCTTATGCAGCTGATTCTCAAGGTCTATTAGGAAGGAAGAGGGGTTGATGGCTAAAACTCGCTGAATTCCATTGAGTCTAGCCATTAATCTTTTTTTCTTCCCAAAAATATTCCCGAACTGATTCTTATTCCAACGAGACGCTTCATCTGTGAATTTTGCTATAGAAGTTGAAAGGTTCCCATCCCGATTCCAAGCCTTAGTCACAACTTGGGGGAAGGAGGGGTCAGACAGCCAGAAGCTCTGAAATCTGAACGGTCTCTTAAGAAAGGTGGTTAGCCTAGGAATAGTCTCCAACAGCACTGGGCAATGATCCGAATGGCATCGGGTGAGATGAGAGACTCTGGCATCCGGAAATAAAAGGCACCAACTAGGATTCATGAAAAATCTATCTAGTCTCTCTTGAATAAGATTATTAATTTCCCTCCTGTTTGTCCACGTGTACCTGGATCCCGAAAACCCCAAATCCACCATATTGCACTTATCTAAACAATCTTTGAATAAGAGAGACCTAGATAAACTAACTGGTCTTCCACCAAACTTATCGTCATTCAACAAGGGTTCATTAAAGTCCCCGGCTATCACCCAAGGTTTATTATGAAGATCTGCAACTTTAATTAAATTTTCCCACAGAATACTTCTTTCTACATTCCTAGGACTAGCATAGACAGCAGAAAAAATCCAAGAAAAGTTATTAGCAAGTACCTTCACTTCCACGTGAATTTCTTGCTCTGTATTAGCCAATTGAACCACCTCCACAATATCGGAGTTCCACAGCAGCCATAGACCACCCGAGAACCCAATTGTTTCAGTGTGAATGGCGCCATCAAACGGAAGCCTATCCGTTATTTCTTTTGCACGAGCTCCACCCAGCTTGGTCTCCATAATTACTAAGATGGCTGGATTATGAATCCTAGCCAAATCTCTCACATGATTCTGAAAATTGGGCTTCAGAACGCCCCTACTATTCCAAATTATTAAATTCATGATAAAGATTAAAAAGAGAGGACCCTTATCAGGAGGAAGTCTCAACACCACCTCCCTCTTCAAATTCCATACTAGCATCTCCATCTTCGCCATCGTCCTTAACGTAACAGACTTCGCTTGCTCTTTCTCGCACCAGATCATCTCCCTCCCTACAAACCTCTTCCACGGAGAGACCCGAGATGGTAGCTTGGCCAGAACTACACTCTTTCCCTTCAAGAGAGCTGTTGTCTTCCAAATTTTCATCTTGCTTCCCACTAGAGTTGCCGTTGGTTTGACCTTCATCTCTCCCTCGAAAATCATTGTCCAGCTCGGCTTGAGGAGTTGCTGAGAAATGGAAGGTTGAGCTAATATCGGTGCCTCTGTTATCAAGAAAGGGAGAACTTTGTAAAGCTGAACTGAAGGGGGGCGTATTGTTGCCAGAAGCTTCTTTGGTCAAAAGGTTTAAAGCCCTCTTCCTGGCAATGACTTTCTTGCCCTTTACAGATGGGCTGACATGGGCTTTTAATTGAGATCCACTGCTTGCCAAAGAACCTCTAGTCATGACATTTGGGCCCATGAACAAACCACCGTTCCCACCCTTCTCCATAATGGGCTCGGATGTGCAGCCCAACGTAGTAGCCTCCTTCCATACAAAATGGCCGTTGCTAAGTTTGTCCTTCGCCAGAGTGGCTCTTTGCTTTGAGCTCAGCACTGATTTTATGGGGTCCAATTGCTGCATCTCCTTCGTGGTCCCCTTTTGTCCGCCTCTCCTACGTGTAACAACCATCCATGGTCCGTACTTGTCCTCTTCGTGCTCCATTCCACTACTCTCTGTCACGCCGTGCTCCCTTGTACTACTCTCTGCCATGCCACGGCCTGCCTCGCAACCACCTGGCACATGCATTTTACGTGGGCTTGTACTACTCACCTTAGCACAAGATGCCTCCTTTTCCGGCGGCGGCTCCGCTCCCCGAACAATGTGTGGGCACATTTCCTTCTTGTGCCCAACTCTGCCACACGCGAAGCAGAGCTTATGGAGGCCCTCATACACCACTGCTTGTTCAAACTTTCCAATGAGAACTGTGTTTATGAGAGGTTTGTCAACAGTCTTCAGTCCTAACTCAAATTTCAGAAGAGTGTCAGCCTTCGTCATTTCTCATAATTTATTCTTTCCCAAGGTCTAATCATGTCAGTAATCAGAGAGGCTGCTTTATCCTCTTTGTTTGGGGTGTTGTTTGACAAGTTAACCTCCTATTATTTGTTAAAGATCTTTCAACAAGAGCAAGTTCATGCTGACCTCAACAAGTGGAAGATAATTTTACTGAAAATCCATGCAGTTTCAGATGATGCAGAAGAGAAGTGGGAGACAAGCAGGTTGGTGAAAATTTGGCTGGACGACCTGGAAGACTTGGCTTATGATGAGGACGACATCTTGAATGAGTTTGCTACTAAAGCTTTGCGATGTGAGTTGAAGCCAGAACCTAACAAAAGTAAGGTACGGAAGATCATCGATGCTTGTGTTGGTTCGAATCGAAGTTTTATTACGTTGATGCGGTCCAAGATTGCAAATATTGACTCGAGACTACAAAGAATTATGAAAGATAAGAACGATTTGGAATTGAGAGAAAACATTGGGGGAAAGACTACAACAACAAGATTAAGGGTGCCCACAACTTCTCTGGTGAATGAACGCCATACTTACGGCAGGGAGGAGGATAAAAAGGCTATTATCAAATTGTTGTTGAGTAGTGAATTTAGTGATGGTCAACTCTCTGTGATTCCCATAGTTGGTATGGGAGGATTGGGTAAAACAACTCTTGCCCAACTAGTCTACAATGCTGAAGATGTGACCCGTTATTTTGATTTGAAAGCATAGGCTTTTGTTTCAGAAGATTTTGACATTGTAAGGGTGACAAAAGCAATTCTACAATATGTAACTTCTAAGCATTGTGATGCTAGTGATTTAAACTTAATACAAGTCAAATTGAAGGAGAAATTATACAACAAGAAGTTTCTACTCATTCTGGATGATGTATGGAATGAAGACTATGATAATTAGACTAAACTATGTTAATGTCCTTTTGAATTTGGGGCTCCAGGAAGTACGATTATTGTCACAACTCGAAATTATGGTGTTTCATCAACAGTGGGAACTGCTCCAACAGGGGCCAAAAAGCTTACTGCTCATCCAATACTTGAAGAAATTCGTTGGGAAATTTTATTAAGGTGCAGGGGTCACCTCTGGCAACAAAAGTACTTGGAGGTGTTTTACGCACTAAACACAATCGCGATGAGTGGAAAAATGTCATGCATTGCAAGATCCGGGATATTCCAAGAGAGACAAACGGTACTATTCCAGTTCTTAAATTGAGCAACCAATACCTCCCTTCACATTTAAAGTGGTGCTATTATGAATTTGAGGAGAATGAGCTTGTCTTGTTATGGATGGCAGAAGGTTTGGTTCAAGAAATAGAAAGAAACAAGTCGATGGAAGATCTTGGTAGTGAGTATTTTCATGATTTACTAAGGAGATCATTCTTTCAACAATCAAGCAATAATGGATCACTCTTTATCATGCATGATCTCATCAGTGATCTAGTTGAATGGGCAGCAAGAGGCTTGTGCTATAGAATGGAAGATACATTGGGCAATAATAAGCAACCCGAGATTTCTACAAAGGTACGACATTTCTCTTACATTCAATGTGATTATGATGGCATCAAAAAGTTTGAAGACTTCCCCAAAAATATGCACCTACGAATGTTCCTACCCATTCCAAGAAATTCCTCAAGCTACATAACAAATTATGTTCCTAATTGTTGGCTACCACAATTAAGATGCTTAAGAGTATTATCTTTATGTGGGTATGAAATCATTGAGCTACCAAGTTCAATCGGTGATTTGAAACATCTTAGATACCTCAACCTTTCTAATACTCCAATTAGAAGTTTACCAGAATTAATAAGTTCTTTATACAATTTGCAAACACTGATATTGAAAGATTGTTGCAATCTCACAAAGTTACCAGAGAAAATCAAGAATCTAGTCAATCTTCGACATCTCAACATTACAAATGCAAATTCAATTAGGGAGATGTCAGTGGGAATTGAAGAATTATACAAACACTATCTAATTTTGTTGTGGGGAAAGGTAATAGATCGAAGATAGGAGACTTGATGAACTTAGAGTTTCTTCGGGGAAGACTTTGCATTTCAAGTTTGGAGAATGTGCTTGATGTCGAGGATGCAAGAAGGGCCAATTTAAATGGTAAGAAGAATTTAGATGCACTAGTGATCAAATGGGATTCTCCACATGATCATTTACAAGATGCAAGAGTTGCAATAGATATTCTTGACATGCTACGACCTTGGACAACTGTTAAAGAACTTTCAATTGATGGCTATGTTGGTGAGAAATTCCCAACATGGTTAGGAGATCCCTCCTTTTCTAATATTGTGGACCTAAGGATTGTAACATGTGAAAAATGCATGTCCTTGCCTGCTATTGGACATCTATTCTCCCTCAAATTTCTTGTCATTATGAGCATGGCTAAGGTGCAAAGCATTGGCCCAGAGTTTTATGGGGCAGGTCACTTTAAACTTTTTCAATTCTTAGAAAAACTTCACTTTGTGAATATGCAATAATGGCAAGATTGGATTCCTTATGGAGTTGAGTATGAAGAATTCCCTTGCTTGCGTGAGCTTATTATCTCTCAATGCCCTAAATTGCAAGGAAAATTGCCACGCCATCTCCCATTTTTGGAAAAATTTTCTATTAGTAATTGTGAGCAGTTGGTTGTTTCAATTCCAAGCTGTCCAATGCTCCATGAATTAGAAATTGTAGGGTGCAAAGCGGTGGTGACCAAAAATATGGATGCCTTGTTCTTGCTAAAGTCAATTATTTTTTCTATTCCTGGTCTTAAAAGCTTAACAAAAGAGTTCATGAAAGGGTTAGCAAAGGTTGAAAACCTAAAGATAAATGATTGTAATGAGTTGACATCTTTGTGGCAAGATAGTCTCACTTCCCTTGATAAGCTGGAAATCTGGTTGTGCCCTAGTCTCATTAACATCAGCTTGACATCTACCTTAAAGGTATTGTATATTAAAGGTTGTGGTGCTTTAAAATCCTTGCCAATGTCCAATTGTACATGCTTGGAATGTGTAACTATTGAGGAGTGTAATTCTTTGACGTTCATTTCAAGACACCAGCTACCTTCAACTTTGAAAAGGCTAAAGATACAAAGTTGTGAGAATTTGCAGTTTTTGATAGATGAGGGAGATGCAGCTACTTTATTAACGAAAATGGAGAGTATTGACAGTAATGCATCTCTTCTTGAGCACTTGTTTATTAGTGACTGCCCATCTCTAAAATGTGTATCATTAAGAGGTGACCTATTTGCATCGCTTAAACACCTTGAGATTTGGACATGCTCTAAGCTGACATCCTTATTATCAAGAGACCAGTTACCTATGGCCCTTAAATACCTAAAAGTATATAATTGCCCAAAATTAGAGTTACTAGCAGACAAGTTGCATAATAATGCGTCTCTTGAATATCTTAAAATCAGTAATTGTGAAGAGATTAAATTCTTACGGGAGGGCCTACACAAACTTTGCCATCTCAATGAGATCCACATAGAAAACTGTTGTAGTCTTGTTTCATTCCCTGATGGAGGGTTTATCCCCACTCACCTGAGAAATCTTTGGATCATTCACTGTGAGAAACTAGAGGCGTTGCCCCGCATGCATAACCTCACTTGTCTTCAAACATTATTTATACATGATTGTCCAAGCATTGTATCCTTTCCAGATGAAGGCTTCCCCACCAATCTAAAGGAACTTTCGTTGAGAAGGTTGACTAACTGTAAGCAAGTATTTGAGTGGGGATTGCACAAACTCACGTCTCTTAGATGTCTCTCCATTCATGGTAATGAATTTCAAGATTGGCAGTTGTTTCCTAAGGAGGAAGATGGGAAGATGATGATGCTGCTTCCTACCTCTCTCACCTTGTTGTGGATCTTGAATTTTCCAAATATAGTGTTACTATCCTCCTTTCAAAACCTCTCTGCTCTTGAAGATTTGTGGATCTCCAACTGCCCCAAACTTGCACACCTCCCAGAGAAGGGCCTACCTCCTTCGCTTCTACAACTTTATATTTACGATTGTCCATTGCTGAAACAACGTTGCAAGAAAGACGAAGAGGGAGAGTGGTTCAAGATCAATAACACCCCTTGCGTTGAGATTGATTACCAGTCCATCTATGAGATGGAAGAGGAGGAGCAGCAATAATTGGGTAAAACAGAGGGCAAAACATTCAAAAATATACATATTTACTCCTTCAAGGTACAACATTTAGATATTCCAAGGTATATTTATGCAATATGATTTTTAGAAATCTGAACCCTAATCCAAGCTAATTCTTGTAGTGTTGCAGCAGAGGCTATTTTCTGAACCTGAACATTCTTCACTTGTGTGGCTCCTTCCTTCTTTGCATGGCTCCAGATATTTATGTACGTGTTCAAATTTTTTTTTTCTTCTTACAATTGTGCTTCTAGCATTTTGAAGTTTTAGCTCATCAAAATCTCTTACAGTTTTCTATTTGTTTCAATTATATGAATCTTTACATATAATTGAAACGATTGAATGGGGAACCAAATTGCAATAGGCTGTTATGGTTCGATGGCTTTGTTGAAATCCATAGTCCTTTATCAGACAATTTGTGAAGTCATGTCCTTTGTATTATGAAAGGCAAAGAGGCTACACTACCAAGTAATTGGGAGATACAAGCTGTTAAGAACGACAATGCTTCTCAGCTTGCTGTTTGATGCACATAACCTGGCCCTCTCCTTATGCAACTTTTATGTTAAATACTGGTGACTAGTTCAAGCTTAACAGTTTAGAAAATATGGTAAAGGATGCTGTTGACTTGGCACCATTTTGATTAACGGGTTGAAAATTGTTGTTGAAACTTTACTTTCAACCATCAAATAATCCTGGCTTAAAGAATAATCTGGACAGCATTGCAGTTTGTGCTGAAATCATAGCTTTAAGATATACCACTGTAGTGAATAGTGAAGTATACTAGCTAGCTAGTAAGACCATCGTTTTCTCCGTCTCTTTTGGAATATTTCTTGACAGTGAGTGCGCGAAAATTTTGGCTTTAACTGGCCGTTGAATCACACATTATATTTTGTAATTGTGGTATAATGTATAATTTATTTTTTAAAATTATTTAATCTTTGTATCTCTACCAATATTATTTTGGGTGTATTTCTTGATATTATTGCTTTATGAGATAGTCTATATTCTTTGAAATTATAAATTATGTTATAGTGCATTATGCTTTTCTAATTTTTCTTTTATATGTAACTAAACTTTCTAAGTTGCAAACAAATCATTTAAATTCCTTGTTTTCTTAAAGGAGATTATTATGATAATAAAAAATCATAATAAAATTGCACTTAATAATTACTCTAATAATTGATAGACACATTTAAATCCACAGCCAAGATTTTTTTCATATATATAAAATAAAATTCTTACTTCCAAAAGCACTAAGTATTAACTGAAACAAAAATCAAATTAAAACTATAAGAGGGAGAGTGTTAATAGTTTTTATAACTCTTGGATGGTAATGAGAGTGTATGGTTTAGGGTAATGATAATGGATTTCAAGATCTTGTAAGCAAGGATTGTTCAGCCATCATGTCTCTTAGACGTCTCACCATTTATGGTAATGGTTTTCAAGATTGGCAGTCGTTTCCTGAGGAGGAGGAGGATGGGAAGATGATGATGCTGCTACCTACTTCTCTCACCTCTCTTTGGATCCTAAATTTTCCAAATATAGTGTTACTATCCTCCAAGGCCTTTTAAAACCTCTATGCTCTTGAAAAACTGTATATCGACAATTGCCCTAAACTCGCATATCTCCCAGAGGGCCTGCCTCCCACGCTTCTGAAGCTTTATGTTTACAATTGTCCAGTGCTGAAACAACAATGCAAGAATGGAAAAGGGCAACAGTGGTTGAAGAAGATCAACAACATCCCGTTGGTTAAGATTGATTACCAGTCCATCTATGAGCTGGAGGAGGATGAGGAGTAGTAATTGTGTAAAACAGAGAGCATTTAAGCAATATGATTTTTAAAAATCCGAACCCTCTTCTAGTGTTGCAGCAGAGGCTATCTTCTGACTGGAATGTTGTTTCAACTAGACATCATTCCTTGCGCGGATGATTGAAGCATTGTCACCTGTGCGCTGCAGATGGGCAGGTATTTCATTAAGCAATTATGCTATAAAATGAAATATAATAGTTTCGGTAAAATGTGTACCAACCTTGTTAATGATATTGACCATTCCATTACTTGTTCATATCCTTATGCCTTTTTTGGAATGCAATAGCCCTTTAGTTTGGATAAGACTCCAGAATTAGATCTTAATTTATTGAATCAAATTCCATTGTTAATTGGTTCTCTATCATGGGTGGAGAGATGTCTACCTATGCTGATATTTTTCTTCTATTATTGTTGTAATTGCAGCCACTCTTAGGAATCTCTTTTCTTTTTCTTTTTTTGGGTGGGTTAATTACTCTTTTGGCAATTTAAAAATGCAGAAGTGAGGCCATGCATGAAGGGAAGGCTGCCAATGCTTCTCAAGATCTTAACTACTACAAGCACAAGGTCATGATCTGTCAAGATGCAAAGCTGGGACTCATTCTTTAAAAAGTTGTAAACCTCCTGTTTGCAAGTGGACACAATTTCTTGATTTTTGAGAACGTCAACTGCTGAAATCAGTGGAAGTTAGTACCAAGAGAGTTTCTGGTGAGGAGCAAGCTTTCTATGTAAAGATTCAATGGGAAACCAAATTGCAATAGACTTTCATGGTTTGATGGCTTAGGAGAAATCCATAGTCCCTCCTCTGACAATTTTGGAAGCCTTATCCTTCGTACTTATGAAAGGCAGGGTGGCTGCACTTGTACTTACCAGTAGCTCTGAGGATTGCAGCTTTTGTTGTGGAAAGTAAACACCAAGCTGGGAGATATAAGTTGCTAGGAAAAACATTTCTTGATGTGTTGCATTCGAGATTTTCTAATTGGCGACTGTCCAGTGCTGAAACAGCACTGCAAGAAAGGCAGAGGGCCAGAGTGGTTCAAGAAAGGCAGAGGGCCTCGTGTTGAGATTGATAGGACGTGCATCTATGTGGTGGAGGAGGAGCAGCAATAATTGGGTCATTTAGAAATTGGAACCTCTCATCCTCTGTGTATATTTATGCAATATTATTTTTAAATATTTGAATCCTAACCCTAGCTAATGCTTGTAGTATTGCAGCAGAAGCTATCTTCTCAACTCCTAAAAATGCTTCTCAAATTACAAAATTTGGAGGTACGATAAACTTTTGAGTTGTAAATGTTCAATTTTTATTTTTACTTTTTTCCTTTTTACTATACTACTTCTGCCACTTTGGATTTTCAGCTCAACAACTGTACTGATCGAAGAAATTAGAGTTGTAATTTTCGGTGAGTTTTGCTTCAGATTGTGTATTTATATTGCTGATTAAAGTGGATTTTGTGTGGGCATATATCATCATAGATTTTCATTTTATTCAATAAAAGTCTAATTACCTATCAATATATATATATATATATATATATTAATTGGCGCAAGATTTTTTAACCTTAAGAGGAATTGCTTTTGTATTTTTCATTGGGGGCCATTTAGACTGTGCCTTAGTAAGATAAATTTTGGTCTCACCACCGGATTATAGTGATCTCATATGTAATACTTTATACTTTATAATTATAACCCCACCTCTTGTTCTTTCTCTTGCTTGTTTCTCAGATTGTGCTTCCATATCATTTTTCTTTTTCTTTCATCTTTAGTTTGTTCTTTGAAAACGTAGTAACTAGTAAGTAAGAAGATGGAGTCATTGTAAAACTAGTAATAGACATCATATTTGCTTTGGATGTTCCTTTGGCAACAGAATAGATGTAAAGTTGGAATGATGATACCAATTAGAAAGTAAACTCTTTGAGCGTAAGAGTTTCAAGTAAACTGGCTTGGACCGCAACTATGTGCTTCAGCTGGTTAGACAGGAATGTTCGAGTATATAAAGACAATGCAAAAAGTAAAGAGGCAATAGTCCAATCAATCATAGCAACTTGGCCAGTGTTAGATGCAAGCTTTCTATGCAAAGATTGAATGGGGATCCAAATTGCAAGAGGTTGCTTTCGTTGGATGGCTTAGGAGTAATCCATAGTCCTTAGACAATATATGAAGCCTTATCCTTTTTACTTAAGAAAGGCATGGTGGCTGCACTTTTATTTATTAGAAGGCCTAAGGTTTGTAGCCTTTGTTGTGGAAAGCAAACACCAAGCTGGGAGATACAAGCTGTTAAGAAAGACATTGCTTGATCTGCTGCATCAATTTTCTAAGCTCCCAGCTTGGTAATTCTTCAGCGTCCTGTTTGATGCATATAGCCTGGTCCTCTTTTTATGCAACTTTTATGTTAAACATCGTATGTACTAATTACAAGATTCAGGCTTACCTGTTAAAAAACTATCTTCATGGATTCTGTTGACTAACCACCACTTTGACTAATAAGTTGAAAATTGTTGTTGAATCTTTACTTTCAGCCATCAAATAATCCTGGCTTAAGAATAACCTGAACAGCGTTGCACATTGTACTTAAAGTCATAGCTTTAAGATATACGACTATGGTGAATACTAATTTTACTATCTGGTAAGGCCATCATTTTTTTCCCTCTTTTGGAATTTTTCTTGATAGTGAAGCACAAAAATTTTAGCTTTAATTTGTAATTTATTTTTCATAAATAAATAAATAAATAAATATATATATATATATATATATTTAGTTTATCTAACTCAATTTCATTTCAAATTTTCAGCTGCTTTATGATTGAGGGTTGGATGCAAAGTGGGCCAGTCATCCAGCATTAGATTAATTTATTGGATTCTTGCAAAGATGGTCACATTAGCTAAATTGTGGCATCAGGTAGTAAAAACTTTTGTGCTGGTTTCTTATCATTTTTTAACTGTGAAGGTCAACTGAAATACAAAAGTTGATCAGTAAAGAAGATACACTGACTGAATTACGCTATTTGGGATCAAGGTTAATTGACAGTGTTTTTTCTCTCAAGGCTCATATCCACTTTCAAGGATTTCACAATGGACCAATAAAAGAAGGGTCAATACTTCTTTGCTTGATGAGTCTTTGGGTGCAGATTAAACCTCTCACAATACCACCTGACCTTAGCTGTCAATTTTAACTTATTTTTAATAGTTCCATTCAGTAAATGTATATTAATAGGAAGAACTTTGATGCAGCTATGGAATGAAATGAAGCAGCCTATTTGTAAGGATACATCCCCAAACACAAGGTTTAATATTGAAAACAACACTCAAGAACCTGAATTTATAGTTTCCTGACACGCATTGTTTTTAAAAACAAGCTGTAATTATAGGATAGACATGAGATTTAGATTGAAATGGGAAACTATGGCTTCATATTTTTATTTGTTTGAACTGGATTCAAATTTTTTAATTTTAGTGAGACCAGATGATTCACCTGATTGCAGGTTCTATATCGTGATGTGGAACATGTTTATCAGTGGGTATGTATGGAATGGAGGGATGGCTTTTTAATACTATGCCTGACTGGAATGTTATTTCACTTAGACATCATTCCTTGCACAGATGATCAAAGCATTGTCACCTAGGCGCTGCAGATTGGCAGGTATTTCATTAAGCAGTTGTGATATAGAATGAAATATATTAGTTTCAGTAAAATGTGTGCCAATCTTATTAACGATCTTGACCATTCATTCAAATTTGCATATTTTTACTCTTTCTAAATTCTGGCATCAGGTAGTAAAATGTTTTGTCTTGGTTTCTTTTATATCTTTGTTAAGTGTGAAGGTCAACTGAAATACAGAAGCTAATCAGTGAGGAAGACACATTGACTGACTTATGCTATTTGGGAGGGACTTTTGTTGCAGATATTGAATGAAACGAAGCAGCCGTTTTGTAAGAATACATCTTCCAACAGAAGGTATAATATTGAAAACAACACTCTAGAACCTCAATTTATATCTTGCTAACATTCAATGTGTTTCAAAACAAACTCTAATTATAGGATAGACATGAAATTAAGATAGAAATGGGAAACTATAAATTCATATTTCTGTTTGTTTGATCTGGATCTAAGTTAATTTTAGTATGACAAGATGGTTCACCTGATTGTGTTTCAGTGGGAGCAACCTTTACTCTTATTATATGATCTTTAAGAAGTAGAAAATCATTGCTGATGATAGATCTGGTATATTGCTTTGAAGTATACCTTGTTAGCTGATTGTTCAATCTTACTTTTTTCTTTTCTTCTCCATTTTATTTTTCTATGTTTCTCTCTACTTTCCGTTTTATGGTATGCCTAATTTGAATCTCTAGTGAGCTTAAAGATTGAGGAATGAAATTATTCAGGTCTGTGAGGGCAAACACCTAATCGACTTTTCATTTGTGTTCGTGTAAATAAAAATATCAGTGCCCCTTTCTTATATCCTTTTTATCTTTCGAAACAGAAGCAAGTTAGAGATAAGTACTAGAAATTTGTGATGAATTCTTTCATTTTTGAGGTTTTGTCTTTAGATTAGTGTATGCTATAGTACTTTCATTTCTATAAATATAGAATAAAAAACCAAGGTGTTAGTTGTCACTGAATTTTTATTTGTAAATTTTCGGGCAAGTTTTACATTGGTTATGTGATCTAGAGGAGGCCAACCAGTTATTATAGATATTGTAAACCATTGATACATGGAAATGACAAGGCACTTCCACTGTTTTTGCAATTGTGGTAATTACAGACAGTTTTCTTGTCTTCATTTCATAATGTGCCACTGTTTTATTTGTTCTGTATTTTCTGTTTTGGTCTTTGTAAATAGTATAGTGCCTCCACTCCCTTGATAACAGATTGGATCTTGAATTTCTCAACAGGCGTCTGCAATTCCTATAAGAAGCTTTTGGAAGCAAGCACCATAATGCCAAAATCCTTTCTGTCTTCTACAAATTTCCTGCCCATCGAGCTTGACCTGCTTGTAAATTGTAATATGTATCCTTTTAAGCATGTATATTAATGGGAAGACTTATTAGGTTTGCTTTACAGCTTCAGATCAAGGTAATGATGCAGCTTATAGTCTTTGAAATCCTGACTCAAACTATTCAGTGGTGAAAACTCCTACTACTTGAGAGATGTATTACAATGTTGCTGCTTGGTTCCTTCACTTGCCTTGCCTTATCCATAAAAAATTTCCCAATGAATAACTATTGGTTTGGGCTTCCAGAATCTTACTTTCTTTGACATTTAGTTATCCAAAGAATTTTTGGCAGACATGGAAGATGGAACTTCTCCATTTTGCTTATTTATAGTATACATTGTTTAGCTTACCACATTAAAACATTTCAAATATAACCAATCTATATTGAACATTGCTTGTGTTGTATTATTATTATTTTTTTTTACAAGAAACCAAGCTTTATTAAAAAGAACTAACCTCAAACCATACAACCCAGAGCATCCTTTGTGATCACATATAGCAAATGATCAAGTAAGGCCACAAGGGTATGTTTTGGAAGATTCTTCAAGCAACAGTAGAGTCTTTTGATGGACCATAAATATGCATGGGGGACCTTAATAACATTCTAGAGCACTGGTATAAGATGGGGGTAGTGTAGGTGATACTCCAAACAATTTTTTGAGTGATTCCATGCTATTGAGTTGGGTTTCAATGGAAACAAGTATACCTGGTCAAACTAAAGGCAGGGGCAAGGATTGCATCAAAGCGAAATTAGACGGGAATGTGCAATGATGCTTGTGAATTGTGATTTATTTTAGTTTCAAAGTTTAATATAAGTGTATTCATAGACGAGTTTGTGGCAGTAAAGGGTGTGAATGCTGAATTCATCCCATTATAACATTAAATAAAATGCACTGATCCATATAGAATTTCAGTTTCATGTCCACTTTTTTTGTGATTAGAAGTAGGAAGTTTTTGTTCATTAATTTTGGAAATTAGAAAGTGTCACATGATCCACCCCTCATTAGTATGGGGCAGTGGGCAAGATTTGGGATTCTATTACTCAAGTCTTCACCTAATAGAAAAATTTTGGGAATAAGAAATGAAATTCATATTTAAAGATCTTAGTTGTTTTTGGAGGTGCTTAACAATAAAAAATATATTTTGTAGAAGATTTTTGAATTTCTTTGAATTGGAGGAGGTGCTTTAGACATTGTTATGGAGAGGATGTGTAATATGCTGACCCAAATCATGTGACTAATTTACGTAAATTATGTGATTATTGTTAATATTTTAACCTTTAATTAGGTTTTGCTTCTAATGATTATGCTTTTTATCATCAAATCAATATACCAATCGATTTTTTGTGTAAACGAGGATTGAACCCCAGATCTCATATTTAACCATCAAAGATTTTACCAATTGAGGTAACTGGAACCCACAATTATATGTTATATAAGTGATATTATGTAATAGGGTAAAATAAAGTCAACACATTTGATATTGAGTTAATGCCAACAAGTTCCAAGACATTTCAAAACTAATCAATTTGGTCTATTAATCCAACATGGTCACTAAAATGTTACTCATTTTTATGCTTTCTATTACAGGTGATCAAGAACCAGATTTGTCCATTTTAAAATGTTTTAGACATTAACCCAAATTTCAGGAGGGTTAACTGTATTTTATCTTATCTATATATATCTAAAAGCTGAAACGTAGCAATTATTGTTACTACGCTCCAGTTAAGCCACGTCAGCGCCATGTCATCATTTATTTTCTTTCTTTCTTTTTTATTTTTTGATTTACCTATTGTCATTTATTGAATCTCTCCTTAAATTCAGGTGTTACTCTATCTCCAATTCTACCGTGTGTCTCTCTATTAACCTAGACTCTTCACATGCCGCTATTATATGGAATTTAGACAGTCACCAATAGATTACAACCTCCTCACCTCCTCACATGTCATGGTTTTTCTTTATAAATTTTCAATTGTTCTCTCCACAAATTGTAGACGAAAATGAAACACATGATTTTGTTATTTGTATTATTCTTATTTATTTATTTCCATCTCATTACTAGAAAATAAAATGTACTTCAATTTTAGGATTTCATGATGAATGAGTTTGAGTTTTCATGGTCTCAAAGTGTATGAACTCAAAATGAGTTTGATTTTTCATGGTGAATGGTGGTACCAAATAGGTCGACTTTCATGTGGAGAGAACATCAAGGTATTCTCCCTACAAATACTCCTTTATTTACAATGAAAATTGGATCACGCACTGAATGTAATTTTTATTTCAATGATACAGAGTCTATTGTCCATTTGCAATTCAGGTGTGGAGCGCTACTTCTATCTATGTGCATAAGGATTTTGATAATATAAATCACTTTGAGGTACTAATGGATTTTATGCTTTGATAGAAGGGA
Organism: Quercus glauca; assembly: GCA_023736055.1. NCBI lineage: Eukaryota > Viridiplantae > Streptophyta > Magnoliopsida > Fagales > Fagaceae > Quercus > Quercus glauca. The sequence continues at coordinate 12,047,383 of CM043318.1, forward strand.
TTCATTAGTGAAATGGGAGTGATCCAAGATGTAGAGATAACCAACGTGAAGCTTCTAAGATGGCTCGATAGCGGCAAAGGGGAGGCTTCCCCCGCATAATGTTACCAAGGTAAACTTTGATGGTTGCCATAATCCAATGACCAGATTAGTGGGAATTAAGTTGTTGATCAGTTATTCTCAACTTTGACAGTTCAATCTCACAGGGGACGCAATCATGATGAATTGAAGGTTGTTTTGGTGATCCAGGCAGTTCATTTTACAGGCGAGTTGGGGTTCCGTCAGGTGGTTTTGAAGGAGATAGCAAACTTCAAATAACAGCTCTTAACTCCGCTGATGTGTCTTGGACTCTTTGGAGTGCTGGGCATCTGCTGGATGAAGCCAAAATGATGGCACTACAGTTTCTTTCTGCAGAATTTCATTAGTCACATGTATATTGTAATGGGCTGCCCATGAGTTAGCTTTGTACGCTCAAAACAGTTCATTTGAATGGAAGACATTCCTTTGCCATGGCCATTCTTATAATTGAGAATTTTTCCAATGCATCGCTTCTGATATATCATTCAAACTCTTCTTTTCTTTTCTGTTTTTTGAGAAAGAAAACTCTTCTTTTCTATCAAAACATAAATAAAAATTTTGTCAGTTTGGTCCATGTTAGAGTCTTGCCTTAAAGTTTATAACCTAGAGTCCTAGCATAGCCTAACCTGTCCCTCTAACTCATACACTTTACTACGGATCAAATTGCTTTTAAGTTTTTAGACTTGAGTTGAGCTCAAACTAACTTACAATCCCAAATTTCAGAACTAGAACCAACCAATCAATCAATCAATCTATATATATCTAAAATAATTTGAAGTGTAACGTTTATTATTGTTACGCTTCAGTTAAGCCAAATCAATGTCATGTCATCATTTATTTTCTTTTTTATTTTTTAGTTTTTGATTTACCTATTGACATTTATTGATCCTTTATTTAAATTGAAGTGTTACCCAAGCGTTACTATCTTCACATGCCACTATTATATGGAATTCTGATAGTCACCAATAGGTTACAACCTCCTCACCTCTCATATTTTTTTTTTCTTTATAAATTTTCAATTGTTCTCTCCACAAATTGATTGGTATAGTCTTCAATGGGATAATTTATTGAGTGTTTTTCCCATTCTTTCAATCATGACTCAAGTTTGTTTGCCAAAACCCAATCAAATTAATACAAGAGATAGAGAGTGGCTCTAGAGCTTGCAAACGTAGCTAAAGCACATGAGAGACAAACATTAGTAGCCCAGGTCCAAATTGTATGAACTCAAAATTAGTTTTATTATTTGTATTATTCTTATTATTTATTTCCATCTCATTACTAGAAAAAAAATGTAATTCAATTTTGGGATTTCATAATAAATGAGTTTGAGTTTTCATAATCTCAAAACTATTCAAATATGTTTTGCATTTTCAAAATTGATTTGATTTGAGCATTTGATCATGTTTGTTATAAATTGCTTTATGATTGCCCTTCTCTAGATTGTAGGTGATGTGCATGAAATATATACAATAAAGTACTCACATATCTACATATTTAGCCTTACTTTTATGTTATTTTGTGACTGATTATATAATATCTTTGTATTGCAGGTAACAAAGGTTTTACATGCAAAGTGGAGCTAAGCCAATTGAATCAAGCCAACTTACATCCAGCCATGCATGAATTCAAGAGAAGGCAAATTGAATTAAATTTAAGTCCAATTGGAGCAAGGAATCAAAGGAAATTTGCACCAAATTCAAGTCCAATTCGGATTAGGATTCCAGCTTGGACATCAGTTAGTATTTTCAGCATAACTTTCGGCTCAGATGTCCAGTCGAGATGATTTAAGTTGGGCTGGAAAGTTAACTTAAAGGGCTACAACTTTGTAGTTTACCAAAAGCCCTAATTCTGACGTTAAATGGGCCAAAATAGTCGGTTAAGTGAAGCCTAAATATTTGGAATTTTCTCCAAACTGGAATTCAACTTGTAATAGGATTCCTTAACCTATTTAAAGGCTTTTTAGGGCAAAATTCAGGGGGTAGAGGCTAGTTGGCAGGTAATTACGATATCTATATATATAGGAGTATTAAAAGAGTAGGAAAACACATGGTTAATGTTATAAATATGTAAGTTAGATAAGGGTAATTTAGTATTTCCACATGCACGCCGCTAACAATCAAACGATGACACAAGTAATACCAAAATAAGCCCAAAGACCAACACCTGGCCTGTCCAACTCATTTTGGTCTTTACTCTCTATACCTTCGCAAGGAAGGAAACTCGAACAACCCAGAAGGCAATAAGAAGCTCTCGGCTCCCTTTATTCCTTCTACTGTCTTCAACAAAAAACAATCGATTCTACCATTCTTCCCCTCAGACTAGGTAAGACTTCTAACTCCCAACTCTTTTCTTTTGTACCCATCATTTCTCCATGGGATTTTTAGTAATTGGGTTATTGGGGGTTTGTGAAATCAGAAAATTTTGAGAAAAGAATTTGTTAAATTTTGTGATCTGCAAGTGGCTTTCTACAAGGGTGTTGGGAAATTTGGAAAAACTGGTAAGACTGGTTTTGAAAATATATATATATATGATGTGTTATTAAGGCTTTGGAAGGAACTGATTGTTTATTACTTGAGGGTGTGGTTGTGGTTGTTGTATATGAATCTTTTGCATGTGATTGAAGATTAAGCAATATTGGTTTTTGAAAAAGCGATATGGATTGTTTATAAATGATGTATAAAAATCCCCACATGAAAAATACGATCATATGCAAATTACTCTATGATTTTTGTGTGTGTATGTGTTGAAACTGCCACTGTGATAGGTTCTGCGTTTGCGACGTGAAATAGTTTGTATTAAATTCTATTTTGTGAGTTTGGATGTTTAGGGTAGTTCCTATGAAAGCTAAGAGTAAGACACTATATGGTTGTAATGGAATCGCTCTCACAGCAGCAATTTCTAAGTTGACTGCAATTCTGTTAGCGCGGATTTGAGTATGCTGGCTTGTATGATTTTTAATAAATCATGACTTTATGATTAGGCTCTGAGAATGTTGTGGCGTGTACTAGTCATCTATAAGAGTCACTCTGTCAATTGGCATGAAAATTGGAGTGATTTGATAGCCCATTTGAATTTTGCAAGTATATCCTTCTGGAATAGGCAGTAAACAGCAGGTGACATACCTATCTGTGGGAATTTATTTTTAAAGCTAGGGTGAATGAATTGAGCTGGAAATTGGAATTCTTATCATTTGGTATGTCTAGAACCTAGATAAATTTTGTATGCCTTGGTTCTACTGTTTAGTACTCAAATGAAAATTATAAGCTATGCAACTACGTTTCTATAATAGTATATTTGAAACAATGTGTGGTTGTATCAGTATGTTTGAAGTTTATGAAGGAAGTTGTATGATGAATTGTAATTGCTAAGTTGGTTGCTATGAGTTCCTTGAATATGATTTAAGGGCTTAGTAAGGATTAGTTAAGATAACATAAGAGAATTATGGTAATGCGCGCATTTTTAAAGACAAGGCGAGAACTTTGGAACATCTAAAATGTTTACTTTTTTGTACTCTGTTTCTTTGGGCTCGTATTTGGGGGTGTACGAACTGTACTGCTGTAGCTGATTTTTTAGTTTCAATTTCTTTTAGCTCTTGATCTTCTTGTGTTTGTTTCATTGTTCAGTGTTCACCATCATGAACATGATGTTCAATTTTTTTTCAATAAAAGTCTTATTACCTATCAAAAAAAAAAAAAAAAGAGTGTTGATTAGACTATTGTGAGCTATGGTTGGAGTTAAGTTGAAACTAAGATTAAGTTAAAGTTAATTTAGCTCCTATGCTTGATTTAGGTGAAGCAAGGGAGGATAGGTGAGAGATCTGCTTGAGACTCTAGCAACCCAGCTGCTGGATTGAGGTAATGCATTATGCCATGAGAATTTAATGGTCTATGTTCTTAGTGTATGTATTTATGTTCATCAATGCTTTTAGTTAACTCATATTTGATATTTGTTTACAAATGATGAATATGCATTGATTCAAAACTAGTTTTGAGATTCCTAATTTATGATATGTTTGGAAAAAATAAAAGCTTTTAACTTAGTAAAGAAATTACTATTATGGATAAGTCACCCATATTATATGCATAGCTTATCATTTTTGGCAATTATTATATAAGAATATCTTTACTTATATATAAAAAACAATTGGTTTGCTGCATCTTTCAGGGAATTTGAGGTTGTGAAAAAGTTACATTTCTACTGTTGGCAAAAATGTCAGAGGTGGAAAACAAATCCGAATCCATTAGTGGAGAAGAAAGGGTCAAAAAGGAAGAATTCCATGTTGAAGTGAAGACCAAGGATACTAAACTGAATGATGTGGTGGAAGAGAAGAAGGAACTTGAATTGAAGACCAAATCAGTTGAAAAAGATAAGCCAAAACATAAGGAAGACCAGAAGAAGAAACATAAGGAGGGAGATAAAGAGAAATCTAAGAAAAAGGATAAAGAATCAAAAGAGAGCGTGAAGGAGAAAGAGAAAGAGAAGAAAAAGCATGAAGATGGAGAGCAGAAGCAGGGAGAGAAAGATGAACATGAAAAGAAGAAGAAAAAGAAGGAAAAAGAGCATGACACCATTACAGATGAAGAGCAAAAGGAGGATGAAGAAGCTGGAGAGAGTCTGAGAAAAGAAGGGAAAACAAAAGAGAAGAAAGATAAGAAAGACATTGAAAAAGAAGAGAAGAGGAAAGGGAAAATAGATGATAAAGGAAAGGAAAAAGAAGAGATGAAGAAGAAGAAAAATGATGGGGGTTCAGGGGATAAGGAAGAGGACAGAGAAGGGAGAAAGTCAGATAAAAAGAAAAAAGATAAGGAGGAGAAGAAGAAGCACAAAGATGAAGACACGGAGGTGGAAAAAGAGACAGAGGAAGACAAAGATAAAATATTGCGTGTGAAGGAAGAGGATAAACACACAGGGAAAGTGGTGGATGAGAAGCATAAGGAGAAGGTAGACAATGAGAAAGATGAAATGAAGAAGAAAGATAAAAAAGAGAAGAATGATAAAGAAAAGAAGGTAAAATTCAAGGATGAAATTGAGAATGAGAAGGACAAGGAAAAAGAAGACGATGATGAGGAGGAAGAAGAGAAAAAGACAAAGAAGGAGAAGAAAGAGAAAAAGCACAAGGGTGAAGCAGACGAGGGAAAAGAAGATAAAGATGAAGATGAGGAGAAAGAAGAGAAGAAGAAGAAAAAGAAAGATAAGGATAAGAAAGAAAAGAAGCATAAGGATGAAGTGGATGAGGGAACAGTGGATGGAGATGATGAGAAAGAAGGGAAGAAGAAAATCAAGGATGAAACAGATGGGGGAAAATGCATACCTGAAGTCATCTCCAGGGATATTGAAATTGAAGAAAATACTAAAGAATCAGAGGGGGGAAAAGGGAAAGAGAATGAGAAAGATGGGGTGAAGGAATGCAAAGAGAAAAAAAGAGAGAAGAAGGAAAAAGGTGAGAAGAAAAGAAAACTTGATGGGAAGGACAAGAAAAAGGGCAAGGATCTTGTCAAGCTAAAGCAGAAGTTCGAGCAGATTAATGGAAAAATAGAAGCTCTATTAGAGAAGAAGGCAGACATTTTACAACAGATGAAAGAAGCTGAAAAAGTTGAAGATGGGAATCCTGTTGCTACTGAGAAGCCCACAAATGTGGCAGAGGCCACAACCAATCCTTAGAATGGCACTATCTACAACATGCTTTGCCCTGTACCTTTTCAAATTATGTAATATATGTTTTCAAATTATGTAATATATGTTGAGCCATAAATCTTTTAATTTTGTGTGAATAAAATGTGATAATTTTCAATATTTCAACACAGGTCTGGTTTTAAACACTTGTAAGTAAAATTTTCTGCTATGTAATAAGTTCTTATTATGGTCACATCATTGCAGATGTGTTGTTAGGTAAAATAAAATTTGACGTTGCTCAATTAGCAGGTGCCTGAATAAATATTGTGTGCTTGGAACTGGAAGAACAAACAAAGAATCCTCTGTCTCCCTCGTCACATCACTCCAAATTTACTCACACTTTGTGGTTTGAAAATATTCATTGCTGTGTGATATCATTTTTGTGATGATGCCTTGGCCAAAGAGGAAGCACTCAAGTCGAAGAGTCAAATTATAACTACCCCTTGTTGAAATCTTCCCTCTTTAACAGGGCAATTCTGATGGTTATTCTCTCAATGCAGTTTATTCATATTGCCTCTCCCTCCCTGTGTAAATCGATTATCTTGAACCTGAATACACAATATACAACCCAAGGGACAACATTTTTTTCTAAAGAAAGAGCATACAGGACAATTACCATCATAATCTTACTTGTATTTGATTATTATCATTGAGGAGTATAATCTAGAATAAGGCATATTGTCTTTCCATAATGGAAGGGAGAGAAACTCCCAACAAATATTTCCTGTGTTACTTGGGAGCTTTACAGGTCAACAACTGCTTCCACTGTTAATTGCTTTGTCAAGAACTTTACCAAGATCTCTTTGTGAGAATAATTACCTTCAAATTTATCAATTATCACTTTTCTCAGAGGATCTCTTCAGCTAGAAGACCACTGAATGTATGAACCATCTTCTTTAGCTTCTGTTTTATTTGGAAATCGCATATTCATCTGACAAAGGCCAAATATTTTAATGCAATTAACGACGGACAATGAAACTAAAAATTTAAAAATAATAATAATAATAATAATAATAATAAAAAACAAGATTGTTTCAAAATCTATGTTTCAAAATTCACCAATAATATGCAACTATCAATTGACTATTTATCTATGGATATTTGAAAGGTTTGCGCAAGTGAGATTGAAGTTAATTCTCTTTAAACAAACTATGGTCATTAATTCAGAAATTTAGGTAAACAGAATAAAAATATGAGAAAGAGGGAAGAAAAAAAAGGTAATGATATATTTCTTTGATGAAGCTTCTTTGGACTATAAATTCTATTAAAGTAAACTAAAATTTCAAATGATAATAATTTGAAAGGTTACATTGCCTACAAAGTACAAATTCAGGGATTCATAAGTTTAATTCAAACTTGAAATTTAAGCCCACTAAGTTCAACACAAACACTTGATTTAATAGTTATTGTTTTTGGTAAACTGTAGAACTTATAAAGGTAAGGACTATGTTCTTGTCCAAATTGAACAGCCAACTCTTTGACATTATGCTCCATGGAAAAAGAAATTGACCCTGTTTGAATATAATTGAAATCATGTTTTTAATATGACCGGTTGTGTGTAATTGTACGCAACAATAATTAGCAAAAAAAATAAAATTGCTTATCTGGCCATCCATGGCCGTCACCCAGCAAACTAAAAGATTCAAACAAGTTTCTCTTTTTTTTTATGAATCTCGGTGTTGATATTAAAAGTACCAAAATTGAGGGGAAAAAAAATGGAGAATTGTTCTACTAACAAAAATGGAGAAGAAAACAAAGCCCTCCTCCCAAATTTATGCTTGTAAATTTATTTCACCAAAAAAAAAAAAACCCTAGAGTCCAAGTATAAAAATCACTTAAAATGGACCATGCTGAATCCTACTAATAGATCCCATCACTTCCCAGGTACAAGTACTAACAAAATGACCCTATCAAACAATTCTAGGGTTAATTGCATTTTTCTCACTTAACTATGTGGTGCATTTCAATCCCCTCAAAATTTTAAAATTGAACAATGTCTCCCTGAATCATTGGAAATTACCAAGTTATTTACTACAATTTCTAAATTCCATTAAAGGAAGAATCTAATTGATATGGGGATGGGCTAAAAGGGTACAAACAAAAAGTGCAGATCTTGCCAGCAACCATTTAAATAAATACTAATTGACAACATTTTGTTTATATGATTACATATGACTAATGGCATGACCACCAGAAAGTTACACGACAGTAAATAACAATGGAAGGTATACAAAATAGTAAGCATAAGAAATTTCAGATGACATCAAGAACAAACATGCATATGAAAATACATACATGTTTACAATATTAAGAAGTTGCAAAGGGTATGGATCACAAAGATGATCAACTCTGTATAAACTGAAAATTGTTTATTAGATTGTGAGAATCATCACCTTATTCTTATTGTAATGAATGTAACCTTTTTTTATTTTTTATTTTTTTTAAATTTTTTATATATTGAAATTGATGATTTAATGATATTAACATGGTCACAGTTGGTACAGACTTCTTGCACCCTGGAAAGAAGGCAGTTAAGCCGGACGAAATGGCTTCTACCTTTCCTTGTGTCAAAGAAGTTGGTGTCAATGCCACCCTTGTGCTGTTCATTGTTGTGGAACATATTTTATATATAATTATTTATGAACAAGTTCTTGTGATTTTAGAATTTAAATATAATTGACTACTGATTTAAAGAGCTGGAGAGAGGAGACAATGCAAAAACATTGCTGACATAGTGTTTAGATCCAGATCAGAAATATGTTATATATGACTATTTGATATTTAAAGAGGATGAGTTTCCTTCTGTTCCCCATACCTCTTAATATAAAGAGGATGCCAATAGATGGAACACAAAATGCTAGATTGAACTATAAATTAACAGTATGACCTCTTTTGCAAGGAAGAATGGTTGCCTCTCCTCTACACCCAAAATCCAAGTACCACACTCGCTGAAACAGCTTGCCTTCCAAACCACACCCTCTCATTTCAGAGTTTGATGACCACTCGTGCAGATTGAGAGCTTCCGAAGCTGCTTCTTTGTCACCTTCATTAACAGGCAACAGACTGAATGGCATCCAGGATTTACATGATTGTGTCAATAAATTGCTTCAGCTGTCATTCACTCAACAAGCCTTAGCGCAAGAGCAGCACAAGACATGGGTTGATGAGCTGTTACATGAATCTCTTAGACTGTTGGATCTGTGTGGAATCACAAAGGATGCCTTATTGCAGACAAAGGAATGCACACATCTACTTCAATCAATCATGCAAAGAAGACGGGGGAGGTGAAATGGAGCTTATAAGGGAGATTGGAAAATACTTGACCTCCAAGAAGGTGGCCAAAAACGCAATTCTCAAGGCCCTAAAAGGCACTGAAAGCCAGTGCACCAACAAAAACCAAGAGATTTTGAGCATGGTTAGCATGTTGAGGGAAGCAGAATTAGTCACCCTCTCAATGCTTGAAACCTTATTATCCTTTATAGCGGGGCCAAAGTTGAAACCAAAGTCCAACAGTAGGTGGTTTGTTTCCAAACTGGTGCACCCAAAAAAGAATGGTGTGTGAGGATGCAAAAACAAACACAAATGAACTTGAGAAAGCACATGCGGAATTGCAATTTCTTATTGTTCACATTACAAGAAAATCTGATTGCGCTGTGCATCTTGAGAACATACAGAACTTGCTGGAGAAATCAGAGTCGAGCATTTAGGATCTTGAAAAAATGCTTGAACAACTATTTAGACGTTTAATTAAAACCAGAGTTTCCCCCTTCAACATCTTCAACCACTAATCCAAAAGTCATGGGCAACCATTTTGTTTTTCTTTGAATTACAGAAAAGTCATTGAGATCAATAGTTGATACTTGTATATGAAATAGATCTACAGCGTAATTTCTCTTCTAGTTCTAAATCAATATAGTATAATGTAAAATCATTGCAATTGTATTTGCAATTTACCCTCTTCTAGAGGATTTACTTTAGTGCTGGAATGTTAAAAAGTACTAATATACCTTGTGCCATTTTAATATCTTCTAATGCCTTTCCCATACCAGTAAACCTTTAAGACGAGATGCCAGCATGGTTTTAATAAGTTTTGGGAATCTAATATTGAATGTTGCCTTAAATAAATTATAGTACATAGTTTTAACAAGCTTTTGAGGAGATTTCTCAATGTAGCACCCATAATAAATATGTTTTCTATTAATAGATTTTCTTAATACTCTTGGGGATAAACTTTGCCAGCATAAAAATTTTCCAGGCTTATCCCTGTTGCCCCCAAATGTGAACTCTTTAGGTGCATCACATTTTGCCATCATATTTGTGTTTAACTTGGAAATCTTTGGCTGTGATATCTATAGGAAAGATTTAACAGTCACCAAGACGCAACATTCATCTTTCCAAGTTAATTATCAATAATATAGTCGGTAATCCTGCAGTTGATTTCATAGCTACTGTTAAAAGATTAAAATTAAAATTCACCACCTTGTTAAAGGATCAAAAATAAACCGGGAATTGGTTAAAGGATGAAAATTAAGCAAATTCTTTTGGTCAAGTATAACTTTTCCTTCATGATAATCTATCTTATAATTGAATTGAAGGACAATGCTTCACCACGACACAATATTGCTCTGACACACTACTATAAAACAAATACTAGCACACAATTGAGACTCAAATTTCTCATGTCTAGACTTTATTTTAGGGGGGGAGAGGGGGTGGCTGGTTTGGAACTCATTCCTGCAATTCTATTTATTAAATTGTCACCAGTTTTGCATTTAATAAATAAATAAATAAACCAGAAATGCAGACAGCTGCATAAGTCAATTTTACAAAACACAAAAATATCACCACTTTCATCATAACCTGTCATTAAAATGTGAGATACTGGTTATGCAAATGTGATTCATTTCCAAGGACCCAGTTTCCACATAAGACATATATAATTATTTGAAGATGGATTAATGAAGAGAATGCTCAACATCTATTGAAAAAACAAAACCAAAATCACATTTAGTGCGCATAATTTAATAACAGACAAGAATATCCACAGAAGGAATCTGTCAGCATAATGACAATGGACTACAAAATGCTTACTTTTTTATTTTGGGTACCATTTGCAGGAATTCTGTGGAATATCATATAAAAGGAGTCCTTTTATGAAGCAGTTGAAGAATCAACCAAGACAACAACCTAAATATCTTTACCGTTATGCAGTAAACTGGGTGCTAGGAAAGCCCTTTGAGCAGGGAAAGGCTGCATGCTGCTTAACCCAAAACCAAAATGAGACCTTGTTCCTCTATGGCATTTGTATCCTACTTGATCGTAAAGGATGGTATAATTCGAGCTGCTTACATTTCTGAAGTAACATAAATCGCCATCATATTTGTACACTTGTTGTGTACTGCCCAATCCACTGACCACCAAGTTGTTCTTTACAGCCATATAGCCCTGTCCATTCTGCACATTTCTGAGAGAGCCCTCTGCGAATCCAAAACCAACATCCTTAGACTTCTTCTCAAAAAATCCCAAAGTGACATTTTCAAGAGATACAGAAGTTCCATTTCCATCATCCAATTCGTTGTAGTATAAATAAAGGTCAAATTTTTTGTGGGATTCTGTTGAGTAAACAGAAGACGATGGCATCTTTGCACGAACACTGTCATTGAAATGGATTATTTGATTCACAATCTGCAAATCCCCATCACTTTCTATCAGCATTGAATTATTGTACCTAAAGTTTTGAATCCAATTTGTTGTGATATTCCCATGGGAGGACTTCACCCATCCAGTCGAGGATATGGACCTGGTTACACTATTCAAAAACGTTCCATTTAAACCCTTAAAGTCAGATACTAAAGAAACAACAAGAGGCGAGCTAACATGCTCCAAAAGCCTGGCTTCAATTTCTGTGCTCTTGCTGTCCAACCAAAGATGCAAGTTTGCATCAATGTACCAAACATTCAAGGCATTCGTCACACTAAACCCAAACTTATGGCTCTTTCCATCAACAATATTCCCTAAAAATGGTGTAATCTCAATATTATAAGAAGGGAGATCAAATGATCCGATACCAGTAATGGGCCTCCATAAGAGGGGATTAATCCCTCCAGTAAAAATGACAGTAAATGGCCAAATTGCACCGACCACCTGACCGTCAAGACTAACTAAAACCTCCCTAAAAGGCCCATTTCCGGTTGCACCCGTAAGATTGTTTGCCTCAATGTACTCATTGTAAAAATTCGAATACCAAAATTCATCATTCTCATGAAATGAAACATACACCTCCAACACAGCTCTATAAGCATTTTGTGGAATCTTGAATTCACTCAATGCAATATCAGTGGAACTCTCAATTTCAAACCACAACCCATCATTCAACGGAAGGTTCCGTGAAAAGGGAATGATTAAATCAGCCGGGGTATGGTACTTAGACACTAAAGCACCCAACTTTGACACATCATTTTCTTCAGCAGGATAAAACCGAATAGTTATATTCACATGGTACACTCCAGTATAAGTTTTAGTAACAAGATTACCAAGATAAACAGCCAGTGTTTGATTCTTCATGAGCAATGAATAATACCTTGTAATGTCCTTCTCAACACTCCAAACAATCCCCGTAGCCCTCGGCTCAGCTGTGCAGCTACGAAATAGTTCAGCCCCACCAAGCCAAACCCCAAAAATCCGATCATACTGCCTGCCTTTGCAAATAGCATTCCATTGGAAGACAATCTTGGAAAACTTCTGAGATGGGCAGTGTGAGGGAGGTGTGTAGTTTGCAAGAACTGGAGGGCTGCCATAAGTGTAGCCAAAGTCATGTTGAAGTATGTGATAAGAGCAAGGCTTTGTGTTGGGGAGTTTGATGGGTTTTGTTACTTCAAAGAAGAGAGTTGGTGGGGTGTCATTGAGAGGTTGTTGTTGGGACTCAGAGAGATCTAGCCCTTCTCTAAAGAGGCTTTTCTTGTGGAAAAGATTGGCTGTGGAGAAGAGGGGGTGGTGAAGGAAGAGGAGGAGAAGGAGAGAGTAAAGCACAGAGGAGGCCATGAATGGTAGCTAGAATTAGATTGAAACTGTTGTGTTTTCTTTTGTTTGTTAATTCTCTCTCCTCTTGGTGGAGACTCTAACTTTACTTTGTTTGGAGGAGTATAAAAAAGTGTTGGAAAGTTTTGGACTTTTCTTGTAAAATAATTGATCGGGAAAGAAGGAAAAAGAGAACGAGAATTTTGAGTTGGAAAGTAAAACTCTGGTGCAAAATGGGAAGGCTTGAGGATTGGTCCGTTTGTTTTGTTAACTTAGTCCTAGGGGAAAGTGAAATACAGAATAACTAGAAAACAAAGATTACAAGACAGATCTCTTCCTTTCTCAAAAAAACAAGACAGATCTCTTCCATAGTGATTGCTGATCAGTGAACAAGGCATGTCTTCCAAGGTACGATCATTGGAATTTACCGATTTATGATTAAAAAAATAAAATAAAATAAAGAATGCATAATTACTCTTCCTAAAAATTAAATTATATACTAAATAAAGTTGTTATTTTATATTTTTTCAAATTTAAAGTTATGGTTGTGTTAAATGGCTGCTCTCATTAATTAATAAATTAATTTATATTATTTGTTAGGTTATATTTTCTCAAATTAAGGGATTTATTTAACAATTATTTAATTTAGGTAAAAAATTATTATTGAAACTTCTATAAATTTAAATTCTACTCAAACTAAAAGTCAATTATAAAAAATTTTAAACTTTAATTTCAAACAACAACGAACGTTTTCTTTCTTTAAAAAAAAACCATGTTTTGATTTCTATTCCAACTAAAAATCAATTATTAATATTTTAAGAACAAATAATTAATAAGTTAATTGTATATTATTTTTATGATATAATTCCTCAAATTAAGGGGTAATATTTAGCAATTTTTTAATTTAAATCAAACATATTATTAAACTTCAACAATTTTAAATTACATTCAAATTAAAAGTCTATTATCAAAAATTCTAAACTTAAATCCTAGATAAAAACTCATGTTTTCTTTCTAAATATATAAAAATTTAAAAAAATTTCTACGATATGGTAAAGCCACTTGACACAATCACAATGTCTGAGCCTTACTTTTATTGTATAGTATATGATTTCAACAAATTTAAATTCTATTTAAGCTAAAAATCTATTATAAATTTAATCCCAAACAACTACCCACATTTTCTTTCTTAAAAAAACCCCCATGTTTTGACTTCTACTCTAACTAAAACTCTATTATTAATACTAGCCTCTGAAAACGCGCTCAGCACATGCTTAAAGGCCCTTCTATTTTTTGAGTAAAAATTAATAATTTGCATCTATTATAATTTAGAAATATATTTTTTTATTTTTCAAACAAATAAAAAGGATAAATTTTAGAGATAAGCAGTAATTGTAATTTCTTTTTTGAAAGTGAAAGAAAAAAAAAATCCTAAATTTTAGAAATTTTCTTTTTGAATTCAAAATAAAATTTGTTAGTTGACATTTATGACCCTATTTCTAAATTAAGTTACCATTCATTAATGAGGGTATTTTTGAACCACATAAAAGTCTAGTTAAAAGAGGATAATCATCTTATATATAGTATAGATTTTAAGAAAAACTAATTAATAAATTAATTTTATTTATTTGTTATGATATAATTCCTCAAATTAAAGGATAATATTTAGCAATTTTTTAATTTAGATAAAACTTATCTTTAAACTTCAACATATTTAAATTCTATTCAAACTAAAACTCTATTATAAAAAATTCTAAACCTAAATCCCAAACAAAAACCTACATTTTCTTTCTTAAAAAAAAAGAAAAACATTTTGATGTCTACTCCAACTAAAAGTCTAGGGTAATTCTAGCATACCCCCCATTTTTTTTGGGGGGTACGGTACCCACTAGTAGACAACCTGCTATACCAAGTTACCAAAACATCACATTTAATGGTACCATTCTTACATTGTGTAGTACTAACATCACATGTAACTGTACTTTTATCACATTTAGTAGTTTCCTTATTTTTTCTCACATTTGATGGTACCATCCTCACATTGTGCAGTACCAACATCACATATGACTGTATTTTTGTCACATTCGGTGGTTCCCTTTTTTTTTCTCACATTTGATGGTACCATCCTCACATTGCACAGTACCAACATCACATGTGACTGTACTTTTGTCACATTCGGTGGTTTCTTTATTTTTTTTCTTCACATTTGATGGTACCATCCTCACATTGTGTAGTACCAACATCACATGTGATTGTATTTTTGTTACATTCGATGGTTCCTTTATTTTTTCTCACATTTGATGGTACTATCCTCATATTGCGTAGTACCAACATCACATGTGGCTGTACTTTTGTCACATTTAATGGTTCCCTTATTTTTTTTCTCACATTTTATGGTACCATCCTCACATTACGCAGTACCAAGATCACATGTGACTGTATTTTTGTCATATTCGGTGGTTTTTTTTTTTTTTGTTTTCACATTTGATAGTACTATCCTCACATTGCGCAGTACCAACATCACATGTGGCTGTACTTTTGTCATATTCAATGGTTCCCTTATTTTTTTTCTCACATTTTATGGTACCATCCTCACATTATGCAATACCAAAATCACATGTGACTGTATTTTTGTCATATTTGGTGGTTTTTTTTTTCACATTTGATAGTACTATCCTCACATTGCGCAATACCAATATCACATGTGGCTGTACTTTTGTCACATTCAATGGTTCCCTTATTTTTTTCTCACATTTTATGGTATCATTCTCACATTACACAGTACCAATATCACATGTGACTGTACTTTTATCACATTTGGAGGTTTTCTTATTTTTTTTCTCACATTTTATGGTACTAGCCTCACATTGCACAGTACCAACATTACATGTGATTGTACTTTTGTCACATTCGATAGTTTCCTTATTTTTTTTTTCTCACATTTTATGGTATCATCCTCACATTAAGTATACCAACATCACATATAACTGTACTTTTATCACATTTGATATTTCTCTTATTTTTTCTCACATTTAATGGTACTGATTTGGGTAATTTTGTGGAACCCTCTGGTGTTATATGTTATTTTGTAACTGTTGTGTGCTATAAATCCTTTCAGAGGATCAATAATATACTTCTGAAGGAATTTCTGCTATGATATGTTGAATAACATATATATATTACAAGATGAGCTTCATATGTCAGTAGAAAAAGGCTTTCACATGCTCAACTGAATCATTTAAAAGCTTAAGACAGTCATTGTTATAGTAATCTCCTAATTTCTATATGACTTAGAAATTTGTCTTCAAATTCAAATTATAACATATCAAAACACTAAAATTGTGTAATTCACTCAAAAACTAAAATATTAATATCAGCTAAGAAGGGAAAAAAGAACATAAAAAAATATACCACAAATCATTATTTTTTAGAGATGATTACAACATGCTATTAACCCGCAACTCGAACCCTTTTTCTCCTAAACCTTCAAACACTTTATGCATGAGGAAGTGTCAATTTAGTTACAACTTACAAGGCCTTTAGCAAATACCACAAATCATTAAATTAAACAATTAAAATATAAAATTACTTTTTGTCATCTATATAAATTTAAATTATGATTTGGAATAGGCACTCTCAACCAAACCTGTCTTTTTTCATTCTTATTAAGTGTGCCAAAATAGACCGAACGGTACTTTTGCCACGTTCGGTTGTACTCGTATTTTTTCTGACATTTAATGGTACCATCTTCAAATTGTGCAGTACCAAAAATCACATGTGACTCTACTTTTGTCATGTTTCATGATTCAATTTTTCTTTTCTCACAAATGATGGTTCTATTGTCACATTAGGCAGTACCAACATTACATTTGACTATACTGTTCTCACATTCGGTGGTACTTTTGTCACATTTGATGGTTCCCTTTTTTTTCTCGCCAATTACCATAATACCGATGAAACCTAAAAAATGACCAAAATACCCTTAGAACCTAAAAAATGACAAAATAACCCTAAAACTTAAATAAATAAAATAAAATAAAATAAAAACCACTTACCAAAAAAAACCCAAAATATGACTAAAATAACCACGAAAACTAAGAAATGACCAAAACACCCTTAAAACAAACAAAATTGACCAAATAATTTGGAAACTTAAAAAATGACTGAAATTACCATAAAATCTAAAAAATTACTAAAATGACCATGAAACTAAAATATGAACAAACTACCCTTAGAAAAGAAAATGACCATAATGGTCCCTATACATAGAGAATATCTAAAAATACCCTTAGAAACTTGACAAAGACTGAGATACCCTTAGTTAGGGGTGTGCATGGGTTGGGTTGAGAAGTTTTTTCAACCCAACCCACCATGGTGAGTTAAAAAAAATTCAATCCAACCTAACCCATCATAAGGGTTCAACTTAACCCAACCCAACCCACGTGGATTGGGTTGGGTAGGTTGGACTCATGGGTTGGACCATTTTTCTTTTCATTATTATTAAATTGAGCATTAGAACAACACCACTACAATTAAAAGCAAATTTATAACCAAATAATCATGAGCATAACACCAAACAAACACAAACTATATAAGAAAAACTTAGGGTTTAGGTTTTGTACGTGCAAGTTAGATTTTAGCTTATATAAAAGAATAAAATAAGTTATCTAACAGTATATTTACATGAAAAAGCTTCTAAGTGACAAAGATGCTAGCTTTGACATAACACATGTTAGAGAAGAAGAAAGTGATAGCAAGAACATAAAAAGGACATAAGATGTACATGGAAAACCCTAGGAAAAAGGATGAAAAACTATGGTTTGAGCAAGAATTGAATGTTCTTGCTCTATTCAAATCTGTATTATGCAGGAAAAAGAGGTCACTCTTGTACAATAAGGGTGTTCTTCCTTAAAGAGAGACCTTGTTTTCTACCTTCCTATCTTATCAGCTTTCTACTCTCTTCTTCAAATATTTACTTGGGTTCTTACCCTAAAATATAGCTGAATCTTCCTCTTATAATTTGAGGAATATGGCTAAGTACAAAGACATGTGTCAAGTCATCATTTCTCTATTTTGGATCTTTCCATAGTTGTGATATGGAAAACTAACTAGAGGATGGAGATTGCGCCAACGTGGCACTGAGACCTGTAGGTAGGTGAGTTTGCCACTGCTTGGGAAACAAGTCTTGGACATTGAGAGGGACATCAGGAGTACTATGAATCATACATGTGTCTCTAAGGTAGCCCAACATGCATTCAACTAATAAGGGGTGTCCCTATAGTTGCTGACCTTAGAAAGTCACTATCTCTTTTTTGTGAGTACTTGAGTCCCATGTTAGGTGCATATCTTACTTTCTTTCCAAAGTAGCCACGCCTTTGGCATGGACCAAGAATAGGATCTTTTAGCCAATGCTTCCTCTTCCTTTGCTCATAGCCATTCCGTAGGGTCCAGATCCAACCACATATGCATTCTCCCATGCCTTAGTGGTGTAATGTACAGGGTTTATTTAGGAAAAGGGGAATATATATATATATATATATATATATATATATATATATATATATATATATATATATATATAATATATAATATATTTTTTAAAATTTAAAAATGTATTAAATATGGTTGGGTCGGGTCGGGTTAGGCAGGTTTGTAAATCTCATGACCCAAACCTAACCCGACTCACTATTAAAAAAAAAAAAAAAAAATCATGACCCAACCCAACCCACCATCTCCTAAAAATTGACCTAACCCGATAGGTTGGGTCAGGTCGAGTCAGTTTTGGTGAGTTAGCAGGTTCGCTACACACCCCTACTCTTAGTAACTAAAAAATGACCAAAATGACCCCGAAAACCTTAGAAAGGACTGAAATTCCTTCAAAACCTAAAAAAAGACCAAAACTCCTTCAATTCCCTTTAACATTAAAAAAAAAAAAAAAAAAAAAAAAAAAAAAAAAAAAAAAAAACCTTTACAACTTACAAAATGATAAAAATTCCATTAGAACATAGAAAATGACTATAATGCCCCTAAAATCTACTTTCCCTCATTTCTTGTAAATTCACCTCCTTTGACCAACAATTCTTTCATTTCCCTCTTTTCAATTTTCATCTCTCTCTCTCTCTCTCTCTCTCTCTCTCTCTCTCTCTCTCTCTCTCTCTACGTGTTTAAACTTAAACTCATCATGCCTGTAGTTCTCGGACTAGATGATTAGAGTTAGTTAACACTCTAGGCCATCTTCTCTACATGTTTAAACTTAAACTCATCATGCCGTAGTTCTCGGACCAGATGATTAGAGTTAGTTAATACTCCAGGCCATCTTTTCTAAGTGTTTAAACTTAAACTCATCATGCTTGTAGTCCTCGGACCAAATGATTAGAGTTAGTTAACACTCCAGGTCATCTTCTCTACGTGTTTAAACTTAAACTCATTATGCCTGTAGTCCTCGGACCAGATGATTAGAGTTAGTTAACACTCCAGGCCATCTTCCCATGTGTTTAAACTTAAACTCATCATGCCTGTAGTCCTTGGACCAGATAATTAGAATTAGTTAACAATCCAGGCCATCTTCCCAAGTGTTTAAACTTAAACTCATCATGTCTGTAGTTCTCAGACCAGATGATTAAAGTTAGTTAACACTCTAGGCCATCTTCTCTAAGTGTTTAAACTTAAACTCATCATGCCTGTAGTCCTCGGACCAGATGATGTGGGGAAGTTAGCACTCTAACATCTCTCTAAATGATTAAATAGAACCTTAGTTATGCATGGATTCTCGGACCACATACTTTGGGGAAAGTAACGTTCCATAATATCTATTTGTTTCTCAGTAAGTGTCAAGATAGGCCCAAGATCATAACCAACTCCTCAGATTGGTAGTTTTGAGAGGGGTAAGTTACAGTACAAATATAGGGCGCGTGAAACAGCGCTCCCACGGGTGTAAATCAAAGGATCGAGTAGAATTAACTTTCAAGAATTCAAAACCCCACTTTTCTCCTCAAATGAGAGGAAAAAACCGGAGTTTTGAGGGGCTATTGTGGGGTTATGGGCCCTAAATTATATAATAATTGGGTTTTGGGTTTTGGCCGAGAGCATGGTAGTCCAAGTCCAAAGAGGAATATCTGCTCGGACCATCTAAAGCTCGGTCATATATAAGTCCTAAATGGTCAAAGTGACCTTCTAGGAAGTTCTAGAGGATAAGAACTCAGAAATATCTAAGGGAAAACAGCTACTTTTCTGGTCGCATTTATGTAGAAAAGACCTCAGAACAGTGTTGCCTTGGAAACCACAACTCACAGAAAGCCAGCAGGGGTGTTTGATGGAACAGGTACTCAAGTGGCCATACGGATTGTTGACAAGTGTAGGATCAGGATCATCCAAAATGAGCTATATAATGTAAGAGACCCTCCATGAGGAAGGGAGGGAAAGAGAGGGAGAAGAGGCACTGTAGCGATCTAAATTGCACTTGTACTATATATTAATCAAATGATATGGAGGCTTACTTCCTTGGACAGTGAGTTTATCTCCTCGGACAATGAATCCATTCAGTTCTATGTCCCTAGTTCTTGCTTAATCATCTCCTACATCCCTACTAACTGTTGTCCAATTCATTAGTGCCTAGTTCTTTAACACACTCTCTCTACAAATTCATTGTACTGGGCTCACCGCGCCAAGATCCCATACGCCTTGGGCTTGGGCTGCAAAATGTGTCCCTACAATTTTCATCAATCAAATCGATCTAGGCACCACCAGCAAGCTCCAAATACTTGATGGCTTTCATTTTTCATGTGATTTATCCTCCCAAAAAACTTGAAAATATTTTATAGTAAATTACATGTAAAATATATTTTACATTTCAAAATATTTTATATTGATAGAAAGAATAAAATTTTTAATTGAAATTCCCGCGGAAAAAAACAGTTGTATTTCAAAATTTCCGCATGCAAAGAATCCCACAAACCCACAGAGCTCTAAGAATCCCACAAGGCCACAAGCCCACGGAGCTCTAAAGTTTTGTCTGTTCCGCAGTTTTCTCAGTTCGATAGCAGCATATCTTCTTCCCTCCGATGTCGATGATAAAAGATACAGTTTCCTCTATCTCTCTCTGCATCTCTCTTTGTTCGTGAAATCTGCCGTTTATCGCCTCTAAATTTCGATACATCCCTTTTATCATTCCTTTTTCCATCTGGTTTTTATTTTATATTATATATATTTAAAATTTCGTTTGGTCCCTTTATTGCTTGATTGCTTTTAATTTTTGGTTCCCTTTTAATTTTCGGTACATCCCTTTTTTTCATTTCTTTTTCCATCTGGTTTTTATTTTTTATTATATATATTTAAAATTTCCGTTTGGTCCCTTTATTGCTTGATTGTTTTTAATTTTTGGTTCCCTTTTGGTTTCGCAGGTTTGCTAGGAACACAACCCAGCTGGTTTTAATTCTTCTATTACTCCTTTTGGTCACTAGCAGGTGAGAAAACTATGATGATTGTATATAGTAAGATTTGAATGATATAGTCTTCTAAAAATATAATGAGACAAGTAGGTGTTAAACTTGGGGATGTCAGTGAAAATGTAGCATGCTACTTTATTGTGAAAACTGTAATTTTATTATTATTATTATCATGAAAATGTTATTTAGGCTAATTGATGAAGTCAGACAAATTAAAGACAACCCTCCTTAGGTGTGTGAGCATGAATGAAGTAGTGTAGTCTTTTTCTTTTGTTTTAGCACCATTACTTCCTTTTTTTCTTTTTCTTTTTAATTTTAATAAATTAACTCGTTCAATTTGAGGTTAATATATGCCAAAAGTCTAGAAAGCATTTTGTGTTGCTGGATTACTAGATATCATGTATTTTTCTATATCATTAGGGCATTCTAAGATTTGCTTCTTTTCTGTTGTGGTTTGAAGTAAGTATGAAGAAATCTGTGCACCAAGAGTGGAGGAATTCTGCTTTATCACAGACAATACCTACACGAGAGCAGAGGTATACTCTTGGCTACTTGACATTTAAGTTTCTAGCATTCATATTTTCTGGTGAGACATTTGCATCTGATCTAGTGCTGCATTCAATCTTAACATTCCGGGTGTTAGTGCTCAGCTTTTGCTACAGTGATCATTATCTTGACAGTGGTCATAATCTCAGAACCTAGGCATGTATATTTTGACTGCGAAATAGCATATGACACTGTTCTTAGAGAAATAATGTGGTAGGTTTAGTAAGATGGAAATCATCTTACATAATTTGGTCAATGAAGACCATCCAATAATTAGTATTTTATTTGAGTCTTGAGAGTTGAAAGGCACCACAAGATAAGGAAAAGGTCAAATGAGTGTGAGTTATCATATGGAGAAAAGATGAAATGGGCCCATGATTTAGCTAAGGACCAGTCTAAAGGTAAAGCCTAGGGCTACACATCTGACCCCATATAGTTGTGATTAAGGTTATTTTGAGTAAAGTCACTGCATAAGTAAGCAACCTGCCTATCCTTCAACATTCACCAAGAAAAAACATAATGTACTGTGAGGAGTCAACATTAATATGAGAGGTTCAGAACCTTGTCTCCCTAAAATTGCAGAATTAAGAAAGGAGGGTGAAACTCATTAGCATGTGATGCACTTTCAGGGCAAGCCTCAAGCTCTAAGGTGTATGTCTTATGTCAGTCTTATAATAGGCCTTAGCCTCAATTGATCTGTCTCCCAAACTCAAGAAGCAAGGCATTACTTAGTCTCATGCGAATTAGATAGTTTAAATAGCAGAAACCAAAAGCAAAATCCAGTTCTGTGTTCCCAACATGGGCATCTGAACCCTTCTACTGCAAGGTATAGAACAACCAAGGATACTGTGCATCCAGCTTGCTTTTGGTCATGCTTCCTGCTTTGTCTACCTTACAGTTTACAGAGTTCCTAAATTCTTCTTTTGTTATATATCTCAAGTTTCCAAACCATGTATCACAGCCTCTTTCTAGAGGAAGAATAACCAATATACAGTGTGTAACAATCCCTCATTGTTGACGTCAAATGGCAGGTTTTAAAATTGGAAAGTCATGTTTTAAATTTCTTGCACTTCCAGCTATCTGTTCCCACCACAAAAACATTTCTCAGGTAATGCACTGCCTAAGTTTTTGAAAAATGCCATTCAATAGTGAATTCACTAACCTTTCCCCAAATCTTTAATTTTCAGGAGATTCATTCAAGCAGCACAAGCTTCTTACAAGGTATTCCAAGTGATTGCATTCTTCATCTCTTGTATTGCATTTAGAAAACTAAATTTGCTATTTCTTTTTTTTTTTGGTGAAGAATTTGCTATTTCTTACTCTGTTGTACAGCTACCTTCTATCGAACTCGAGCTCGTGGCAAATTATTTAGCAGAACTGACACTTCTCGAATATAGCTTCCTGAAGTTTCTACCTCCCCTCATTGCTGCAGCTGCTGTGTTCCTCGCCAGATGGATACTTAATCAGTCAGACCACCCATGGGTCTGCAATTCTTGTGCCTCCCTCATTCCATTTAAAAATTTTTATTGCTTCTAATTAAAAGAAAAGGGCCTAAAAAGTTATTGACTTGCACTTGATGCAGAATCCAACCTTAGAGCATTATACCAGTTACAATGCATCAGAACTGAAAACCAGTCCTTGCACTGGAAGATTTGCAACTGAACACCAAGGGTTGCTCTCTAAATGCTATACGTGAGAAGTATAAGCAACAGAAGGTAATTTGTTTAGTTGTTTTTCTTGGTCAATTGATTTTGTATTTTTTTTCCCCAAACAAATAATAATATTCTTTATTCAGCATAACCAAACAGATACCTTCAAGGTTTCATCCAAATTAACATTGATTCCCCCGTCCTAAAGGCAAAAAAAAAAAAAAAAGTAGTGTCTAAACTAATTTTCAATGACTTGGTTGGGAGATACAAAGCTCGAATTATCCTTTTAGAAAACAGAATCAACAAATAAGAGTTTAACCAAAAAGAAAGTTAAAAGGAATGTGTGCTATTGAAGCTGCAAGAGTAGAATGGATTTGACCAAACTTAATTGAGTGACATTGATATTTGTTGTGCTTTTAATCCTTATTCCTGACAATTGGCATTGAGTTATGCTTGTCTTATCTAATAGAATGAAACCCTTTTTTTATTTTTTGTAACCAACTTCAGCTCATTGACCGAACTCCTCTTGTATATCTTAACAAAGTCACTGAAGGCTGTGGAGCTTATATTTGCTGTCACGCAAGAAATGATGCAACCTACTGCTAGCATCAAAGACAGGTATCTTCTTTCCTCCTCATAATCATAGATTTACTAGCACATATTTCTTGTTATTACAGTTTAAAACACATATTACTGACTACATTTTTATGATTAAAATGTATAATTGTTTTGTTTATTTCTGTTCATAGAGCAGCACATGCCATGATTGTGGATGCTGAAAAGAAAAACTTAATTACCCCTGGGAAGGTTAGCTGAATACTTAACTTGTTGATCTATTTATTTTTTCCTTGTTATCAGATATTTTTGTCTTAAACTTATACTGCAGCTTCAGGTTTGTCTAATTTAGTATAAATGTTATGTTAGACAACCCTGATAGAGCCCACGTCAGGAAATATGGGGATCAGTATGGCATTTATCTCTGCCCTCAAAGGATACAAAACGGTTCTAACCATGCCCTCTTACACAAGCTTGGAGAGGAGGGTAACTATGAGAGCATTTGAAGTTGATTTAATTCTCACTGATCCCACCAAGGGGATGGGGGGAACGGTTAAGAAGGCATATGATCTTTTGGAATCTACACCAAATGCTTTCATGCTCCAGCAATTTTCAAATCCTACCAACACCTTGGTAACTAATCCTGCCTTTAATTTTCTCCTGTAACTGAAAAGTCTTTATTGGCATCATGTAGGATAACATTTTCTATGCTGCATAATTATCTTAAATTATATATAGTTTAGAATCAATTCGAATCTGGTATATACATTATTCATCCTCTCCTGGTTAGTGGATGGTGGATATGTGATTGACCTCAAAATGGAAAACAGGTGCATTTTAAAACTACAGGTCCTGAGATATGGGAAGATACTTATGGACAAGTTGACATTTTTGTCATGGGAATTGGTAGTGGAGGCACTGTCTTTGGGGTTGGACAGTACATTAAATCCCAAAATCCTAATGTAAAGGTAATGATTCATGCTTTGCCAACATTCACCCTTATAATTCTATTTCATTCCTTGTTAATATTTTAGTTGATTTCTTGTAGATATATGGAGAAGAACCTGTAGAAAGTAACGTATTGAATGGTGGTAAACCAGGTAAAAATCATGCTATTTTCTTTCTTATCTAGTTCCTTTTTTTTTATAACCTCTGAAGAGAACAAAGTTGGAAAATTTTCAAATTTATCTTTTTTTCGTCTAGCTGATATCTAATAGTGGAAGACTATAAAAGTAATGAAGATACAGACTTTGTAACTTTCAAGTTTATCTATGCCTTTGTAGATAACATTGTCCTGGTAAGAGAAGTTAACACTCTAATATTGTCAAAATTTTGAATCAGGTCCTCATCAGATTACTGGCAATGGGGTTGGGTTCAAACCAGATATTTTGGTCATGGATGTAATGGAAAAAGTTCTTGAGGTAAGTGTTGTTGATGATGCAATTACAAGATGATATCTGGAATGCTATTACACATTTTATAACTTCGACCGTCCTGGTTAATGCAGGTAAGAATATCATCTGGAGCCAATACAATTGCAGCACTCAGACTCACTAATATGCCAGAGAACAAGGGCAAACGTATATGCAGCAATGTATTTTCTTTTTATTGTTTGGTAGTGGGCTAGAACTTTGTTTTGTTGTAGCATAATAAACAACTGAGGTTGATATTAGATATTATGTACTAAAACTTAGGGCCTTACATGTGTACTTGAGTCATGTGGTTCAATATAAATGTTACATGTAACAATTTACAGCTATTGGCAATTATGAGATTGTTTTTTACCTCTCTAGAGTGAGGTTGATAATTCTTTTATTTATCTATTTATTTATTTATTATTATTATTATTATTATTGTTTTGTTCCAACTTTGGCATGTAACAATTTATAGCTAGAATACAAACACAAACAAAGATTGTTCATGAAAAGAGCTTCCTGGACACAAACATAAGTCCAGACTTTATTATAATTGATACGTAAGAACCTTTAGACAACGGTAGCTTTGACATGGAGAAACTTCATTGTTTCTTTAGGACATAACTCTTGCATAAATATTCAAGCTTTACAACTGAGGCTTTATATATATGCTTATATTTCAGTATAAATATTAAGTATAATAATTTCTCTAGTATAATCACATTTGCTTAATAATGTGATTATACAAAGTTACACCATTGATTGACTAATACAATTTTACTGTCTTCAGTAACACAATTTCAAGAGAACAAATGAAATTCGACCGCTATCATACATTGCAGAGTACAAGGTATTAACCATGCTGTGGACCGAACTCAGTAAACCAACCAACTACAGGGAATCACAGTGTTGGTAAAAGCTCCAAGCGCCAAAGCTCCAGCACTTGTAGCCTCTAAAGCTAGGTGTATCAGATTTCCCACCAAGATCCAAACACTAATCTGCAGAAAATACAACCAAATCACTTACACTTATTACTCAAGACACAATCTTTAATAAAATATACCTGAAGATGAAGTGCAACTCCAGCACTTATTATTCAAGACACAATCTTCAATATAATATATATTTTGCTTCTAAGCCAAAGAGGTTGCCAAAATAGTCAAGAGTGCTTGCTTTACCACATTAAAACTGAAAACTATAATTTATCACATTGTACTCAATATTTTACAAGGAAGACACATATTTGTTAGTCTGGTAAAAAGGCCACAAACCTTCTACCTCTAAAATAGCCAAAACTCAAGATGGGTCTAAAAAGAAACTCAAAAACATCAATTACTATGATATGACCTTTACACAAACCAAAAATCTGTTCAATGCTTCAGATGAAGAGAGTGGGGAGATGTTAGAAGCACTTTAAACCAAGAAGCTGAAATCAAAACAATTTGTGCACACAACACAAACGTATGTGCAAAAAATAAAAATTCAGCCTCACATTCATTAGAAAAATAAAAAACAAATTACTAAATTGCTGTATGAAAGATAAAAATTCAATCTCCCATTCATTAAAAAAACAAAATTCAATTCACTAAATCACTAACTCATAAACAGGATCCTATTCATTCTTTTATACTAATCTTTGAGTGACCGAAAATATTCCTGTAGTGGAATGTTTCTAGCACTTTCAACAATTCTCGAATGTTGATCATTATTCTTTGAAAGCACTAGACTTGCTGCCAACTTGTACCGTAAACGTTCTAACCAGCTCTCCTACAAATAATTAGACATGTAATTAAGAAGTCGTTTAAACAAATTATGTGAAAATTTGTATTTAATTCAAAGAAATTTTTTACCAAAAGGGGTAAATGCTTGCTGGAAGTATTTGTAAACATGTGTTTTATAACATACATCCCACAATCATACCTGAAAAATGAAAATTGTTAAAATTCTGCAATTTGAAAAATGCATAGAATAGTTATCCATATGTACTAGTACAATTTGGGACCTACCCATTATTTTGTTAAGGATTCAAGACGGGTGATTTCAATTTAAATCTGGTAATACTATCAATATACTTGTCTTTCTCCAAAAAACTCAACAACTTATCAAGGCCTGTAACCTGTCGCAAAGTTGGATTTTAACATTAGTTATTTTTAGTACAATACCTAACAAAATTACATTAAAAACAATCATTATTGAGTGGAAAGAGTAAGAAACAATACCACAGTTTTAACATTTTTTGTTCGAATGACTTAACATTTTTGAACACTTTCATTTCATTTTTTCTGATTATAAAAAATCAAAATCCTCATTGCAAGTAAGAATTCAATGGAATTTTTATATTCTCTACCAAAAAAATATTTCTCTCTTTCTTCCTCCTCCCAACTATCTCCCCAACAAAAGATAGACAAAAAACCTGGTTGCCCCTCCCCTCAATAGGTAAAGCTAAATTGTAAGGGAGAAGTGTCTCTGTATATTTGAAAAGGAAAAAAAAAAAAACATATATACGGCTTAGAAAAATATACAAATCCAGGAAGTTTAAGTTGCAAATAACATAGATGCCAATGCGCATTAGCTCCATCTCAACTTTAACAACTCAGCAAAGGAAAAAAAAATTATAAAATACAAAAAATGTGAAGGACTGAACTGTTGACACAAAAGTAATATACAGAATCGTTTGGCAAACTCCATAAATTAGCAAAGCAACTATCAACTAAGGCTTCCTAAGTCGTATTCAGCTGCCATGGGAGTAAACCCAAGCAACAAAACCAACAAACAAACTAAAAACTGTAGATTGAAAAAAAATTGTGACAAAATATATACATATATATATATATATATAGAATATCTAATTTGCAGTTGTTACAAAACATTGCAATGACTAGCATTTGTAAGTGCCAGAGAAAAATCAGTATTTGAAAGAAATGCACAAGATAAAGATAAAAGATAACATCATTGCTAACATAGAGAAGACAATCAAAAGGTTAGAAGCGAAGAACAGTGCAACAAAAAGATCTATAATTCCAAATACATATATATCAGCCCACTCATATATATAACATTATGTTAGGCTTCCCTAACTATCTGTTAACCCACTCATCCATCAGGATATTGAAATATAATAGGCTCATCAGTGAATCAACTTACTCTGATTCTCAATCTTGGCAAACTTGACCAAACATGAGATTCCTAGAATGGATCCCCTATCTTTTGTGTACTCCAAGAATTAACAGAAACATATTACCACAACTGTGAGTGCTCCCCACTATATCTGTCATCCGCTCACCTAGGAAACCCCATTTTCATCCCAATAATAAGCCTCCAAAGATCTTTCCTCCCCAAATACTACGATCATTTGCCAGCGAAGCTTGGTTATAGGTACTTAGCTTCCTTATTCTAAACACTTCAACTTAGAAGGACAACAAGCAAGTTCCCAATCCACCAACTGAAATTTGAACTTCTCATCTATAGCACCACTTAAGTCCACTGTAATTTTTCCAGCTATTTATCAACATGCAAAGGATTTGTAAAATGACCAGAGAAAGGAAAAAGGTAGATAAATTGGATGTCTGACAGGGGCATGACTTTCTATCTCTTTTTCTTTCTTCCATGTAAAGAACTGACTTCTATCAGTCACTAAATTTCAATTTAGCTATTTTTGAGTAACTACAGTACCAACTGACAATATCTTGAAAATTCAAGCTACAGTAACATGTTAAAGAATGCCAGGGATAGGTAGAACTTAGCTGAGAGAGGACTTACAGGGACATAATGCTATAACAATCTCTTAACCTTTTTATTTTAATTTAATTAAAATAGCAGTATTTGTATTAAGGAACAAGACTACTAGTTCTTGTTGTACAAATGTTTGAAGAAGTCAGAGCCTTCCCCTAGCCAGACATGAAACTCATTTACTCTACCAGCCTAGTCTGCCCACTGAGTTGCCACTCTATTACATTTTGTTACAAGCATAGTTGACAGACCCTCCCATTACAGCAAATTTTATTTTTTATTATTATGCTCTTTTATATTATTTATTTGGTAGTGGTCGTCCCGGTGGGGGAGAATTAGGGTAAAGCAATCATGGGTGAAATTCCAAATCAACTTTGGAAACAAAGTTAACAAACAACACCCAAATCTCCTATCAAAATTATAAAAATAAAAACCCAAATCAATTAATAGCATTAGGTAGGGATTACTAACAATGACTAAAACTAAAGACAAATCATGCATTGATAGTCAAAAGAAACTTTAATAATCTGTATATTAGTAGTAAAATCAACTTCGACTGAGAGAAAGAGAAAGAGAAAGAGAAAGACAAACCTATTTCAAATATCGTCGCCGAGCAGAGAACGGCCGATACTGTTTCTTCTTTGGGTTTTGTTTAGCTGCCCTGGGTTCTTGTGGTTGATTAGTAAGAGAAGAAACTAATACAGAAGAAGCTGAATTCTGGGTTCTTTAGATAAACCGAATCGAAAGCGTGATAAAGAGAAAGAAGCGTGACAGAGAGAATTTTGTTTTTGAGAAAGGGAAGCGCACAGTGGACACCGGGTTCTTTCTTTTTTTCACTTATATATATAACTTGTTTGACCGGTAGCCAGTATTTGCTCTAAATTACTCCAAATTAAATGAATGGTCCGGATCAAATGTTTATCCATTTAACGGTTTAGATTTTGGTGGGTACCATACCCCCAAAAAAAGAAGGGGGTATGGTAGACCAAAAGTCTATTATTAACATATTAAGAATAATTATTTAGTAAATTGTTCTATATTATTTGTTATGATATATTTTCTAAAATTAAGGAATAACATTTAACAACGGCTTAATTTAAATAAAACTAAAGGTCTATTATCAAAATTTTCTAAACTTAAATATCACATATCTCACTTTTTTTTTTTCCCCCACAAGTGGCATCTTATTAAATTAATATTTTATTAGGATATTAAGCTAAAAGACTTTTGACTAAGGGATAAGATTTAATAATAATTTAATTTAGATAAAACTTTATCATCTAATTGTGTGTTTGGGATGAGCTGAATTTTTCAGCTCACCTCCACTTTTAACTTATTTTAACTATTATTCATGAGTCTCACTATACTTTTGATATTATTTATAGATCTTACTGTACTATTCAACTTATTTTTTTAACATTTTTCCTACACTTTCAGCCAAAAAAAAATTTAGTTTTAGCTAAATAAGCTGTTCCAAATAGATCCTAAGTTTTGAAAATTAAATTCTACTCCAACTAATAGTCTATTATCAAAATTTTCAGAACATATATATATATATATATATATATATATATATATATATATGTATGTGTGTGTGTGTGTATTAATTCATGACTTTTTGATATAATCACTCATAACCAATAAAGTCATCCATAAAATTAAATTCCACATATTACAGCCCATGTTTTTGTATTTTTTTTCACTTGTTTTTCCCAAGTTGCAACTTATGCTTATTGTTCATCATGCTTATTGTTTTAATTTAATAAATTCATCTTACTTATTGTTCTTTACTTCTAAATTTGCGTACGTGAATGATATTATACTAAATGAAGTTTACTATAAAGAAGCAAAACAATGAACACCCATTTAAGTTCTTGATTCTCTTATATAAATTTTTAATTTTTTTATTCTCAATTTTTGAACTATTTTGTGTATGTTTTGATTTTGGGTTTTGGTTATTATATTTAATTTTTAAGTGTGTTGGTTTTTTTAATTAGACTATCACTAGGAAAAAGATATGTATTTAGGAACTATTTTGTTTATTATTATTTGTGTTGGCTATGGCATAACCCAAATAGGAATGATCAAACTCATTCCATATTTCATATTAAGAAATTAACACAAAGCACAAAGAAAATTTTAAAATATAAAAATAGATAAACACTGTTAATGTCCAAATATCAGAACTTAAAGTAATTTTATTTATTAAAATTACTTACTTATTTTAGGATTTATTATTACCTTTATTTAATTATTTTTTAAAGAAATTAGCTTACATATGAATCTTCATCAAATCATGTATTGCACCTGAATAATACTAGTAAATAAATAAAAATTCATATTATGGTATGTATATCTATATTTTTGTCAATAATTTATTCACTTGTAGTTTTTATTTTTATTTTTTTATGAGAGAGTTTCAATCTATGATATCTTCTTCTAATGGTAGCTATCAGACCAAGAAACTAATAAGTTTTTCATGTGTAGACGGGGATTGGAGATTAAACCCCTGATCTCTTATTCAACCATCTGAGATTTTACCTGTTAAGCTAACTGGAAGCTACTTATTCACTTGTAGTCTTGTACACACAAATTCACTATGATTGCATTTTTTCAATATTTGTATATAATGTGACTTTGGTTTAACCGTTATTCATTATTTTGGTCCTTAACATTTACCCTATGTGTTAAAGTGATTCATAAGGTTTCAAATGTGTCAGTTTAGTTTTTATTTTAAAGTTTTATTGTGGTTGTTTATTTGAATTTACAAAAATTTTCTTCTCAAGTTTTGATTCATTTTTACAACTATTCCCTAATTCAAGAGAATTAAGATACTAACTAAAACTCACAACTTCGACATAGGTTGAATAAAAGCAATACTGTAAATATAATTGAGTCATTAAATTGAAATACATATATTTTTTTAAAATTTAGGACACTTGGTAGGTCATGTGGTAAAAAAATAATATTTTAGCATTACCATTAACCACATTGACATTTAAAAAAAAAAAAAAGTCACATCAATCAGTTTTTGGTATAGGTAGGGATTGAACCACAATTTTTTTATTCAATCATCAGAGACTTTACTAGTTGAGCTAACTGAAAACCCACGCATTGACATTCCCATTTACTATGGAATTATATATTTATTGCAATTTCCAGAAACGCAATGCCATTTTTTATTAATAAAAAAAGACAATAGCAAATTGGTCAGGCTAGTTTGTACTGTAATCAATCTTTTTGGTAGGACATAATCGATTAAATGTAATAAAATCATATTAGAGTCTTAATTATGTAAATATTTATTATTAATATCATTGAAATAATATTACTAGTTATTAGCAAACCACTTCAAGGAATTTAGTAAATTTTAACTGAAAAAGAAAAATTGATACCAACAATTAAGCTAAGAATATTAAAATGGTTGTTTCTATCTAAAAGATTATTGCAATTTGATGCAACCACAAAAATATCCAAATGAAATAATGAATACAAACTTATACTTATTATATATATTGACTATTTATTTTTTAAAATTCTTTTGATAATATTTATCTTTTTTGATAATTTGATAACTACAACTAGAGATGAGTGATTTGAACTGTGCATATTATAATCATCTAAGGAGCTCCTATTAAAAATTGCAAAACTCTTGGCATAATTTTTTTTAATGAAAAAGTTAAAAGATGCCCTAAAGCATTTGTTAGTGAACAATCTTTTAATTGCTTAGGGTTGTTTAATTTGGGTTTGGCTTAGATAAGAGTAATTCATGGTTAGACCCACAATTCATATAAGAGAGAGTACTCATTTATGGTACTCATAAAGTATTCAATAATTTTCTTTAAGATAAAATGATGTGATAATGAGTTTTAATCTATACATTTTATTTAGTTAGTAAGTAATGTGATCATGTGATATTTTTTATTAAAATAAAATGATATTTTAATTAAAAAAATATCGAAGGTAAGCCAAACCTGTTTCTGACTGACACCTACCCATGTAAAGTAAGGTTTGTTGGAACATTTTAATATTAATTAATTAAAATCAATAAATATTACAATATAAATATAAAGATGTAGAAGTGAATATGAAAAATGAGGAGTTAGTGAAAATATTTAATTCCATATTAAAAATGAGATAAACTATTTTACTCTTTTTAATTGAGGTGATTGGTTAGAAAATGTGCAAGAGCATATTTCCTAACTTCTTTTGTTTGATCTTTGATGTTCCTTAAGTGATGTTAGTTTTCACCGGGCCATTTTGGTCTGGATCCTCAAAAAAAGAAAAAAGAAAAAGCCAAACCCTTAATTTAACTAAACTCTATTATCTAAAGTTTGAAAAATTAAAAATTATACTCAGACTAAAATTTTATTACTAATAGGGCTCATCGTTAAAACGTGGCACAATCCCATTGGTGACTAAAGTCAGCAAAATCCCCAATTATACTTCTATAAATACTGCACCTCCGTAGTCCCAAGATTCCCAACCCTTTAGCTCTTCATCTTCTCACTCTCAGAAAAATCTCTTCACAATTACTCTCTCTCTCTCTCTCTCTCTCTCTCAAGGTAAAAGCCTTTCTCTTATATTCTCTAATTTCAGTTTTCAATTTCAATTTATTAAATAAAAAATTTAAAGAAAAATTTATGATATTGATATTTGTAAAACCTGTATCGATGTGTAAATTACTTGATGATTCATATCCCAAATTTTAAATTTGGGTGAAATTTTGATTAGGGTTATGCTTCTTTTGGCTGATTGAATTTTGTTAGACCTTTCCAATTTTCCAGTTGATTGCAATACGATTTGTTCTTCTTGATCTTGTGTTTGTGTACTTGATTGATGAATACCAATTTTTTGTTGTAAGATCCAAAGAATTCGATTAGGGTTTGCAATATATATATATATATATATATAATTTTCTTGATTTTTTTCCTTTTAAATTTTGTTTGTTTATTCTTTTTGTGTATTATATGGGATATAGACGTGGGTATTTTTGATGGGTTTGGTTTGTTTGTTTGTTTTCAATCTTACAATTATTAGGGAGTGTAGTGGTTAAACAAACAGTTGTTTATAAATTCCAAATCGATTTAAATTGAGACGTTGATTTTGATTTAATTATGGTCTAGTTGTATTATAGATTCAGCTGACATATGAGTAAAACTTAGGTACCGTACCTTAGGTGCAATACAATTTTGCGTACTCAAGCACTTGTTTGCATTTACCAATTAGAAGAATAGTGTTATCTTTTCCAAGAACAATTAAATTCAAAACAAGCAAGTGTTTGAATTCAACTGGAGAACCTAATGTATTGGACCTAAGGTAATGTTCTTAAGTTTTATCCATAACATATATGTTTGACCATCTTTATTTTATTTGTATAATTTACTCAGAATTTGAAAATATATTAACTAACAATAACATCTGATGGATGATTTTTATTTTTATTTTTTTGAAAATATTAGCATGTAGAAGATTGTGGCGTTTCGATTTGAAATATGGTTTCGATGATTTTCTAATTTATTCTATTTTAAAATTTTGTGGGATCATTCAATCCAACAGATGCAGATCTTTGTGAAAACTCTCACTGGAAAGACCATCACCCTTGAGGTTGAAAGCTCCGATACTATTGACAATGTGAAAGCGAAAATCCAGGACAAGGAAGGAATCCCACCAGATCAGCAAAGGCTCATTTTTGCTGGTAAACAATTGGAAGATGGTCGAACTCTTGCCGACTACAATATCCAGAAAGAGTCCACCCTCCACTTGGTGCTTCGTCTCCGTGGTGGAATGCAGATATTTGTCAAGACCCTGACTGGGAAAACCATCACCTTGGAGGTGGAAAGCTCGGATACCATTGATAATGTCAAGGCAAAAATACAAGACAAAGAAGGTATCCCACCAGACCAGCAGAGGTTGATTTTTGCCGGCAAGCAGCTTGAAGATGGTCGTACCCTTGCAGACTATAACATCCAAAAGGAGTCCACCCTCCATTTGGTGCTTCGTCTCCGTGGTGGTATGCAAATTTTTGTTAAGACTTTGACAGGTAAAACAATAACATTGGAGGTGGAAAGCTCGGATACCATTGACAATGTCAAGGCAAAGATCCAGGACAAGGAGGGTATCCCACCAGACCAACAGAGGTTGATATTTGCGGGCAAGCAGCTCGAAGATGGTCGTACTCTTGCAGATTATAACATCCAGAAGGAGTCCACCCTCCATTTGGTGCTCCGTCTTCGTGGTGGAATGCAAATTTTTGTGAAGACCTTGACTGGAAAAACTATAACATTGGAAGTTGAAAGTTCTGATACTATTGATAATGTCAAGGCAAAGATACAAGACAAAGAGGGGATCCCTCCGGACCAGCAGAGGCTGATATTTGCGGGCAAGCAGCTGGAAGACGGGCGCACTCTTGCTGATTATAATATCCAAAAGGAATCAACACTTCACTTGGTGCTTCGTCTGCGTGGTGGGATGCAGATTTTTGTGAAGACATTGACTGGTAAAACCATAACTCTGGAGGTGGAAAGTTCTGATACCATTGACAATGTAAAAGCTAAGATTCAGGACAAAGAGGGTATTCCACCCGACCAGCAGAGGCTGATTTTTGCTGGTAAGCAGTTGGAGGATGGGCGGACTCTTGCAGATTATAATATCCAAAAGGAGTCAACTCTTCACCTTGTCCTTCGCCTTCGAGGTGGTTTCTGAGGTAGTTTGTGGTGTAGTTATTTCGATTTCTGTGGTTATGAGTCACTCTGTTAAGTTCGGTGGTCATGATTAGTTTTTGTTGACCATTGTTTAATGGCTTCTAATAAGATTCAAACTTGCTATGTTCTGTATGAATTGGTTAATATTTTCATGCTGTTTTTAATATGGTGTTTAAATTGGCCCCATGAGGTCATGTTGTTATTGCTGTTTAGTTTAAAATAAATTAATTTTTATGCACACGTGTTGTGCTGCTCTGTGTTTGTTCATCTTGTTCATGCATATTTATGTTGCAGTCTGCTCTGTGTTGGTTCATCCTGTATATACATATGTCATAATAATATGTGTTGTACTCGCTGGATTTAAATTTGTGTTGCACTCTGCTCTGTGTTGGTTAATATTTCCTTTGTTTTTTAATTTTATAAAGATGCTAATAGAGAGTGCAGATACTGGTGGGGGTTAGCATATATTAATTACTGTGTAATGTCTAATGTGGCTCTGTTGCAGTATGTAAAAGATGTGGTACAAAATGACCTTTCTTTCCTGGGGTTGTTAATTGACGTGGTCGTAGGGTGACAACCTTATCAGTCATCATCCTCTGCTGTAGTTTCAAGATGTAAATTGCTTGCTAATTTTTTGGAAATTTTTTTAATGAAAAGATGGAAATCTAATTAAACAAAGAAAGTATACATGTATGACGTCAAATGCTCAAGCCTTTTGGCTAGATGGGGAAACCGCACGTATAGATTCAAGACAACACCTCAATCCATGACTTGCAAAAGGCAAATAGGCCCCTACACAAGTAGGGGTGGCAATTGGGCAAGTTGTGTTTATTTTGGGTCAGGTCATAATGAGTTGGGTACATCATTATTATCCAAATACTCATTTATAACCTGTATAAATATAAATTAAATACTTATTATCTACCCAACTCATTTAATTAATCTATTAACCAGTCCAAATAAAGTCAATTGTTTTATTTTATTTTTATATTAAAAGATAAAGAGGAGCAAATTATTTTAAGAGTTTGAAAACTCCTACTTGTCTTATATTTTCCTCCACTTTTTCCTGAACTAAATCAAGCAGAGTGAGAATAAAAATGGCTAGAGTTTGAGGCTTACCCTTCTCTTTGATCTGAACCTCTTAGAATATCTTACAGCTTATTAATGGTTGAAAATGGCTCTACAATTGAACAACCTCTTAGCCACCAAGATAATACGAATTACAAATTATAGGCATTCTAAATGGGCCATGCAATGACGGCTCATAGCTCCAACTGCTGCTTTGCAATTTTCTCAAACATTTCTCGTGCCAAAGCATAAGGGGGGGACAAAATTTTGAACGTTTTTGGGGGACACACAAATTTTGCTCTTTTTGGGGGACATTTACACTGTGTATAGTTGGAGTGAAAATAGGGAGGATGGAAAACAGAGGGAAGAAAATAGGGTGAAAAACAGTGTTTTCCACTATTTGGCAAAAGAAGGAAAATGCTGAAGATGGAAAATCCGGGAGAAAATTTTCTCTCCCGAGCTCACAATTTTCATCCTCCGAAATTGGGACGAAAATTGTGGAGAGAAAAGTGCTCTCACAGCACTTTTACAGAAATGCCCTCACAGCTACAAACACAATAGCTAAAAACACAACAATCTTTCTCTTAAACATCTCTAAACTCAAGCATAATCAGATTATTAGAATATAAACTCAAAAACACAATTTTAAAATTAATCAAATCATAACAATAAAAGAAAAAAAAAAAGACAAAAGACAGAAGACAGAAGCCATCTGACCCATCTGGACTGCGTTGGGGACGACTATTCTGGAATCAAGTAAAAAAAAAAAAAAAACAGAGAGAGCGAGCTGGAGAAAAAAAAAAAGAGAGAAAGGATGTGCTGGAACGTTCTTGAGACTTGAATGAGGGAGAAGAAGAAAAAGAAAGGGGTGGGGATAGAGATAGGACGTGTGTGGAGGAGATAGCGTAGATAAAAAAAAGAAAAAAAGAAAAAAGAAACACGTATGGATGAAATGAAAAGTGGGAAAGGAGAAATAATATAAAGAATAAAAAATCATATTTGAGAAATGTTACTACAATATTTTCACAATAAATTTTAATTTATAGATTGTTATTAATTAATATTGGTGAGTAAAAAAATAATTTCAGTGGCGGGTTCAAATTAGAATTAGTAACAACTTTCCACATAAATTTTGTTGTGAAAGTATTGCGAAAAATGTTGTGGACGTAACACTTCTCATTGAAAAATATAATTTTTGGTAAATTTTATATTATTTAATGAGTATAAATAAATCTTTTTCTTACTAATTATATAACAAGGGTATAATAGTCAATTTATATAAACTACATTTTCTATCTTTCCATTTTTCTCTCTAACCAAACAAAAGAGTTCTCCACCCTCCCACTTTTCCACCCCTCCAACCAAACACACATGAGGGAAAACCAAATCTTTTCCATTCTCCCACTTTTCCATCCGCTTACTAATTTTTCATCCTCCCACTTTTCCACTCCCCTAACCAAATGGACCCTTAAAGACCAATATCCTTTCCAAATTTCCCTCTTTACTCTTGATTGTGAGTTTTCGACTGTACATATTTTCCGTAAGATTAGGGTTTTATATGGAGCCCCACTTATTTTGTTTAACTTGGAAAAATAAGGAAATCATATAGAAAATTACCTCATTTTAATGATAAAAAGTTTACAATAAATAGAAAATAACTTTATAGGTTCTCGGTACAATCTAAGAATTATATGACTTTAATCCAATTTACATTCTATAAAATATAAATTACATTGGATAAAAGGCTAATATATGAATCTTTGATCTAAGTTTGGAGACTAAGTTAAGAGATAAGAGTTTATTAAGCACCTACCTGGCCTGCTTGACCAATCTTCTAGACTATTGTAGCTAATGTCATGTCACATTACTCAAACAAACAATACGTCAAATTTGAGATTTCGA
This sequence comes from Quercus glauca, assembly GCA_023736055.1. Lineage (NCBI taxonomy): Eukaryota > Viridiplantae > Streptophyta > Magnoliopsida > Fagales > Fagaceae > Quercus > Quercus glauca. The sequence goes on from CM043318.1 coordinate 12,086,160, forward strand.
GGAACAAATATGAACAAGATTATCATATGATTCAAAACATGATTCACTGCGTTTCCTTATTATATGATCTAGCATGTGAGCATCTCAAGAACATTGTATGGACAACATGACATTGCATACGAATTGCCTCATAAAAATCATGTAATCACGTGAATCAAGGATTTTCATTTTACATGTTATGCAAACCTGATTATTTCAAGATGGATTAACGAAGAATTTCATTTTGAAAGTCTTTTTTACAAAACACAAAAAGATCAGCACTTTCATCATTACCTCCCAATATAATGAGGGACACTGGATATGCAAATTTCCACCTAAAACATTTCTGATTAATTGAAGATGGATTAATGAAGAGAGTCTTCACCATCTATTGGATAAATAAAATGAACAATTTAAACTTTTCACTGTTATGAAGTAAACTGGGTGCTAGAAAAGCATTTCGAGCTGGGATAACGATGCATTCTGCTTAACCCAATGCAGAATGAGACTTTCTTCCTTTATGGCATGTGTTTCCCACATCATTGTAAAGGATGGTATAATTCAAGCTGCTTACATTTCTAAAGTAACATAAATCGCTGCCATCATATTTGTATACTTGTTGTGTACTGCCCAATCCACTGACCAACGAGTTGTTGCTTGCAACCAAATAACCCTGTCCATTCTGCACATTACTGAGAGAGCCCTTTGAGAATCCAAAACCAACATCCTTAGACCTATTCTCAAAAAATCCCAAAGTGAAATTTTCACTACTTACAGAAGTTCCATTTCCATAATCCAATTCGTTATAGTATAAATAAAGGTCGAATGTTTTGTGGGATTTTGTTGAGAAAACAGAAGATGATGGCCTTGCGTGAACAGTGTCATTGAAATGGATGATTTGATTCACAATCTGCAAATCCCCATTTCTTCCCATCAGCATTGAATTTTCGTAACTAAAGTTTTGAATCCAATTTGTCGTGATAATCCCATGGGAGGACTTCACCCATCCAGTTGAGGATATGGACCTGCTTACAGTACTAAAAAACGTTCCATTTAAGCCCTTAAAATTAGATACCAATGAAACAGCAAGAGGCGAGCTAAAGTGCTCCACAAGCTTCCCTTCGATTTTTGTGCTCTTGCTGTCCAACCAAAGATGCAAATTTGCATCAATGTACCAAACATTCAAGGCATTCGTCACACTAAAACCAAACTTATGGCTCTTTCCATCAAGTATCTTCCCTAAAAATGGTGTGATCTCAATATTATAAGAAGGGAGATCATATGATCCGATAGCAGTAATGGGCCTCCATAAGAGGGGATTAATCCCTCCAGTGTAAATGACAGTAAATGGCCAAACCGCACCAACCTCCTCACCATCAAGACTAACCAAAACCTCCCTAAAAGGTCCATTTCCGGCTGCACCCGTAAGATTATTTGCCTCAATGTACTCATTGTACAAATTCGAATACCAAAATTCATCATTTTCATGAAAAGAAACATACACCTCCAACACAGCTCTATAAGCATTTTGTGGTATCTTGAATTCACTCGATGCAATATCAGTGGAATTCTCAATTTGAAACCACAAACCATCATTCAATGGCAAGTTCCGCGAAAAGGGCATGATCAAATCAGCCGGGGAATGATATGTAGACACCAAAGCACCCAACTTCGATACATCATTTTCTTTAGCAGGATAAAACTGAATGGTTATATTCACATGGTACACTCCAGTATAAGTTTTAGTAACAAGATTACCAAGATAAACAGCCAGTGTTTGATTCTTCATGAGCAATGAATAATACCTTGTAATGTCCTTCTCGACACTCCAAACAATCCCAGTAGCCCTTGGCTCAGCTGTGCAGCTACGAAATAGCTCAACCCCACCAAGCCAAACCCCAAAAATCCGGTCAAATTGCCTGCCTTTACAAGTTGCATGCCATTGGAAAACAATCTTGGAAAACTTCTGAGATGGGCAATGTGAGGGAGGTGTGTAGTTTGCAAGAACTGGAGGGCTGCCATAAGTGTAGCCAAAGTCATGTTGAAGTATGTGATAAGAGCAAGGCTTTGTCTTGGGGAGTTTGATGGGTTTTGTTACTTCAAAGAAGAGAGTTGGTGGGGTGTCATTGAGAGGTTTTTTTTGGGACTCAGAGAGATCTAGCTGATGCCTAAAGGGGCTTTTTTTGTGGAGGATATTGGCTGTGGAGAAGAGGGGATTGTGAAGGAAGAGGAGGAGAAGAAGAGGGTAGAGCATAGAGAAGGCCATGAGTGGTGGTTGGAATTGGATTGAAACTGTTGGGTTTTCTTTTCTTTCTTAACTCTTTCTTCTTGATGGAAACATTTTACTTTCTTGGAGTATAAAAAAAGTTAGTTTTGGAGTTTCTTGGGAAATAATTTATCAGGAAAGAAAGAATATTAGACAGAAAAAGATAACGAGAATTTTGAATTGAAAAGTGAAAATAGAGTGCAAAATGCCAACAATAAGGGAAGGCTTGAGTGGCTTTACCAAATTGGTCGTTTTGTTTTGTTAACCTCGGTATGGACAGCTGTCAAGTCCTAGTCTTAGGGGAAAATGAAGTACCTAGAAATAAAGATTACAAGACAAATCTCTTTTGCTAAAACAAGACACATGGTGAACAAGGCAAGTCTTATGAGGTACATTCATTGTCATCTATCTTTAAGCTCATAATATTTTGTCACATAAGTTTTTTAGAAGAGTTTGTTCTATATATACACACACACATAGACACTATTATTATGCCTGTGTGATGCATTACTTATTCAAGTAATTTCACTGCATATTTAAATGAAAATACCTTGAATTTAACAATTAAAAACAATCCAAATAAATAATTGAAATCATATTTAAGTGGTAACCTCAATTCAATAGTTATGAAAAATCCAAATTACTAAACATTAAAAGGTAAAAATGAGAATTGAATTTTTTTTTTTTCTCTTTGAAAGCAAGGGAGGAGACACCAAAACTTAGGTGAATTTCAACCTACAAATTAAAAAAAAAAAAAAAAGAAAAAAAAAAGAAAAAAAATGATATATATATATTTATATATATAAAATTCAGTAACTTTTTCTCAGTCCTTGACAATAAGTTTGCATTTATAATTGAAAATAACTTCATTATCATTGAGATACAAAGAATTTCAGGAGGTATCAACGAAGAATTTCATTTTGCAACTTCGTTTTACAAAACACAAAAAGATCACCACTTTCATCAGAACCTCCCATTATAAAGAGGGATACTGCTTATGCAAACCTGATTCATTTTCGACGACCCTGTTTCCGCCTACAAATTTTTTAATTATTTGAATGGATTAATTAAGAGAGTGTTCATCATCTATTGGAAAAACAAAACAAAAAATCTAAACTTCTTTACTGTTATGAAGTAAACTGGGTGCTAGAAAAGCCCTTCAAGCAGGGAAAGTCTGCATATTGCCTAACCTAAAACCAGAATTAGACCTTGTTCCTTTATGACATATGTTTCCCAGTTCATCATAAAGGATGGTATAATTCGAGCTGCTTACATTTCTAAAGTAACAAAAATCGCTGCCATCATATTTGTACACTTGTTGTGTACTGCCTAATCCACTTACCACCAAGTTGTTCCTTACAGCCATATTGCCCTGTCCATTCTGCACATTTTCAAGAGAGCTCTTTGAGAATCCAAAACCAACATCCTTAGACTTCTTTTCAAAAAATCCCAAAGTGACATTTTCACTCGATACAGAAGTTCCATTTCCTTCATCTAATTCGTTGTAGTATGAATAAAGGTCGAATTTTTTGTGGGATTCTGTTGAGAAAACAGAAGATGATGGCATCTTTGCATGAACACTGTCATTAAAATGGATGGTTTGATTCACAATCTGCAAATCTCCATTGCTTTCTATCAGCATTGAATTATTGTAACTAAAGTTTTGAATCCAATTAGTAGTGATATTCCCATGGGAGGACATCACCCATCCAGTGGAGGATACAGACCTGCTTACACTACTCAAAAACGTTCCATTTAAGCCCTTGAAATCAGATGCCAAAGAAACAACAAGAGGCGAGATAACGTGCTCCAAAATCTTCCCTTCAATTTTTGTGCTCTTGCTGTCCAACCAAAGATGCAAATTTGCATCAATGTACCAAACATTTAATGCATTCGTCACACTAAACCCAAACTTATGGCTCTTTCCATCTATTATCTTCCCCAAAAATGGTGTGATTTCAATATTATAAGAAGGGAGATCGAATGATCCAATACCAGTAATCGGCCTCCATAAGAGGGGATTAACCCCTCCAGTAAAAATGACAGTAAAAGGCCAAATGGCACCAACCACCTGACCATCAAGACTAACCACAACCTCCCTAAAAGGTCCATTTCCTGCTACACCTGTAATATTATTCGCCTCAATGTACTCATTGTATAAATTCGAATACCAAGACTCATCATTCTCATGAAATGAAACATAGACCTCCAACACAGCTCTATAAGCATTTTGTGGAATCTTGAATTCCCTCAGGGCAATATCTGTGGAGTTCTCAATTTCAAACCACAACCCATTATTCAATGGCAAGTTTTGCGAAAAGGGTATAATCAAATCAGCCGGGGAATGGTATTTAGACACCAAATCACCCAACTTGGACACACCATTTTTTTCAGCAGGATAAAACTGAATAGTTATATTCACATGGTACACCCCAGTATAAGTACTAGTAATAAGGTTTCCAAGATAAACAGCAAGTGTTTGATTTTTCATAAGCAATGAATAATACCTTGTAATATCCTTCTCAACACTCCAAACAATCCCAGTAGCCCTTGGCTCAGCTGTGCAGCTACGAAATAGCTCAACCCCACCAAGCCAAACCCCAAAAATCCGGTCAAATTGCCTGCCTTTGCAAGTTGCATTCCATTGCAAGACAATCTTGGAGAACTTCTGAGATGGGCAGTGAGAGGGAGGGGTGTAGTTTGCAAGAACTGGTGGCTTGTCATAAGTGTAGCCAAAGTCATGTTGGAGGATGTGATAAGAACAAGGCTTTGTGTTGGGGAGTTTGATGGGCTTTGTTACTTCAAAGAAGAGAGTTGGTGTTGTGTCATTGAGAGGTTTGTGTTGAGAATCAGAGAAATCTAGCTCTTGTCTAAAGAGGCTTTTTTTGCGGAAGAGATTGGCTGTGGAGAAGAGGGATTGGTGAAGGAGGAGGAAAAGGAGAGAGTAGAGCATAGAGGAGGCCATGAATGGTGGTTGGAATTGGATTGGACTGTTGGGTTTCTTATCTTCTTGGTGGAGACTTTTTACTTTGTTTCTAGGGTACAAGTTTTGGACTTTCTTGAGAAATGATCAAAGTAATTGATAGGGAAAGAACGAATTGATGGAAAAATATAACGACTTAACGACAATTTTGAATTAAAATGGAAGAGCAGTGCAATTTGTCTTTATCTCTCTGACCGGCCAGTCCTATTCTTACTCATTTGTTTTCCTTCTTTTTCAGTAAACACTCCCTCACACTCTTCCACTGGAGCCACTCCATATCACCATTTTCACCAAGATCACCGGAAAATCTTTAGGAATTTCTAAGCATTTTCACCAATTTTATTTGAGGTAAAGATTTTTAATCTTTTTGATGGGTTTTATACTTTTACTTGAGGTTCTTTTAACCTAAGCTTTGATAATGATATTCATATGAATTATGAGTTTTGAAAGTGATATTCATGTGTTTATATGTATGAGTTTTGTCTCTGTGGATTTATTTGATGAGTGGGTTTATAGTTTTTACAATTGTGGTTATCTAAGTAGTGAAGATTTGAGGATTTTGGCCTTTTAATGTAAAATAAATGGTGAATATAATTTTTATTGATTACTAGTCGTAGACCCGCACGTTGTGCGTGATTATTTTTTATGGTGATCTCATTATTATTATTATTATTATTTTGTAATTTGAACTAATTTAATGAAAAGGAATGCATTTCATAATCATATTTATCACAAAATAATTTTTTATTATTGTAGAACTATTTTATTTAAAATTTGAAACCTTAATTCTACCATAGTTGGTTGACTAATTTTTACATCTCTAAGTCAATTAAACACGTTTTGCATGCTACATGTAAACCTTTTTTTTCCATAAGGGTTGAAATAATGTGCGTAATATTTTTTTTCTATGGAAGTTAGAAAGAATAAAATTCACCTTGTCTTGATGTTTTTAAAAAATTAAATTTAGAGACTCTCTTTCAATAATTGTGAAAATTCCAAGCAATAATTCAGAAGGTAATACATGTTACATGTTCAGAAGCAATAATTGTATGATTGATTTGGGTTGTAATTTATAAGTTGAATATGGTTGGTGTATATTCAAAATGGCCTAATTATGTTGTTTAGGATGTTGAATATAGTGTTGTATGTGATTTATAGAGTAGCGACGGTTGTAGTAATTAAAAATTGGTTTTTCATTGTCTTTTAAGCTAATAAAAACCTTACATCTACTTTTTTTTTTCAAAAAACTTTTACATATTTTTTTAACGTGAATCTTTACATATACCTTAATAAGTAAACCCTATACATTTCATTTTCTTAGATGCATAAAAAAAGACATCTATTCCATAATAATAGTGGCTAATTAGTTTTTTCATGGTCTCATTTATAACATTTCTTACTATTATCATATTTTACTGGCTGTTGATTTTCATAATAGAGGCATTAAATGATAGTTAAATTCTTAGAACCTTTCATTAGATTTTAAAAGTCATGGTGTGTGAAGAATATAAGCATTTAAGGACTTTTTTTTTTTTTTTTTATATTTTATTATTTATAAATAATGTTAATGAAATGTCAAAAAAAAAAAAAAGATTTTGGAAATTTTCATCTTTATTTCTTATATATTTCTATTATTACTGAAGAACGTTTTCCTTTTAGTTTTGATAATAAATATGATTTTCTAGATTAGAGTTTGATTAGTTTCAAGTTTAAATTTTGTATGATTTTATTTAATTGTTGATTATATGATTTAATTAAGTGAATTTAACGATTTATTTATTTGCATTGTAAAGTTTATAATAACATTCGTAAGGTCATCTTTAATTAATTTTTTACTCCTTTAGCTGTCGGTCTCTTTGTTTTCCAATTAACGGTTACTAATTAATTTATTTAATTGACATTTGATTTCTTTTACTAGTCTCTTTCTCTCCCTCTTTGTTAACATCCTATTGTTTTCCCAAATTTGATGATAATTCTAATGTACTAAATATGCATATTGTAACGTTTATTTTTATTTTTATTTTACTCCATTTTGCTGCTATGAAGTTTGTACATCCATAACTATTAGTTTATATTTTATGATATGTTTGGTTTGATATTATTATTATTATTATTATTATTATTATTATTATTATTATTATTATAAATTTAGTGTTTCTAAAATAGCATGTGTTTTGTATTCTCTTTTTCTATTAATGCATTGTAATGTTTTATGGGAATACTTTATAAGAAAATCGTTTATTCTTTTATTTTATTTTATTTTAAATTGAGTGTTTCTAAATTGATATATATATATATATATATATATATATATATATATATATTTTTATTTCATTTTTCCATTGATGCATTGTAACATTTCATGGGAAGACTTTATAAGAACAATTTTTATTTATTGAATAAAATATTATACGTTTAATTTTTTAAAAAATGAGACAAAATATAAATAATTATGATATGGAGGATGTTGCTAAATTTAAATGTTGAATAAAATAAGATGAGAATAAAATAATAAAAATGAAATGTATAGCAATAAACACCATATTATTTTAGTTATGCTATGTAATAAAATAATATTATATTTTTATATAATATCTTTATAATGCAATAATATAACATTTAACAACCAATGAGAATAAAAAAGATAACAACATAAAATATAAAACTAAATCGTATGAAGTTGGATTACCTGTCAATTCCAATTTCAGCAAACTAACTGGCTTCTAGTAGTCTAAAACTGATTTCTGCAATGCATTTGGTGGAGCTTTCAATACTGCATCAGTATGTTTTGATGGTCAACCTGTTACACTTAAATTAAAAAATATATATACCAAAAATTGAAGGAAAAAAAAAGTATATATATATATATAGAGAGAGAGAGAGAGAGAGAGAGAGAGGCCTTTGTGTGTGGAAAAATAGAAATTATGCATGGAATAAGAGGGAGAATGACAATTTTATAGCATGAGGATAAGAATAAGAAGAGTCAAAAATAAAAGAAGATAAAAAGATAGAATAATATTAATATTGAGAGTAGTGGGGATATGAAAAGTTGAAATGGAATGAGAAAGGTTGAAGAAAGTTAAGGTAAAGAGTAGTGGGGATATGAAAAGTTAAAATGGAATTGAAAATTTAATAATAAATAAGAATAATTAAAAATAAGATAAATTAAATATGATATTTTGATTGTAATATAATAGAGTTTTTAATTCACTTTAAATGTTAAAAAATTGTATAAAAAATTGGGAAAAAATTGATAATGACATGGCTGCTGACGTGGCTCAATGGGAGCGTAGTAACATTAAATACTACACTTCAGCTTTTAGTAATATATAGATTTGGAGCTAGTTAAATATTCAAATTGTTTGTCTTGGAGGATATTATGATTTTTGGTATCATGGATCTCTTGTTGATGTGGTGTAAAACTTGTGGAAAGTACTTAGATGGTGTTGAGGTTTTGATGTTAGAGATAATACCTTGAATGGATTAATTTTATAAATTGGAGCCTATGCCTTGTGAATTAATATGTTGAGAAATTTTGGGAGTGGAATACATTATTGATGTGGTTAAATACTAGGCTTGCCTAATCAAAGTACTTATTTGGCAATTCCTAATTTATAACTAGATACAATTTCAAGGGCCAAAATTGGAAACTAATTTCGTTTTCCAAACAATATAATTAATAGGCCACGTTTTCAAACTATGTTACTTACTAACATCTTGAGGCTAAGAGGCTCGATTTTGGGCTTATAAACCAAGCCTTTGAGGCTCGGTTTTCATGTTCTGAGGGAGTCTGACCTGGCCCTTTTTCCATGTGGAAATCAAGTCTTAGAGACTCGATTTTCAATCTTTGGTCCACGAGCTTCCACATGGTTAGGCCAGCTACTGACCTTAGTCCTCATAATGTGGGTCTGGGGTCTCTTCGTTTTTTCCTCCAAAAAACCCAGTTGCTCTTTCTTCCTCTCTCACTCTCTCTCTCTCTCTCACTCTCACTCTCATACAAAACTCACCCCCATTACAAAACTTCAAATCAAACTCACTCTCCATATTTTCACATCCTCATGTCAGGTAAGGTTTCTCACTCTCTCTAGTTGTTAGTTACATATATATGTATTGTTAGGTTTTTTTATGTGTATGTATATCATGACTATTTTTTTTTTGTTTGGTTTAATATTTTTCTTTATATTTTTGATAGAATGATTTGAAGGTTTGTAATGGGGTGAGTTGTGTTTAGTTTTTTTTGGTTTAAGTATGATTAATGATTTTTTATTTTAGAAACAAATGATAATGATTGAGTGTGTTTGTATGTGATAGGGTGAGTATATGCAAATGTGGGGTTTGTATATACATATGATGTAACAAGTTAGTGCATATATTTGCTAGGGTTTTATAAAAAGTAAAATATATTGTAGATATATATTTGTATTGTTAGGCTTTTTATCATGACTATTTTTGTTGTTGTTTGGTTTAATATTTTTCTGTATTTTTTTGTTAGAATGAGTTGAAATTTTGTGATGGGGGTGAGTTTTGTCTTTAGTTTTTTTATTTGTTTGAGTACAAAATGATAATGATTGAGTGTGTTTGTATGTGATGTGGGGTGAGTATATGCAAATGTGGGGTGTGTTTGTATATGCATATGATGTAAGAAGTTGTAATTTTTGTACTTTGAGTAGATAAAATGGTTTTGTAATTGATGTTAAATGAAAGAGATAAAATATGTTACTAACATATTACACATGACTCTAATAGGTTTACAATCTTTGAAGAATATTGATATAAATGTATACTACGGTGGACCCCTTCTCAATCCTGATGAGATTGATGGATTCCCATTTAAAGGGCCGAGTATTGAATGCTATTATATGATGATACGTCGTAAGTTGAAGACGTTATATGATTTGAAGATGAAAATAATGGAAGAATTGAATTTGAACCCTACTTGTTATGACATAAAGATTATTTACTGTTACCCACAAGAAGTCCTTCATGAACGGATAAATTACGGGTATATGGCGATCAAAGAAGACAAACATGTAAAGATCATGTTTAATAGGATCCGTAAAATGCCTCAGGTAAATGCTGCTGAGTTGTACGTAAGTCCGGAGCCACTTGCAGAAGTTAATGCCGAGGAGGTGCAACAAACAACTACATCTTTACAATTTATAGCCCTAGATGATGGATGCATTACAATGGGAGATTATACACTTCTATCTTAAGATCATGCTGCCAATACTAATGAAACATTCCAACCTCAAAAGACACATTTAAGGGAGGAAGACGAAGATAAAGACGAAGATCATGCTGCGAATGATGGTGAAAATCTTGATGATATGGATGAGTACGAAGAGAGGATTGAGTGAGGCAACTCTGACAAGGATGTGGATGACCATGAACTTGTTACCAATTTTGCAGAGAAAAATATGGAGTACCATGATGAAGGTGATGCGGACGATGATATTGGCATCCAGCATGATACAAATACGACCACTGCCTACACACCTCCTGTTAAGTCGTTCTATGCAAATACTTGGGAAAATATGGTTGATCCTTCACGTCTTCAGATACCATTTGTTTCTACTTGGGAAGATGGGATGCATTTTAGTAAAGGGTTGACTTTTGCAAATAAAGAGGCGGTGAAGCGTGCATTGATAAAATACGTTGCAAAGGAGAATAGAAATTTTACAATTCGGAGGTCGACCAAATCCAAATTGTGTGCCGCATGCATTGACACCAACTACAAGTGGTATGTTGGGGCATTCATGAAGGTTAAACTTAATGGTTTGTGAATGGTCACATCTTATGTGGGTCTACACAGTTGTATACCCTTTGGCCTGTGAAGAGATGGTAAAATGATGGATTCTAATTTTGTTGCAACAGAAATTATGGGAAAATTGAGACAAAATCACACCGCTCGCATTGATGAGCTTTGGGAGATCATACATACTAAGTATAATCATGAGCTTTCTTACGAAAACAAAAGACAATTGCTAAGATATTTGGGTATTGTGAGGAGTCTTACCAAAGGTTGTGAAAGTTTTTGTTGGCATACTTGGATTAGGATTTGGGTACCTAGTACAACTATTACACCATACCTAGAGGCATAGATGGTACTACGTTACTGCGTTATGTATTTTGGGCATTTGCTCTATGCATTGCTGCATTCAGATATTGTAAGCCAGTGATCAGTATTGATGGGACTCATTTGTATGGTAAATATCGAGGGGTGTTGATGATTGCAATGACAACCAATGCTAACTAAAAGGTTTTGCCTCTCGCCTTTTCTGTTGTGGACAAGGAGTCAGGGCCTAGTTGGGAGTGGTTTTTAGAGTGTCTTAGGATTTCGATAGGGCATGTGATACCTGACGAGGGCATTTGCATTATTTTTGACCGACATAAAGGTATCAAATGCGCCATTGCAGAGTGGCCTAGAGGTGATGACGGAAGCTTACAGGTATTTCATCAATATTACCTTTAACATGTTGCTAGCAACTTCAACACACACTTTGATGACCCGACTCTAAAGGCATTGGCCTTGAAAGCTGGATATGCGACTCATGAAGTTAAATTGGAGTCTATAATGCAAACCATTAAGGATTTTGAGATTAATGCACTGAGGGGTGTAGAACCTGATGATCCCCATATTGCATGCTATATGCCATACACATATCTATTGAGTGAGGATCTAGACAATGGACCCAGTCACATGATGGTAGAAGACGTTACGAGGCAATGATAACCAATATCTTTGAGTGCTTTAATGGGGTACTTAAAGGTGCCTGTGGTTTGCCCCTTGCTGCAATGGTTGAGTTTACTTGGTGCAAACTTGTTGCATATTTCCACGATCGACATAAAGAAATTACTTCTGATCTCTCTCGAGGTAAGGTGTGGAGTGATTATGTAATGGAGATCTATACAAAAAATGCGCAGAAAATTTCAGGACACACTTTGAGGAATTTTAATCGTGAAACTGGTGTATATCAAGTGGTTACCCCGTACAACAACCATAGAGGTGGAGGGGGAAACCACAGTCATGAAGTGCACGTATTTGCTAGAACATGTGGTTGTGGAAAGTGGCAAAACATTAAGAACCCTTGTTCACATGCAATTAAAGTTCTTCAAGGTCTACACCTTGATGCGACCAGTTATATTGACCCATATTACAATTTGGATAGTGCCATTCATACATATGCACATCAATTTGTGGTGCCAAAGTTAGAGTCATTGTGGAGAGACGTTCGTGGCCCACGGTGGGTGCCTAACCCACAGTTGTTGCGGGCTAAAGGTCGTCCTGTGAAGTCAAGAATAAGGAATGAAATGGATGGGGTACAGTGAGAACGGGGAAGCCGGAGGCAAGATGATGACTTGGGGGAGATTCAATCGAGGCAGCGGTGCGGAGTGTGTCATGAAGAGGGGCATAATCGCAGAAGATGTCCCAATTCCCGTGGGGCTTCGACAAGCGGTTCCCGTGGGGCTTTAACAAGCGGTAGTGCTACAAATTAGGCAAGTGCTGTCGCTGTTTTTATATAATATGCTCAAAATTTCATTTGTTTTTTGTTCTTCGCATTTGGGAACTAACGGCCGTATTTTAATGTTTGTCAGGTGAGAGGAGACTCATTTTGGAATGGCATTGTACGTGGGAGTTGTGGTTATCTTCGGTATGGACAAGTGATAGGCGACTATGTAGACTATGTTGTATCGACTCAGTTGTTATTTTGTTTATAGTTGAATGTTGCTGTAATTGAACTATTCGCTATCCATTGTTCTCGTTACATTAGTTGCGTTGTGCAGTGTTTGCCTATAATGCCATCAAATTCATGTCTTTACCTTGTAAGACAGAAACTATATACTAGTATTACCCCAGGAGAAAATTCCTAGGAGAGCAACAGTGTAACTACTAAAAAAAAGCTTTTGCATCATCATCTTATTAAACCAATAAATCAAAATCTACAAAACCAAATACATTGTACTAAAAGGTTGCATTTAGCAACAAAAGAGTAAAATTCCAATACATGGGATTATCCATTACATGAAAACTAATCTCACTTGTTATTATTAAAACATGGCACTAGTTTAGCTTCAGCATTCTACATTAAATGAGGTACAAAATGACATCATAAAGCAACTCTTCCCCTGCTAGTAAAATTCATGTCGATAAATACATGGTTGGAATTTTTTTTTTTAATGGCAAAAAGTTTCTATACTCTGTCCAAACATTTTAGGGGCAAGAAGTACAGTGGGATCATGCAATCCATCCCAAAATCATATTGGTGCCACCCTTTTTTTTGACATCCCAAAGTTCAGACTTCAGGATCTTGTTAACTGACAGCTTCCTATAACTTGGATGTGCCACAACTCTTTACTACATCAACATTCCAAGCCATACAATCAAGACTGACTGTCATTGCTGCTGATGATATCTCCCAAAAATTTAAGAGCCGGAACATCTCTAATCTCTATATCTACTAGTGGTGCCTGGATCAATTCCAAGCTGTAGAGTTCTGTATCATCCCAAATCATATCAATAGCACGTGACTGATCCTAAAATATGTAAAAAAAAAAAAAAAACTTTCCATTTCAATCCCAAAAATACAGCAAAATAAAGAAAGAAAAGTAATTCAAACTACACGATGTTTTCTTCTACTGTAAAAGGCAAATGCTCGCAGTTTGATTGTTCTTGCATTAAGCAGTTTATCAAAATCAATACATAATAAACCATATGCAGCTGCCAATAAGTGTGTATACTGACTAATACCTTTCTTTTCATTGCCCAAAAACAGATGTGATGGCTGAGGCGGTTGAAGCTATTTTCTGTCTGAGCTGCAAGAGCCAATTTGAATGGAAAAAACAATGTCAATGAAAATGGAAAACAAGACTACAAACATTGCCTTGGAAGTAGTATGGAGAACTAGTTTAAAAAATTCTTCTGAATTTCTAAGAAATGCTTACATTTACCAATCCAATCCAATAAAGTACAAATAATCAATCAAGGACTAAGGTTAGCCTCCATCTATTTATCTCTTGCCCCTTTACAAAAGCTGTGTGGTTTAATTCCCAATGGGGACTAAGGTTAGAAAATCTGAACTTAAACTCTCCTTCTCATCTTATTGGGGTCCTCCTTAATCCTCCCGCTGAAGCTAACATTGTAGGAGTTAAAAGGGGTGAATTCTTATTGTTTGGGGCTGTTATTTGTGAAGCTACTTGGAAGGCTAGAAACCTAGCTATCTTTGAAGGCAAAGAAACTAATCCAATTGAGCTATGATAGAAAGTTGATAAGTCCATTGTTGAGCACAAAATGTCCTTAGCAACCCATTTGGGCTTCCAATTGCTGATACCAGTTCAAAGGTGGAAGAAACCACCTAGAGATTCAATCAAGATAAATTTTGATGCTGCTTTCAAAGATGATAAATCCTCCATTGCAGAGGTTGCTAGAGATTGGAGAGGTGAAGTGGTTTTTGCTTGTGCTAAGAAAGTATATTCCAACCTCCCTCTTCAGGCAGAAGCAGAAGCCATTAAATGGGCTTTAAGTTTAGCTAAAAGTATTGATGTAGCTATTGTGATTGTGGAGAGTGACTCCAAAGACTGTGTAGACGCTCTAGCTCCATCTGGTAAACAAGTTCCCTGGAGAATTAGAGGTATGTGCAATGAAATTCTCAACTTGTTGTCACTTATTCCTGGCTGTCAGGTCGCCTGGATCCCTAGGGGGGCAGATAAAGCAGCTCATTATCTAGCTAAGTGGTCATTTGTAAATAATGTTTTTGGTTCTTTCAATGTAGGTTTCGGCCCTTCCTGTTTTGAGCTTATCATTAAGGAAGAGGCTCTTGTTTCCTCTTTGTAGTTCTGTTTGTCTTGTGAATAAAATTTCTTGCTCATCAAAAAAAAAAAAAAAAAAAAAAATAATAATAATAATAATAATAATCAAGCAAGGACCATTAGGTAGCCATGATTACTGACTGTCTTACACCTTGGAAATTTTTTTAAAAGCCCTGTTTTATCCTATACCAATCTAAAATAGGTCGAAACAGGAAAACAAGCCAAAAGATTCAAAACAACGTGGTATTTATAGTACATTCCAAAGGGTTACCATACCCATATGGTGATTCAGTACAACATATTTCAGTCATACCAGGTAGTACAGTCCGAAATATGTGATTTCAGAACAAGTTCTATGCATGCCATCCCAATAACCCCAATGCCACTGATATTGCCATCAACAACCCCCCCTGCCACCTCCCCTCATCTTTTCTCTCTTCCTCAACATGCTTTAATGATTATAGTAAATAATTTTTTTCTAAAAATTTACTAAGAAGAACTTATTCAGGTTCTTATATGGAGGAAAAATGTCCAAGAAATAAGTACCAATTTCTTCACTTGTTTAGCATTGATGTTTAATTGCACACTAATAATGCAAATCAATTATGAAACCTTAGATCAAACAATTAGTTACTTCTTTTCATGTGAATGTTGTTAGGCCACAAATGAGTTGACCCTTTGTGATTAATTAACCAATTAATTTAACTAAGTTGATTAATTAAGTTAATTAACATGCAATTGCGTGGTAGCACAAACAAATCACCAATAAACTAAATATGCAGGGGAAAAATAAATAACATGGTGATTTGTTTACGAATGGAGAAAATCTAACGGCAAAAACCCCACCGGGTGATTTTCAGGTCACCACTCCCGAAACTCCACTATTATCACAACAAGCGGTTACAAGTAAAGGAATCCCAAGTACCTTACCAACCTACAGTTGAACCCTTACCCCAATACCCAATTGGACTTGTTCTGTAGTGATAGTTCTCACTTTTGATGCATGGCTCCCAAGTACGTGACTAACCAGTTTGTGCAGATCCCAGTACGTGACTTCAATCACAACTAGAAAGAAAGGTTGGCTGCAAAGTTTTTCAGTTTATACACATGATGAAGATCAAGAAGATGCTTGGTCACAAAACCCAAAGGTGCACATACACAGCAACTTCTTCAGAAGAGATGTACTAGGTTAAGAACTTTATCTCCGGTCACAATTTGCTTGAGCAGATTTTGCTCAATACTTGTGCAACTTGTGAACTCTTAGACGACCCTTAAAACAATCATTTTATATGTTTAGGGTTAGGAGAAAAGAAGGCCTAAAGACACATTCATGGATCCCAAGAAATCAGATCAGAAATTCTGATTTTATAAACCTCGACAGATAGAAGCTGTCAAGAAGCTGTTGAGAAGGTGTCGAGCTTACGGGCTTGAACAGCTTTACTGAAGCTCGATAGATGCAGTTGTCGAGCCAGCTGTCGAGCTTTAATGAATTTGCACTTTCAGCTTGTTTTCTTGAATAGACTTGAAGGCTTCAATACTTGATCTTGAAACATGATTTCTTGAAGTATTTCAACACATCCTAAATCTACCCAAATACAAGTAAAGTGCGTTTTGTCAAAGGATTAGCCAATTACATAAAAGTATGACATATGTTCTTAATATGTGAACCACATATGTCCTAACAATCTCCTATTTTGGCAATCCGTGACAAAGCCACAACTAACAAATGAACATATGAGAGATGTCATAAATCACTCAACTCATATTCACTTGTTTAATATAATAAAATATATCCTAATACAAACTCTTGAAAAACTTTGCAAGAAGAGAGTTTATGGCAAGTAGACTTTGACAACCTGTATTTCTGAAACACTTTAAACAAAACTCATCAAGGCATCTTTGTGTAAAACAGAAATAATAGATTGCATACAAGTAAAGAAACATGTGTGTATAAAGAGAGAAAAGAAACAACACATGTAAGAGGTAGGTGAAAGAAAATACATACATCCACATATAGAAAGAAATAAGTACAATGTATGTCAATAAATGGTTACAAGACCCAATATACAAGAAGAAGGAAGTAAACACTCCCCCTAACAAGATGAAACATATCTCCCCCTTATAGAGACATGTATTTCTCCTCCTAACATGTAGAATCTTAAAGAAAGAAATCATAAAGTCGCCACAATTTCTTCCCCTTTTTGTCATGATTGACAAAGGGTATAAGAAGCTAGAAAGCTTCACCCAAGAAACAGAAAGATGATCAAAGATAATCAAGGGGGTACAAAGAAATCCATATAAATGCATGAATGTAATGAAACAAGATGCTATGGATGACAAGATAATAGAAAGATGCAAAACTTGTGAAAAACAAAGCTTTCAACAGGAAAAATGTTAAGCACATGGATCCCAAAACACACACACACACACACACACACACACACACACACACACACACACACACACTAAACAAGTTTAACCAATTTTATATTTCAAAAATAAGTCAAGATAGTTTAGTGAGCATGCATAAGCATATGTAAACCTAGTGATGGCCAAATCACATTATACCTGCACATGTATTAAGAGTAGCAAAGAATATTGCGTGATGTGTGCGAAAAACATTGCAAGATTGCATAAGTGTTTACATGTTATGACGATTTGAGATATGAGAAAATCACTTTAACTCACACACAATCATAACTATTTGATGGGGACTATCACCTTCGAGGTACATCCTATAACTCCCACATCTCCTAGAATACACGCTTGCAATCATATTAAAAGCATTTTTGATCTTTTTGCTTTTTAATTTTCTTTGCATATTTTCTTTTTAAGTATATCATGCATGGACATATATGAGAGAGAAAAGAAATACCCATTGATATTTGACATTCCAATTTTGCTATGCCGAAACACACAAATGTCATTGACATTACACTTTTGCTATGCCGAAGCATACAGATGTCTTATCATGATTGGCGGGCAATAGTGGTGAGATGGTTATTTATGCCTTTCTCTTAGGATTTTCTAGTCCTACCCGTCAAAAAGAGTGATATGAGTGTTAAGTCTAAGAGATAACTTAATCTTACTCATCACAAACAAGAGCTACAAAGCTCACTTGCTTAGTTGTGCATAGAGATGCTCATTTAAGTTACAAAAGATACAAAGTTTAGAAGACTTTGTTTCAATGGCCATCCAAGGTACACAAGTACCAATGTACATAAAACACACACTGTTTTTGTATTTTTCTGATTTTTCTCTTTTTATTTTTTATTTTTTATTTTGAAAACAAAACAAAACAAATCTAAGCAACCAAACAAAAACAGAAAAACAACATGAAAGCATGAAAAAAAGATGCATATGCATGAAGGCATGATAGAAAAATGCAGATGCATGATTCCAAAAACAGATAAGAAATCAAGCAAAAAGAGTCCCACTTTAGATAGAAAGAATTAAAGTAGAAGACAAACAAAAAAGACAATTAAGTCTTAAGCTCCTTTCTCACCCACACAGCTCGAGTCTTTGGCCGTGAAGATGAAAAGGCACGTGTCCTAATATGTCTACTAAAGGACATAGAAGAATTAAAATTCTCCTGAAATTGAGTTAAAAAGCTCAAGACTTTTAATAACTCTCCAAACAAAGGTGTAGGTCCTTGAGAGGAAACCTGTGACCGTTTGGACAATTGCTTATGAGGATACAACTTAAAACAATTAGGACGAATGTGTCCAGCAACACCACAATGGTGACAAACATTAGGTCTAACAAAGGATTTAGAATTAGCCAAATCAGTTTTGGATTTCATACATTTATTACCTTTCTCAGATTGTGGCACAAAGACAGTCCTTGATCCAGAAGCCTTGGAAGAGGAGGGACCGGAGGAGACAGCATATCCTAAGCTAGTCTTGTCAGAACTAGGCTTTTGAGCACTCAATACCTTATCAAGCTTTGCACTAGACATCCTTTCTATTTGAGTTCTAGCTTGACTAAGCTCAACCTCAAGATTCTTGACCTTCTTTTCTAATGAGGCGTTCTCCACAACAAGAGTCTCAACTAACCTTGTAGTCTCATCTAACTTGACTAACAGATCAGTTTTTTCAATTTTTACCTTATTAAGCTCTTTTCTACAAAGATAAGAAGTCTTTTCAGATTTTATGAATTCAGTGCATAGCTTATCATAGGCTTCTTGAAGGGTCATCTTCTTGGATACTTCATCATCAGAAGAATCCTCACTGTCACTAGCACTCTCCACAATCACCTTATTGGTTGAGGCAGCAAAGGCCATAATGTGACGACATTCATCCACATACTCATCAGAAGAGTCATCCTCAGTATCTCTCTAAGTAGTAATCAACCCTTTCTCTTTTAGCTTCTCGATCTTTTCATTCATAAGGTAATTTGGACACTCTATCCTCATATGATCAAAACCTTTGCACTCACGGCATTGGATGAGGGGTTTCTCATTCTTGCCCTTCCTAGAGGATTGAGATTTCCTAGGAAGTTTGCCCTTATTCTTTTTCCTAAACTGAAGAAACTTGATAATCTCATCAGTTATGAAAGTTAGATCCTCATCCTCATCTTCACTTTCATCTTCATCTTTAGAGTTCTCAATCTCTTCCTTTATACCCTTAAGAGCCATGTTTTTACTCTTTCCACATTTTCCTATTAAACCTAATCCCATCTCATAGGTTTGAAGGTTCCCTACAAATTTAGTCAAAGGAATTTGATCAATGTCCTTTATTTCTTCAATGGCAGTGATCTTGGCATGGAATCTTTTAGGTAAGGACCTAAGGATTTTCCTAACAATTTTAGATTCTGCTATAGATTCTCCAAGGTTGAAGGCAAAATTCACAATATCCTTGAGTTTAGCATAGAACTCATCAAAGGTCTCATCCTCCTCCATCTTTATTTCTTCAAAACTGCTAGTGAGTTGTTGAAGCTTCACAGTCTTTACTGCCTTAGTACCTTCATAAGTGGTCTCAAGAATGGTCCATGCTTCCTTGGCAACTTCTGTGGATAATATTTTCTTGAATTCTTCATTGGTCACCCCACAAAATAATGCACTCAAGGCCCTACTGTTGAAATTTGCCGCAATGATTGTTGCATCATCCCAATCCACCGACACTTCATTTGTCTTAATCCAACCAACTTCAACAGCTTGCCATACCTGTTCACCTAAAGCCTGCAAAAAAACTTTTATACAAACTTCCCAATACGCATAATTAGTTCCATAAAATAAAGGAGGAATAAAAAGAGATTGTCCTCTATCCATGACAACAAGAGTCAATGGATCACACTCAGGAAATCAATCCAATCAAAGTGAACCTGCTCTAATACCACTTGTTAGGCCATAAACGAGTTGACCCCTTGTGATTAATTAACCAATTAATTTAACCAAGTTGATTAATTAAGTTAATTAACATGCAATTGCGTGATAGCACAAACAAATCACCAATAAACTAAATATGTAGCGGAAAAATAAATAATACGGTGATTTGTTTACGAATGGGGAAAACCTAACGGCAAAAACTCTACCGGGTGATTTTTAGGTCACCATTCCCTAAACTCCACTATTATCACAACAAGCAGTTACAAGTAAAGAAATCCCAAGTACCTTACCAACCTACAGTTGAACCCTTACTCCAATACCCAATTGGACTTGTTCTGTAGTGACAGTTCTCACTTTTGATGCACGGCTCCCAAGTACGTGACTAACCAATTTGCGCGGATCCCAGTACGCGACTTCAATCACCAACTAGAAAGAAAAGTTGGCTGCAAAGTTTTTCAGTTCATACACATGATGAAAATCAAGAAGATGCTTGGTCACAAAATCCAAATGTGCACATACACAGCAACTTCTTCAGAAGAGATGAACTAGGTTAAGAACTTCGTCTCTAGTCACAATTTGCTTGAACAGATTTTGCTTAATGCTTGTACAAGTTATGAACTCTTAGACGACCCTTAAAACAATTCTTTTATATGTCTAGGGTTAGAAGAAAAGAAGGCCCAAAGACACATTCACGGATCCCAATAAATCAGATAAGAAATTTTGATTTTATAAACCTCGACAGATAGAAGCTGTTGAGAAGCTGTCGAGAAGGTGTCGAGCTTACGGGCTTGAACAGCTTTACTAAAACTCGATAGATGCAGCTGTCGAGCTTTAATGAATTTGCACTTTCAGCTTATTTTCTTGAACAGACTTGAAGGCTTCAATACTTGATCTTGAAACATGGTTTCTTGAAGTATTTCAACACATCATAAATCTACCCAAATACAAGTAAAGTGTGTTTTGTCAAAGGATTAGCCAATTACATAAAAGTATGACATATGTTCTTAATATGTGAACCACATATGTCCTAACAAATGTACTAATATATCAACTTTCAAGCTCCAATATTTATGTCAAGATACCTGCATGATATCACACATGCATCTTATTTCATATTTTAAATTTCTATATCAACGTGACAACCTTAGTTATAAGGTTGCAACTAATTTACAAATACTTCATGTACTAAGGATAAAATGTCACCTCGAAGATAGCTTCAGCTTCACAATCAAATGCTTTGCAAAGAATTTCATAAGACTTCTCATCTCCTATCTGCACAAAAAGGTAAAACTATCTCAAAACAGTTACTTATATGTTAAAGAAAGGGAAAAAAATTGAAAAAGTATATCTGGAAAAAATAACAAATGAAAAAAGAAAAGAAAAGAAAAGAAAGGTAACATGTGTAATGTAATAATAACTCGTTACCAATGGATCAACTCTTAAGCAAGCGTGGAAAGGGCCAATTACAGATTTGTGGATATAGCCCAACAATGTGATCATAAACTAAAATCTGAAAGCTGAGTACACGATTTCCAAATGTGCTACAAAATAAATTGGTTATCAAGATTACAACAGAGGTTCTTATTGATGAAATTGTCCTTTAATATCAAATGTTACTCCACCTATGGGCCTCAACTATGTACAGGCATTCTCCTTGACAGTGACATGTGTGATGAAAAGTTATTGACATGGAAAAATGGGTCTAATAAATATCTCTTACTGTCCCTAAGAACTAATTATTGAGCCTAAGAAAGGAAGAATTGACAGCTAAAGGATTTTTTTCCCCACTTATACGTTTAATATGTCATTGGGATTTGCTTAATAAAAATAATTAGATGGTAAGCCTTCTATTACCTTAAGAAGACCCATGATGTATTGCTGAGCCTGTGTGCTGCTCAAGTTAACAGAATGAATAGATAGTTCCCTGCACCCACCCTCCAACTCAGCCAATGATATGTTTAAAACATCCAAAAGAAAAAATAAATCTAAAATAAAACAGAAAAAATATCGTCAAGGTCAACCATACTCAGCAAATCTTTCTGGATGACAAAGATAAACTAAAAAATTTCCCTCTGTGAACTTTTTTATAATTAGATAAATCACTAAAAAACTACAACAATGATTTGCAAAAAAATAAAAAAGCCAATTACGAAATGGTAATAATTTTGCAACAATCTTCAACTACTCAAATATACAACCAGAGCAAGTCAACAAAGGACTTATCTAAAATAAAAAAACTACATTCAGTACAATACAACATAAAAAAGTGGCAGCATGACAATAACCATCTCAATGGAACCTCATCAGATAAACTTTCAGCTCAGAAAATTACAACATGAAGAATGTAATAATAAACAGCACTAGTAGGGTACCTCTAATGCTTCTTGGTCATCTTGGTGTTGTTTATTATGTCCTAGTCCTATAATGCTTCTCGGTCATCTTCATTTGCGGCCATCTCTTCATCTAGCTCAAATGTAATACCCTGAATGGAAGAACAAACAACCAAATATCAGTTACCAAACAAAGTACCAATAACAAAAATCCAACCATAATGATAGTTAAATTGACGCCTTTCAAACAATGCGTAGTTATTAAAAGCATACAGATTAAGGATTAACACTGGCATTTCTTTATAATAGCATTGCAAAGCAAAAACTAGTATCTCAGGTATACAACATGTAGGAATTCAATTTAATTTTGTTTGGAATTCGAATGAAAGACAAGCATGTTTGAAAAGCTAGAGAACATGCATGTTTGAAAAGCTTGATAATAGTATAATACGCAAATCAAGCAGGACGAGTACTACACATTAGCTTCTCCAAAAAGGGAAAAATGTAAAATATTAGCATTTATGATGCTTATCTATAATTACTTGCTTCATTTGTCATTTTTCTTGTGATTACAAGTATAACTATGATCTTTTTTGAATCGTTCATATCAAGCACTCAAAAACATGAGAACTAGTACATGCCCAAACAGTTTCATATTTTCACAAGCTGGCTTTACTTGTACCGTGCAAGGACCATGGTTACTTGCAATGCATAAGCAAGGAAGTGGGAATTAACCTTGTATACAATTATGTGAAAAAGGTTTAAATAGCTTGAATGTGGACAAGTACATGAGCAATCCATCCACTGAAGCAAAAGCAATATAATGGGTGCCAAATGACTGTAAACCAATTTCATTTGAAGGCAGGCACGACCCTTGCCTCTTGGAATTGAAGCTGCCCTGCACTCATATTCAAAAGATCAACTAACCAAATCTTGGTCTATTAATTCAATGATGCATTACAAGGCTCAATAGCAAATTCAGATATATATATATATATATATATATATGTATTGATGGTAATGGCCTTTGAAATTTGAAGGGGTGTGGTCTAACACAAAATTTACAGGTTTTTCAGCAAGTTATACATTTTCTTGTATAAACCAAACACTTATGATCATAAACAACAAAATTTACAATAAGTCAAAGCTGAGCCAAAACTTTCTATATATACCAATATTCCCAAGTTCATGACTTGTTTTCAGAAGTTCCTAAAATGCATGTAGCATTTAAAGTACAAACCATGTTATCCAGAAATAGGGCAATCTGAAGTGCATTTGGATACTCCTCAAATTTTACATAAATCATGTAGGCTGTCACACCCCGAACCCAAAAGGGTCCAAGGCATGAAAAAGACATCTCAAAGAACCTGTAGATTTTCCTTTTTGACAATCCAATCCACATAAATCATGTCAAGAACCAACATTGAGAATTATCATAATAATTTCATTGAATAAACTCTCAAAGTAAGTCAGAGCTCTAAGTAATAATTACAAGGACCATTGGCCACAAAAGAATAGAGGTCTGAATAATTAATTACATATCACGGCTTGTCCCATCAGTGGAAATAACATCACAACCACTTTAATATACAAAAGAATAAGTCAAGCCTATTCTAAGATTTATACCATCTAATATACTCATTACAAAAGTTCAGCCTCCATCAGTAGTTAGTCTAACTACTATTAGCCACCCAAAAAGCTGTCTCAAAAGACTGTTGCCTACTCTGAAAAGATTATACAGTAATGGAATGAGACAGAGCCCAGTAAGTAGCATATTTAATGGGGGTGGGGGAAATGCAAGTTTCATCTTCAATAATAATAGTATGACAAGAATTATTTAATAATGAAACACAAAGTAAAATATCTTGAATCTATACATTATAATCTGTGAGCATCAACAATGTAATTTCCAAAGTCATAATATCTAACATAAGATAAATTATCCCAAATCTACCATACTACCACATAAACTGGTCAGGGGATCCACCCATTCACAACTGGCATGATATTGTCCTCTCTGGTATGCAGACTCTTGGCCCCATGGACAGCAGCCTCACCCATACCCTCAAGGTTTTTCTCTCCCCCCATGGGCAGCAGGGAGAGCGCGTCAAATAGGACCTCTCTTGCATGTGGTCTCTTGGCCCCATGGACAGCAGCCTCACCCACACACAATCAAGGAACCTCTTCCCCCCATGGACAGCAGGGAAGAACGCGTCATCCAAAGTAAAAGGGCACTGACCTTGATTTGATTTCGTTGTCACAAAGACTACAGAAACCAAATCGGGTGATCACCGGGAAATCACACATGGCATGGTGTTAAAACAACATAAACTCACAGATTACATTATTTTGAAACACATAGTTCATATCCAAATAGTTTCAGAAAACCTTAAATAATCTAACTTCTACAAAGTTTGTAAGGTTTTCAACTTCATTCTTATCAACAAGATTTTCTATCAATCTTCCAAGTACTAAGACAAGATAAGCATCTTAAATATTCCAATACACCATAAAATCCAAGATTTTCTTATCAAGATTAAATAAAAGATGCTCATTTATCCATAACACAAATTCATGCATTTCCCCAAATGCAATACCAAATATGATGCTCTTTTCATATATAATAATATATAATAGGGTCACAACACAATGCTTTTATGAAAACATATATCCATATATAATTTTCCAAAATGTATTTGACCCAAAAATAACATTTACAAAACATGGTTATTTTCCAAAATCCCATTAAAAGCTACTTACCTCGCAACCGCAAAATCCTAATTCTCCAAGCTCCAAGGAGATTAGCTAGAACCTAACAATATCAAGTAAACCTATCACAATAAGTACAAAACTTGAAATTGCATCTAACCACAATTTAGGAATTTGCCAAATAATCACTTAATTAGGCAAGCCTAGTATTTAACCCCATCAATAATAATATATTTCACTTCCCTAGTTTCTCAACAAATTGATTCACAAGGTATAAACTCCAATTTATAGAGTTAACCCATTTAATACAATCTCCAACATTATGACTAGCTTCCATAAATTTTGCACTACATTACCAAGAGACCCATGAAAGCAAAATCAACATATCCTCCAAGACAAGAATTTAGAACTTCAACTAACTCCAAATAAACCCAATGGCAATGGAAAAAATTAAATTCACAAACCATCACATGTTATAGCTTAAAACCCCCAAATTTTCCCACCATACATAAACCTTAATTAGCCATCAATAGCACAAAATATATATCCACTCATCAAATAATTCCACCAATACCAAACCCATACATAGAAACACATAAATATCACTACCAATGCTCATAACTCACAAGAGTATCATTATTAAGGCTTAGATAAAAATATAACCTTAAGCAAAAATGCAAAACCCACAAAAAGATGAGAAATTTTTTTTACCTCAAATAAAATGATGAAGATGCTTTGAGGTTCCTAAGTATTTTTCCGGTGATCTTGCCGGAAAAATGATGGTGAAATAGTGTGGTTTGGAGTGGAGGCCGGCGGGTGAGTGTGGAGCTGTGTGTGCGTTTCAGTAAGGAGAAAAGAGAGAAATGAGAGAAAGAAAAGAAGGAGCCGGCCAAAAGAAGAGATAAGAGGGAGTGGGTGGTAGTGGGGTTAGGTGGGCTTGGCACGTGGGAACACAAAAATTTGATTTTAACCCTTTTTTTTTTTTTTTTTTTTTTTTTTTTTTTTTTTTTTAAGTTGACTAGGACATTACATAGGCAGTATCTAGAACCAACATGTCATTAGGTCTAGGGAGGTATCTGCATTATGTTGCAATGTGAAATGTCATCAAGGGGGAGAGAAAAAGAGAGGTGAAATAAACAACCCGAGTCAAAAAGATTGTAGGGGTTGGTTTTAAACCTAGGTTTCTCACCTTGACTAACTTTTCCTATTCATTTTCTATCATGGATCATAGGGGTTGGTTATCTTGCACAAATTGTATTTATGTAGATTTGTGAAATACTCCTAACCAACTCATACAACATGCTAAAGAATATGTTAATGTGATTATTTATCCAACAAACAAAGGATAAAATACATCACAAAATCATGTCATTATCCCTTCTATTCTAGTCACTACAAAAAACTGTGGACTAGCATGGTTATATTGAAAGATGATGCTAAAATTGCAACTGCTCACAGCACAAACAATTAGAGAGGTACAGAGGAAAGCTTCTCTTCCACACAGTAAACAACAAGATTTGCAAAATTATAGGCAATTATATGAACCTTCAATATAACTTATAGTCTTATACTGCTACATAGGTTGCTAACTAGGAATCCTGAAGCCATATATTTTTTCATCAATTGTGATAACACTAATCAAGCTAAATTTCGAAAGAGGCATGAGGTAATGAGATACACACTTGAAGTCTTGTCTTCACAACCCAAAGAGGATTTGTAGCAATGGTTGTTGCAGCTCCAGCACCAGAAGCAGCTAACACATTAGCACCAATTGGAAGATGATGATTCTCATCTACAATTGGAGCACAGCCAAAAACATTACCACACACTTAATATGAAGATACAACATAGTAGTAAGTTAAAGTTATAAAAATGAGAAGGAAGTACAAATGTTCCTAGGAAAATATTTGAGCATGAATATCGTTAATTTCATCAGGGAATATAATGAACTAACCATCAGAACAAAGAATGCTTTTTAGTTGCTCATATATTATAAAATAAACCTGCAAAAGGTATCATTTGAGTTACCTTTTTTTGAACCTTACGCTGTCTCGTATAATGAGAAGGAGGTCTTGCATGTCCTTTGTCAGATGCCTCGAGCCCAGCTTTGTGTCCATGTTTGTGCCCCCCTGTCCCACAAGGAGGTGCCTTTGATATGCGTTTCGGCCGACCTCAGCCTGAACATGTGGTGGGTCGATGCTTGAAGAAGGGCCAGTAGACGTACTGTGGGAGGGTGGCTCCTGCTGCATGTCAAGAGGGGTTGGATCAATACCTAGGTCAAAGGATGGAATGGGTGACAGCTCAGGAAATGAATAGGTGAAACTCCAAATCAATGAGTTAGAGGAAATTCGCAATGATGCATACAATTGTGCCAAATCGTATAAGGATCGAATGAAAAGGGTTCATGATAAAAACATTTTGAGAAAATCATTTGAACCTGGTCAGAAAGTTCTTCTTTATAATTCTCATTTGCATCTCTTCCCAGGTAAGTTACGATCTCGATGGATTGGTCCATTCATAGTTCACACTTTCTATCCCCATGGTGCTATTGAGATTGAGAATCCTAAAAATGGTGATATGTTTAAAGTTAATGGCCAACGTTTGAAACCATTTTTAGAACTTGAACCTCCGGAAGTTGAAGAAGTCCTCTTGGATGATCCTGTTTATCAAGATTGATCCCTGTTGTGTTTATCAGGTTTGCATTTTTTTTTCTTCTTTTCTTTTTCTCTTGTTTATTTTTTGCTTCTAGATTAGATTTGTGTTTATTTTCTTGTTTAGTTTTATTTGTTTTTGTTTTAGCTGATATTTGACAGAAATTAAAATTTATAACAATTAGCTTAATCAAGGTACGTCTCCTCCTTCTCCTTACCTTACTTGTTTCTACTTGGTTTTCATGTTGCATATTAATATTTTGCTCTCTTTTCATTCAAGAAATATATTTGAGAGTATCATTTTTAACATTGAGGACAATGTTTGGTTTAGGTTTGGGGGGGATGTATATAGATTTCTACCATTTCATTTTGTTTTGTTTAGTTGTGTTAAAAAAAAAAAAAAAAAAAAACTTTTTCCTAGCTTGAGGTTTATGTTTTGAGTTCGTTATACTACTCTTGCTTAAACAATTTCATTGCTTTCATGCGCAATTCATTGCACATGCACATAGCCACTCAGACACAACTTCTTGTTGAAGGATAAAAATGATTAGAAAATCATGATGATAATAATGTGGAGACTGTAACCCTTGTGAGTTTTGAGCCAATCATTATTTTTGGAGGGTTATTTATTTTTTCTAATCTTAAAGTTCATTTGAAAGTGCGTAACTTATTTCCCTTGTTGTAGTCTCATTGTTCTTTCTTTTGGCTAAGAAAAAATAAATAAAATTATGCCACCCTTGAATCTTTTGAAGTCATTGATGTTGAATGAACTATACTAGTCTTTGAGAGATGAGATTATGCCATTTTTGTCTACTTTCAGCCATATATGTGTGTTTTTTTTTTTTTTTTTTTTTTGATACATTATCATTAGTCACCCCGTTGAACCTTTTAATTAGCCTTTCTCTCTTAAAACCCTTATCTATAGTGTTTAAAGATGGAATTTGATCAATTTGTTTCAAGGTGGTGGTTTGTGCGAGAATTGAAAGAAGAAAGAAAAAAAGATTCAAAAAAAGAGAAAGAAAAAGAAAAAGAATTCAAAAAAAAAAAAAAAGTGTCAAAAAGAAGAAAATAAAAAGGGTTCTAATCAAATTTTGAGAAGTGAAATGGAAGGAAGGAGTACTGCTTTGAAGAAGAAGAGGTAAAAAAAAAAAATAGTTGAATGGAAATTCCAAAAAGAGTTGACATTCCGATTAATCTTGAAAACACTTTTTATATTTACCTTTACGCTTTTTTATTTCATTCCATTTGCTTTTACCCTACATTACGTTCTAATAAAATCCTTATTTGATCTTGAAGATTGTGTAGTTCAGATATTGATATGACTAAATAAAAAATGTGGTATAAATTCTTTTTGGCATCCTTTCATGAGACTACTTGTTCTTTCTTGATTAAGTGTTTTTCATGTGATTTATATGTGAGGTGTTTGATTTTGCTTACATTATTCCGCTCACATATATTTCTGAGAGTGTTACACCCCATTTTAGAGTGATTTCATTTGTTGAGTGATAACACCGGAAAGATTTGAGTTAAAGAATACTTTCAAATAGAGATTCGAGTCAAATTTATTCTAAAACTAAGAGTATGTTTGGGTTGGCTACCACTTTTCACTCACATTGAGTTTTGATGGCATGAGAAATTTCTTTAGCATTTTTAGTGTTTTTGAACTTGAACTAATCCTCTTTGCAAAAGCAATCGGAATTTTTTTTTTTTTTTAATTTTCTTTGTTTTGTTTATTTTAGTATTCATTCTCAGAATTTTGTGGGTATATTCTCTGCAAACCCTCACGAGACTACAACTTGTCCACTAGTGTAAGCTAGGGGTTTAAAGGCTTGTTGCACACGCTAAATGCAATCGAAAATTTCCAGCGAAAGTGGATTAGTTAGGATTTCCTTTTTCTTTGTTTTGTTTTACTCTTTATCTGTTTTCCTTGAGGACTAGCAAAATGTGGGTTTGGGGGTATTTGATGTGCATGAAATATATACAATAAAGTACTCACATATCTACATATTTTACTTTACTTTTATGTTATTTTGTGACTGATTATATAATATCTTTGTGTTGCAGGTAACAAAGGCTTTACATGCAAAGTGGGGCTAAGCCAATTGAATCAAGCCAACTTACATTCAGCCAGGCATGAATTCAAGAGAAAACCAACCCAATTAAATTTAAGTCCAATTGGAGCAAGGAATCAAAGGAAATTTGCACCAAATCCAAGTCCAATTCGGGTTAGGATTCCAGCCTCCATATCAATTGGATTCCAGCCTCCATATCAGTTTGTACACCAACCCAACGTCTGGGAATCCCTTGGAACCTAGTGGAAATGACAGAGGATTAACCCATTGGAAATTTGTTAATTTGTATCAGTGCAGGCCCAAAGAAAAAAAAAAAAAAAAAAAAAACGACCCATCCACGAATCATGATCAAATGCACAAAACTAAATCAAGATCAATATCCATTAAACATGGTTAAAAACTGAAATTCCTTCTACTCTGAAGATTTTCAAGTTTAGTCGCTTAAGGAGGCTTAAGGCTATTGGGCTTCAGAATGGTTGTTGGAGGTTTGTGCTTGTTACAGGTCCTTAGATTTCAGGGATGCTTTCGTTGATTGTGGTATTGGCTGGGATAAAAGTGGGGTTTTGTTATAGTGCAATTGAGTGTGATGCTTAGGTTGATTGCTGCTCGATGTTGTTAGAGAGAAATGGTTAGAATGGTAAGGTTAGAGGGAGAGCCAAAGAGAGAGAAAAATACGAGTCACATAGATAATATGTCGGTAGTGAGTACCAAAGAGTCAAATAAGAGTTCGGCTATAAATTTGAAAGAAAAAAACTCAAAAGAAAAAAGCATCCTAAGTCCTAACAAAGTCAGAAAATTTACAAAAATCTGTTACAAGATGGCCCAACTTGGTTACAAGCTTATGTTACTAAGCTCGGTACTTTGGTGAGTTTATTGCAACAATTTATAAATAAAACAATTTACTTGTATTTTATCGATGTGGGATATTGAGGAAAGTATTGTTATTTATTTCAAGTGTTATGAAATTCAATTGCCTTTTTTTTTTTCGCCACTATTTTCTCGAACATGTTGTCGCTTAGACTTTGTTCTTCACATTCCTTTGCAACTCTAGATAATGGACTTGCTTCTGAGCCAAAATGGCAAAATACCCATTTCGCCCAAAACAAGTAGCAAAATACCCCTTTCGCTCAAAACAAGTAGCAAAATGCCCATGTTTTGAAACTACTTAGGGATATGCCCTTGTTTTAAACTCAATTTCAATAAAAAAACTCGATTTAACCAAAAAAAAAAACCAACAACCGGCTTTTATCTCAAAAACAACCAAAATCCTATAAAAACTACTTACAATAACATTAAAAAACAACCGGCTTTTACCTAAAAAAAAAAAACAACCGGCTTTACAAGCTATTTGTGATTGCAAGCTCCTTCTAAACACAGCAGACATCTTATTAGTAGCAACACGCCCTCGTTCAAGATAGTTAAGATATTTTAAACTCGCGCATTAAAATACATATATCCTAAATCCTATCAAATTTATATGTTGAGAAAACAACCATTAATGGTTTCATGGGATCTGTTAAAATGGCACATTTTGAAAGTTTGATCGTAAGATTCCATGAAGAACCCAAGTAAGAATCTATAGAAGTATCTTTTATCCATTGCAATAGAAAACAACTTTATGCAACTCTTTCAAATTCTCACAAAATTGCACTCTACTGTGTCACATCCCCGACCACAAAACTAATGTTGTTCTCGTATCTATCCCAATTCCCCCGATACACATCCACAAACTACACAAGTGCTTCTTGCTAACTCCATTATAATAGCAGGCATATTACATTGTAATGTTAGAATTAATTCAACTTTTGGATTCATAAAACGGTTTGAATGTGACTCAGTTAATATATCTGGAGGGCCTGTTAAAATGTTGTGGTCGAATTCAATGTTGGGTCTTAGGACACCTTTTATTGGGCTTATGTCATAGTCTGATGTGAGGTAGAGCATAGGATTGTAAGCCTACTCCATGATGGGTGGATGTTCACTGTATATATATATATATAAGGTAAGGTTAGGTCCCTCTTCACTCTTAGAGCACCCACAGCAGATGTGGGATATGTGCCAAATGCTAAATATTTGGCACATATCCCACACCAAACCAAGTTTAACCCCATTTATCAGATGGTGTAAATGTTAAATTTTTTGCAACATTAAACAGTACAATCACAAATTTGCAACTGTACGGTAATATGTGGTATATTGGTTTATTAATTTTTTATTCCTCATTCACTCTCATTTCTCTTCATCTCCTTCAGTGTTCAGCATTCACCGCCTCATCTCCATCTCCACTCTCTCATTCTCTTTCCGCTTTCCTCTTCCCTGTTGCTCTATTTTCTTCCCGTTCATGAATATGAGCTACCACCAATTTCCTCTCTACCATCACTGATCTATATCCTTCACCGGTTTTTTTTCCCCCTTTTCTTCGCTCTCTCCTCTCTGTTCTCTCGCCATCACCATCGAACCCAGCTTTCACATCGCCATCGTCACTCCTATCGGATCGCCACTCCGATCGGTCATCGTTCTTCTCTCATCGCCATTGTCACTCCGATCGGGCCCAGCTCTTCTCTCATCGCCACTTCGATTGGATCATCGCCATCGTCATCGCCGTCGAAGGCGCCAGCGGCATGGGCGAGGCCACTCCGATCATCGCCATCGTCATCGCCGCTCCGATCTCGCCAATCTCTCTCTCTCCTTTTTGGTGGTTGGTTATTTTGATTGTTGGTGGTTGATGGTGGTAGGCTGATCGGATTGTTGATGGTGGTAGGCTGATTGGATTGTGGGTGTAAGATTTGGGATGGGTATTTGATTTTGGTTGAAGGTTGATGGTGTTTTTTTTTTTTTTTTTTTCTTTTTTTTTGTAGGGGCTGATATTGGTTGCAGTGTTTGTTTAAGTTTTTTTTTTTTTTTTTTGGTCGCAGTGACTGATATTGGTGGTCGGTGGTTGATCTGTGGGGTGGCCGGTGGTTGTGGGCTGTGGCGGTGTGGGTTGTTGTTGCTGTTGTTCTTGTTAAATGTAATGGGGTGGGATAATATATTATTTTAATGTGTAGTAAATATTATTTTAATGTATAGAATTAAATTATAGAACATCTGATAAATGTAACGTTGTAAAATGATGAGGTAAAATAATAAAGTAGGTGTTTGATGTGTTAAAATGGCATAATTTTTACACCATCTGCTACGGATGCTCTTACTAAGACACAGGGACAGAGTTATTCTTGGTCGTGGGGGGCAGTAGCCCCCCTCAGATTTTTTTAAAATTTTTTATTATGTATATAATATATCATATTTTGCAATTTGTTTTAATAAAATTGAACTTTGCCCTCTCAACAATATTATTAATATTTTTAAAAGCCAAAAAAAAAAAAAAAAAAAAAACCCAGTAGCCAAATTAAGTCCAAACAACACCCAAAACAAACGCAAGCAAAAAAAAATAATAACAATAACAATAATAACTTAAGGCAGAACGCAGACTGAGGGGTTGGGCAGCGGCAAGCACCAGAAGCAAAGGCAGACAAGCACAGTAGCACACCATGCCTGACGCCACCAACCACCACCAGTCCACCGCAGACCACCCTGCCCCTGTCAGAACAAGCCTGGTAATTTATATCCAATCTCTTTTATTTTTTTGGATGAGAATATTGTATCCTCCCTCAGTCCCTCTCATATCTGAATCTCTAAATTGTTTGATTAAATTGTGAAGAGAATTTGAAGAGAGGCAGAGACTAAAGAGAAAGAGTTAAAAGAAAGAACCAGAGACAGAGGTAAACTTGCACTATGACTCTAGACTCATCTTTCTCAGATCTGGATCCTCTTCATTTCCTTTTGAAATGGAGAGGCTCCAGTTAAGGGACAAGATTAATTTGAAATACATCTAGGGTCTAAGATGTGTCACGTCAATTAAAATGTTAAAAACTTAACTCAACAAATTCAAACTCTGGTTAAGATTAATTGCAATTATCTATTTTGCTCTCCAGAGCTCCGATGGAGGCACTCACCAACGCTTCCTCTGCAGCCTATCTTACGCCAAAAGCCTCAAACTTTGCTATCAAAATTAGCTCTTTCCTCAGGAATCAAAACCCATATACGAAATTTGCAAATGGGTACTTTCCCATCTCTCTTTCAAGGCCATTCACTACCCAGAAGCTCTGTGCTAGACATAGTGACTCAGTGATTGTGGGGGCAAAGAAGAACCACAAGAACAAAAAGCCAGACACTCATAGCTTTGTGCCCAAACCAGAAGAGGCTACTGAATTTTTCCGTGAAGCTGTGCTCCTTAAAGAGGTGCTTTTTTACACAAAATCCCGTGTTCATTCTTTTTTTCTTTTTTATTTATTTATTTATTTATATATTTTTAATTTACTTCCCCAGAGTGCTATATAGGAAAAAAAAAAAAGTAATTTTAGTCTTGGTTTAGATGTATTTGAAAGTTGGGTTCTTTTACTTGTAGTTTTTTATTATGTCTGCTACTGATTTATTGGTTTTGAATATGGTTTCTTTTTTTGTGCTATATTTTTTCAGTGGTTGGTTTTGAGTTTACAGATTGAAATCAGCGGGTGGTGTTTCAGCTTTGTAGGATTTATGGGTTGTTTCAATCTGAATTCGTTACTAAAATTATTTTAGTATTTGATTTTTTTTCTCTGCTTTGCCTAATTCCGAACTCTTGCTCTTCATCATTATGACAAATATGGTCATTAACTTTTACCATTTTAACTTATAAGCTGAATTAAACCTTTTACTTTCAAATTAACTTGTCAATGTTAACACTTTTAGGTTCTAATAGGAAGAAGTCAATTTGGGGTCAAATGCTCTTTGGAGGTGTAACTCTTCTATGGTATAGAACTGCTTTGTGATATGTTCATTCCATTATCAAATTCTCCTATAAAAAAATTCCACCCTTCCCATACCTTTATCAATTTTACCTCAAGAATGGTTGCTGCAGTTCTTGGCACTAATTCTAAATTTAAGAACTTGGTTAACAATAATGCTTGATGATTGGTTTAATGCAAAACATGCTTCGTTGAACTTCTTTGTGCATTAACAATACTTTTAAGTATCTTGCTGAAATTTGTCCCTAACATTACTTGTTATCAGTAGTGCTTTGTAGAATTATCATTTAATTTTTTATCACATCAGTTTTGCATCTTGGCATGCTTGAATTTACTCCTACATTATGTCATATGCTTTATGCATCATAGCTATTTATCATGGTGGAGTATGTGAATCACTTATAGTTTGTTATAGTGTATTTGCTGTTATGTGTAGAACTTTCATTTGATGGAATTTATTTTTGTCATAATGCATTTGATTTTTATTTTTATAGAAAATGAGTTGAAGCAGCTAGCAGCCATCTATTAAAAAGTCTGAAGAGAAGGGTATCTGTACAAAAGTCTGTAGAGAAGGTTATAGTTGTCCAAGAAGTCAAGCGCAAGATATATGCAAAGCTTCATGTACCAAATTTTACACACTTGTTATCAAGAAAAGATTTTGAATATTCCATGACCGATTGAAGACAACGTATTTTGAAGTTAGCAAGGCTAATTTTCAGTTTTAGTAAAAATTTAGATTTGATGTATTCTTAGCTTTTAGGACAACTTGAGCAATTGCTTCAAATTGATCAATTTTGATGTCGCATGAAATTTGATCCAACAGAGTAGACAAGAAAAGAATATAATAAAAAATGAACAAATTTTATTAGCACTTTGAATATTTCCATATACTGTGTGAATATATACTCTGATGTAATTTCCTTTGGTTTGGGCAAAAAGCAATTAGAATTTATTTATTTATTTAATAATTCAGTATGAACTAAGAACATAATTCAGTAATTTCCTTTGGTTTGGGGATTTATTGCTACAAAGTGAGAATTTATTTTGTTTAGTATAGATTTTTAAAATTCTTTTTAATTTGTTTATATACTGAAGTTCATTCGAAACTCATTATAAATGTGATTTTGGGTATCCCTATTTACCAGCCTAGTTGCATAAATCTATTGTAGATTGTGATATAAGTATGTCAAGCGGGCCTCAGTACTGCGGAACCAACTTTCTACAGAAGTTGTTTTTTGCATAATTGTTATGCTATTAGGAGTGGATTAGTTTCCCACTTTCTTTTACATTGCTCAGCTAATCTATGTACTTGGGTTGCACCCTTATGAGTTACTTGGCATTACAATCAAAATTCAATCCAACAGGGTAGACAATAAGAGAATTTAATTAAAAAAATGAACAAATTTTATTAAAATGTACACTTTGATCACATAACAAGAATTCCATTGAAATAAACACTTTGACTATATGATTATAATAACATGAAACTTCTACAATTGGTGTGCTTATTGCTTGACTATACATTCCACCTCTTGCTTCTTGATTATACATTCCATCCAAAGTCTACAATTTTCAATCTTAGCTTGATCACTTCAACTTGCCTTGTGTTAAACAACTTGCCCCATCTCTTGGTACAAATGTATGATGCTTCTTTGTTATGTAAGTTCTTTTGGTATCAAAATTTTGGGATGTATCATAGCTCCAAAGGCCCTTCCAAATTACTGATGATTAGGATCAATGAAACCTACAAGCAATATTAACAAATCTCAATCCTTCAGGATTATAGAGAAACCAATAACGAAACTTGTCCAAAAAATTATGCAGACTTTCCAAATGGATAACCAAAAGGCCAATTCAGGAACCAATTTACAAAAAGAGAGGCACAAAAAACAGCCAGGAAATTCAATTATTTTTCCTATAAGAGCTTCAAATACCAACCACAAAAGGGTTCTCAAGAATCCCAACAACTTAGATTTTTGAAAATAAAAAATTCATCTGCCTCACCCTAAAAAGCCAGTGTATATCAATAGCCGACAACCAGTAAACATAAATCCAGCCATAGGCTAAATGTTTTCTTTAGCAGTTCATCATCAAAATATAATTATGTGCATTTCATTCCTACAAAGGAAAATTTACACACACCCAATTCTGCAATCAGTAGCATGACAAGGAAACAAAGAAACAGTCACAATACGTTTCCTAAAACCTTTCATAATAGAGTGAACAATTAAAAACACAATACATTCCCTAAAACCTTTCATAATAGAGTGAACAATTAAAAATTAATCGAATGAACAATTATGATTAAGTAAAACAGCAAGCTTGTATTTTGATCATTAATTCTATTTCCTCCCACGCCCTTCCAGTATTAGCTTTGCTTGTTGTTTTTGCTTTTCAGATTTTTCATCTTAGTCTCAAGAAACTTGGGTGCGGTATCAAAACAACCCAAAAATCTCATACCTTTTGGAATAGATTCAGATAAAAACAAACCATAAACCCTCCTGCAAACCTTAAACACCCACCAAATATTTTGTTTTCAAACAATCCCAAAGCTCAAAACCCAGAAAAGAAAAAAAAAAAAAAAACACTCAGAGAATAGAAACCAAACTCAACATGACGAAATCAAAAAAAAAAAAAAAAGCAATATACTAATTTATTTTCCTTTGTTTTCCAAGCAATCAAACAGAGCTTATAAAGAAGAAATAAGATTGAGAAAATTTACCGAGCAGTAGGTTCGGTGATGTTAGGCTGGTGTGAGACATGGTCGAAGAAACAACGGTGGCTTGGCATACGTTGGTGATTGTGGCAGCGGCGATGGCAAGGTTGAGCTAGATGGCGATGGAGAAGAGAGAATGAGAGAGAGCAAAAGAGTGATTTTGATATATTTGAATCTCAGATAAGAATAAAATGGGTTTGTTGAGTTAACCCTTTTGTTAACCACAGTCCAATTTAAGAGTTTTAACTTGAGTTAAGTATGGTGTTAACATTTTAAATAACGTGTCCAATTTTTGGCCCTTAATAATTTTGGATGAAATCCTCACCGTGTACTAGAGCCTCTCCATTTCAAAGGGAAATGGAGAGGATCTGGATCCTTCTTTCTCTATTTAATCAATGACAAAATTTATATTTTTTTATATATAAAAAGCTGTCCAGTTCGCTGAGTCCAGCAGTCCTCCCCTCTCATTGTTTAATGAAAAGCATAAACAAACAAAACACGCAAGTGACGCAACAGTACAACACTAGCAACAGTGCAACACGTCTCAACACCTATATATTGCATATATGCTTTTGATGTAGTTTTGTGTGGTAGTAGTTTGGTCATTGGTGTCTTTTAAAAAATGAAAAAGATTTTTTTTGGGTAAGAGCATTCGCATCAGTGCCTCTAAAACCATGTAAAACACAGTTTTTACACATTTTTGCTAAAAAATGCTCTCCATCAGTTCTTCTAAACCAGTGTAAAAATGTTTATATCTTTACACGAGCTACAGTAACCGTGGAAATATACACGGCTACTGTAGCTCGTGTAAAGATTATTTTACTAATTTTCGTTCGCTCGTTTTTTTCTCTCTCTTCTCTGACTCAACAAACTCAGTAAACTAACTTCTCATCTTCTTCTTTTTTCTAAGATGCACACAATCACATCCACACACAAACACATCCACATAGACAAATCAACATAGAGATACTTGCTTAAAAAAAAAAAACACACACACACAGAAATACACAAACCCAAACGGACAAACAACAAAGAGACAGATCGGCGCTTATCGGAACGATCGGTGCTTGACTGGAACGATCGTGGGTCTCGCTTGATCGAAGCTCGTGGGTATGGGTTTTGCTTGATCGGAGCCTGATCGGAGCTAGTGGGAGCTGTGGATCGGAGCATGGATCGGAGCTGTGGATCGGAGCGTGGTCGGAGCAATGGTTCGGAGCTGTGGATCAAAGTGTGGATCGGAGCTTTGGATTGGAGTGTGGTCGGAGCGATGGTTTGGAGCTTTGGATCGGAGCTCGTGGGAGCTATGGATTGGAGTGTGGATCGGAGCGGTGGTTCGGAGCTGTGGCATTTGGTGGTGTAGATCAGTTGGGAGATTGGCTCGGAGTGTGGATCGGAGCGGTGCTCGGAGATCGGTTTCAGCGTGGTGGATCGGAGCTCAGAGATCGGCTGAGATTTGGTGGTGGATTGGATGCGGATGGGTTTTGTGATTTGGAAGAGGAAGGCCAGAGAGATGGGTTTAGAGAGAGAGAGAGAGAGAGAGAGAGAGAGAGAGAGAAATCAGAAAAATGGGTAGAAAGAAAGGAAGAGAGAGCGCGTATTAAAGAGAGGTAGTTGGGGAGAAACAATAAAAAAATGGAGTATAATGAATATTTTATTGAAATATCTTGTAAAATAGATGAATTGATGTGGGTGTTTTTGTAAAAGTGAAGGTGTAAAATAGAAAAAGTAGGTTTTTAGTGTAAAAATGAATGTGTAAAATACACATACTGATGTGAATGCTCTAAGTAATTAATGAGATTTTTTTGCATGTTTAAAATTTAGGCGGAAATTCTATTTTCGTTTTTATATTTTCGTTCAATCTTCACTTTTGTCTATACTTTTTTATTTTTACTGTTTTTAGTCCCTATTTTGAAAAACGCGTTTTGTTTTGGTCCTACCGTCATCTCTCTATCAGAAATATCCTATTTGGCTAATAGAGTGCACTGTTGGCACTCAAAATGCCTACGTGGCTATTAAAATAATAATAATAAATTTTAGTTAACATTAAAAAAAATCCATGTTAGCATTTAAAAAAATAAATAAACACAACAGAAAAAAAAATTAATAACAAAATTCTCAATTTTTGATTAAAAAAAAAAAGATAATTAAATTATTTTTTTATATTATTTTCATTAAATTTTTTTGGAAGAACATCATGGTGTTCATTGTGTTCTTCCCCAAAACATGACTCATATTCTTAGCAAATTAATCCTTTTTTTTTTCTTGCCTTTTCTTTGTCTTTCTTTTCTCTTCTTTTATTTTCTTTGCAACCAAACCCAAAATTTTCACAGTAACAAACATTTTCACTTTTCTATTTTTGGGTGCCGTCTATTATCACTAGGAGCAAAGACTACCCGTGTTTGCCACCTAAGGATTGGTCCCTTACCAGGTGGGTTGTCTAAGTTCTTTTTCTTGTCTGGCATAGTAGTCTCATCAAGCTGGGGAGGCCCCTTAACTTCCATTAACTTCTGACTTTCAATTACCATCTCATCCTCAAATTTCTTAAACAACTCATAAGCTTCTTTGGCTTCAATCTCAGCTTCCACCTTTTTCTTTATTTCATCTGATGAAAAAATTGCAATTATAGACATATCTAGTAGATGCCAATTTACATTAAAATAAATAATTATCATGTAATTGATATTCACAGATCGGTAAGTCTCTCTCTTTCATCTCTCTATCTCTCATCTCAATGGTGTAGATCTGGGTTTGTGGGTTGTGGGTTTGTGAGTTTTGTTGATATGAGTTTGTGGTGAATCGGGGCACTGATCTGTAGCAGATTTGTGGGTTTGTGGGTTTTGATTCCAAAGGGTGGGCTCGAGAGAATGGTGGGATTTGGGGATGGTGGAGATCAGTGGGTTTCCAACTTGGATCTGATTTTGTGTTTTGATGGATTGGTGGGTTTACAACTTGGAGATTGGTGTTGATTTTGTGAACAAAAAGGATGCAGATCATTTGATTTTAGTGGGTGTATGCTGGGTTCAAATTTCTGGATATGCATACCTGTTTCTGGGTTTGATTGTTAGTGTATGTTGATTTTTGGCTTTTGAATTTTGGTGGGTGTATGTTGATTTTGGATTTTGGTTGGTGGATGTTGATTATTGTTTGATCTAAAGTTTTGAATTTTGATTTATTTGGTTATAAAGAAATTATTGTTTGATCTAAAGTAAAAAAGAATTAATTTACTAAAATCATGAAAAACATGAACAGTAAGAACAAAAGAACATAAACTGATGTAATCTCTTCCAACAAAATAATGAAAAGAAAAAGAAAAGTAAATTTTATTTTAATTATTATTTAAATAATTAAATAATAACCAAAATTTTATTTTATTTTAAAATAATTAAAGAAAAGAAAAAAGAATAACATGGTTTTTTTAATATTAAAATGTTGATGTGGTATTATTTAAATGGCAAATTAAATTTATTATTATTATTTTAAAGGCCACATAGGTGTTTTTAGTGCCAACAATGCACTTTGTTAGCCAAGTAGGATATTTCCGTTAGAGAGATGACAGTAGGGACTAAAATGAAACGCGTTTTTTTAAAATAGAGACTAAAAGTAGTAAAAATAAAAAGTAGGGACCAAAGTAGAAAACGGATGAAAATGTAGAGATGAAAATAGTATTTTCGCCTAAAATTTATTGGTTAATTGTTGAATGTTTGTGTATATAATGTTTG
The DNA here is from genome assembly GCA_023736055.1 of Quercus glauca. Taxonomy (NCBI): domain Eukaryota; kingdom Viridiplantae; phylum Streptophyta; class Magnoliopsida; order Fagales; family Fagaceae; genus Quercus; species Quercus glauca. The sequence continues at coordinate 12,127,544 of CM043318.1, forward strand.
TCTATTGTGTACTAATTATAGATTATTGACCATATAATGATATGATAATTTCAAATTATATTTTATTTGTAGATTATGAAAAAATCAAATATAGTAATTGATTTTTTCAAAAGAAAAGCTTCAAATGATTTAGAAGCTAATACTAGTAGTGCAACATTACCAACCACTAATGTTGAGGAAAATACTGATGTCCCAATTGAGGAAAATCTCGATGTTACAATTAGGGAAAATCCTGATAAACCAGTTGAGAAAAATTTCGACTTCCCTATTGAGGAAAATTTTCAAACAAAATTTCAAAAGGTTGATATGAGTTCGTTGCAATTACAACGTGATTCCGAATGGCGTAGGCAAATATATACTTATTACGTTAATCAACAAGATGAGATTCAGCGACGTTACATTAAGTTGGGTCCATATCAACCTCGTTTTAAAAAATTTTAAAAATCTAAGAAGGGTTGAAACTTTCAAGGCACTTAGTATGAATATGATCACTTTAAGTCACGGCTTGAATATTCTCCTAAAGAAGATGCTGTTTTTTTGTTTATACTTCTGCCCCTTTTAGCTCCAAGTCCTGACTCCGTCCCTGCTAAGACAAAACCTTAGCTTGCCCTATTGAGAGCCGTCTTGAAAGGAGGAGCCAAGAGAGGAAGACTTAACTTGTGCCGTGTGCCGAGTGTGTACGTGCAAATATTTGTTGTTGTGAACTTACTCATGGCGTCAAGAGGTACGTTGTATACAATCGCTTTGTTCACGTTATTGATTGTGCTTTAGTCACTAGCATAGTTTTATCAACTCGTACGTATAATGATAAACATAAACCATATAATAGTTAGGCAATAAAAATAGATACAAAACTCATCAATCTGCCCTGTCTTAGACTTCCAAATAACTTCAGTACAAGCCTTCTTAGGGTGTTCATTCTTCTTTGTTCCGGATTTTGATCCATAAACTGCAACAAGAACTTTGGTGTCCCCTAAAAAAACAACAAAAATAATCATAAAATAAAAACTTAAAAAAAAAAAGAAAATGCTTATAAGAAATGATAGCCCACCAATCCAGAGTAGCAAACTAAAATAAGCCATTACAATTCGCAAGCACAGTAAAATAGAGAACTAGAATGACAAGATAATTCAAAAGAACACACTTAAGAGAAATGGCCAGCAAAAGGAAAGCCAAACAATTTAAGGGGGAAAAAAAAAAATTACCCCGCGACCAATTGGCCGAGCTATGAGCACAGTTGAGGACATTGTGGGAGCAAGCAAGGGGTCTCACCTGGTTTGCTTAGCGGCCATCTATTCTATCTATTTCCATTGTCTAATCTTCCACAGCTAAAACCAAAACCTTAAAATCAATTTCTTCAAGAGGAAAAATATCATCAAATTTTACAAGAAAAAATACGATGCAAAGAAAATGTGGAAACAACTGCCAAGTAGAAATTGTATGTTTGGAAGTTTGGAGGAAGAGGAGAGGAATATTTTAGCTTGAAGCCTAGAATTAGCTAAATCTGACCAATTTTAGAGAGTCTTGTACAAGCTCTTAAAGATGATTGCTTTTAATTCAAAAACTATAAGAAGTGTACAAGCAAATGGTGAATTAAGTTTCACTACAAGTTCAACGATGAGGAGAATTCTCAATATCACAAACCCATCCAATGATATTTGTTTATGGCCAATACCCAACAAAGAAAAAGAGCTCATATAGAACAACAGACCAAACAGAAACCATAGAATGAAGGCAGAAGAGACACAGATCACTAGCAATACTTGAGAGTATGAGTAAAACATAGCTATTAAACTGGCCGAATCCACAAACCTATTAACAAGACAGGAAACCAAAGCAAAAAATCAGTCACCGACAACACACAGCAAACAACGCCGCCGTTTACTAGGGCCTCTCTAGAAAAAGGCCCCCAAATTTTGGGGCAAAAATTTATATATTTATTTTAAAAATATTTTTTTGGAGATATAGGAAAAAAAATTATTTATACCACTCATCCAGGTTTCAAGGTGGCAATCTCAATCTCTGGCCCAATATGCTCTGGCTGTTGGGAAGTAATGTCCGTGTGTTTTTCATAGACCTTGAAGTTGATTTGAATGGTAAAATCCATATTTAATAATATCTCATTTGAATGTCTAAGGTGCAAATTCATAGCATTGCATCACATTTCGTTTTCCAGCATGTGGATTTGCAGATAAGAAATACCTTATTTCATTGTCTAAAATGCAAATTCACAATATTCGCATCAAATAGCTAGTATAACACTTTTAATTAGTCCCAATTACCTTTCAAATGGTGAAATTCATTTTTCACACTATGACGTTATTTTTATTTTTTACTTTTTTTAATACAATGTAATTTTTCAAATTATGAAATTTGTTCTATGATGACTTTTCACTATCGGCAATTCAAAACACTAAATAGTTTTTTATTATGTGTGAGATTCAAATTCCGTATCCTTTATTCAATGATAAAATATTTTACTAGTTGAATTGACTAAAACCCGCAAATGATATAGTTATTGGCTAATTGATTTTCTTTTTAATTAAAAAAAATTACAATAGACTCTTAGTTCCTTACACGTTAGTCACTCAAAAAAAAAAAATTTATTTTAATTTTAATTTTGGTGAAATCACTCTCTCAGTCAATCACCTCTACTACCTTAACAAAAAGATGGAGGTTGGACAATGGATTTACCGTGCCAATGTGGCAAGCTATTATGGATTTACCATATTGCTGAAGTAGAAAAATGCGAGAGCTCCAAATTTTACATGGCAAACTTTTATGAAGTAAAGAAAAAAAAAAAGTCAAAGGCTTTAGTTTTATATTATATATATATTATTATAATTTTAATTAATTAATTTTAAAATAGTAAATAATTATGAAAGAAATTAAAAATGAAAAAAAGGTAGGACACTCGCAATGCATGTGTACGCATGAGACTTTAATTAGGAAACAAGTAATTTAGGTTTATTTGAAATCTAAAAGCCTAAAACATATGCACTGGTTTGTTAGGTCAAGCGTAGTGAGATGTTAGTAAAGTTGTTTAATCAATCTCGTATATGTTTCTGCTTTGGTAAAAGTGTGAGGAAAAGGGTTCTTGAATCTACTTTGGGTTGCAACATGGTTGGTTAACCTAAAAATATGAGGTTACTAGTTTACATGAAGTTTGTTAGGGTAATAATTTATTGTAATTGGTTATTCCTTTGACAAAATGCACTTTACTTGTAATTGGGTAGATTTAAGATGGGTTTAGTACTTCAAGAAACATGTTGTTCAAGTCCAGTATTAAAGATATGAAGATTGGTCCAAGAAACAAGTAAAGAAAAGATATTCATTAAGTCTCGACAGATAGCTCGACAGATGCCTACTATCGAGACTTAATGTGAAGCTTGATAGATAGCTCGACAGAAGCTTGATCTATCGAGAACTACGATTTCAGAACTTCCAGATCTAAAATTCGGCCCTCTCTTATGTATTTGAGTAAGATTTCTTTTAACACAACCCTAAACATATATAAGACTTATTTTAAAGGCAGTCACACGGATATAGAGAACAAGAGACTTATTTTCTTTGTGTGAAGCTACTGCGTTTGTACGGCATAGGGTTTTGTAACCGAGTGCTTCTAGATTTTCATTGTTGATAAAGTTAAGAACTTTGCAGCCAACAATATTTGTTCAAGTTGTTGGAGTTAGTCACATACTTGGGATCCGTGTGATAGGCCACAAACAAAATGACCCCTTGTGATTTAAACTAATTAATTAATTAGCAAAGTTATTAATTAATCAATTTATCATGCAAACACGTGGCAGCACAAACAAATCACCGAATAACTAAATATGCAGCGGAAATTAAATAACACGGTAATTTGTTCACGAATGGGGAAAACCTTAACGGCAAAAACCCCACCGAGTGATTTTCAGGTCACTACTCCCGAAACTCCACTATTATCAAATTAAGCGGTTACAAGTAAATGAATCCCAAGTACCTTACCAACCTACAGTTGAACCCTTACCCCAATACCCAATTGGACTTGATCTATAGTGACAGTTCCCCCTTTTGATGCACAGCTCCCAAGTACGTGACTAACCAATGCGCGGATCCTAGTACGCGACTTCAAACACCAACTTTAGAAGGAGAGGTTGGTTGCAAAGTTCTTCAGTTCATCATACACGATGAAGATCAGGAAGATGCTTGGTCACAAAACCTTTTGGTGCAAATACACAGCAACTTCTTCAGAAAAGATGAACTAGGTCAAGAACTTCATCTTTGATCACATTTTGCTTGAACAAGGATTGCTCAATGTTTTTGCAACTTGTGTCTATGTTGACGGCTCTTAAAACACTCCTTTTATACGTTTAGGGTTAGAAGAAAAGAAGGCCCAAAAACATATTCACAGATCCCAAGAAATCAGAATAAAAAAATATGATTTTTAAATCTCGACAGATAGCAGGTGTCGAGGAGCTATCGAGAAGGTGTCGAGCTTTAATGAAAATGCACTTCAGCTTGATATTTCTTGGACAGACTTGATGACTTCAACACTTGATCTTGAAACCTTGTTTCTTGAAGTATCAAAAACACCTAGAACTACCCAATTACAAGTAGAGTGCGTTTTGTCAAAGAATTAGCCAATTTACATAAATAAGTATGACATATGTTCTTAACATGTGAACCATATATGTCCTAACACCGTGCAAAGGGTTAGTCACAAATTGAAGGTTTGTGCATCAAAGGAAAAAAGGCTATTACAAGATCAAGCCTAATTGGGCATTGGAGCAAAAGTTCAATTGTAGGTTGGTATTTCGAGATAGGCCAGGGTAGTTGGTAAGATTCCTTACACTTGTAATTGCTTGATTGTTAATTAGTGGATTCTTGGGAGTAGTGACCTTAAAATCACTCAATGGAGTTTTTGCCTTGCGAGGTTTTCCTCATTTGTCAACAAATTACCATGTCTAATTTATTTTCTGCTGCACTTAGTATTTTTGGTGATTTGTTGGTGCCTTTACAATTTTCATGCAATTGAACCTAATTAATCAACTTGGGTAATTGAATTAATTAACCAGGGTCAAGCTATTTTAACTCAACAAGTGGTATCAAAGCGGACACACTCTTATTAGGTTTTAATCTGTTAGGTTTTAGACCCCTTAACACAATATGTTTAACCTAATATTAAGCGAAGTTGATTAACAAGTTTGTTATTCAAATCTAGGTTAAAAAAATATGTGTAAAATAGATATAATGCGGAAAGTAAAGAACAGAAAGATCTAATGACTCAAGAAAACCAAATTGGTAAAAAACCTGGGGAGGATTTAACTTAGTTATCCTCAAGGTAAAAACAGATCCATTATGAAAGAATTGAAGTTTATACAATAAGACTTAGACCATTAACATCCTATTGCTACCTTGTGTAGAAAACTTACTGCCACGACCATGTGACAGCTCTGAGTCCACGGACTGTTTCTTTCCTTGATCTGCAGCAACCATAATTTCTCCTACGTGTGACTTTGAGACTCCACTCAAATGTTTTAGATCTTCTTGAAAGTTCTTTATGTAGCAACTAAATCACCTACCAATTCTTGATGTGAATCTTGATCATGGTAGAACTATGTGTGTGTTCTGAGGTAAACACTTCTCAGATCTCACAAAAGATTAACACACAACATACCAAAGACCTCTAAAACGTAGCTAGAGTTTTTTCTTTTATATTATGAGTGAAACACTTAACCCTACACGTCACATGGGCTTGGGCTGCATTTAGAAATTTTGCAGAAAATTTCTGATCCACAATTCTCGATCAATCGAGTCTATTCTTTGATCGATCAAGCCTTGCAAAAATTGAACTGTAATTTTTTGCGATTCCAAACTTACATTAAAACAAACTTTGAGCAAGTCTAAACCTAGACTAAATGTTTTGATCATGGTTTGCCAACATATACAAATTAAAGTTCTAATACATTAGTTTCTAAAGTCTTAGAACATAACAATCCCCCATTTTGGCAATCCGTGACAAAACACATTACACGAAATAAAATGCTCAGAGTAAAAATAGCCCAATTACACATTTTTGCTCAAAATACAATTCAAACTAACTACCACCCGTCAGTTGCAAGCATAGACAACAAATTTGAATGAATCAACCTGTAAATTCTTGAAACACTAAACAAACCATAAATGCATGTGTGGAAAATACAAATAAACCAAAAAAAAATTCTTGTTTTCAAAATACATAAAATAAAAGACATATACCATGAATAACCTCAAAATATAAATCATAACCAATGTATCATAGTTTGTGAAACAAGAACATAAATAAAACAAGAACATGAAAAAATACAAAAGCATGTAAAAAATATAAAAATGTGTCTCCCCCTAACATGTACAATCACATCATCAAAACATATCTCCCCCTAAATACAATCTACAACCAAAAACAAATCTATCAAAAAAAAAAAAAAAAAATCTATCTCTTGTTATCAATATGCACTCCCTCTTTTTGTGACGTATTGCCAAAGGGCAATCATGACTGATCTGAGGGTGGAGCCGGTGGAAAAGCACCTCTAGCATCAGCTAAATCTACTCGTAAGGCTACAACCTCATTAAGCAAATCCAAAAAAAGCTGTCCATGTGCTGCTTGAATTATGAGACATGTCTCCAGCAAGGCACGCATAGAAGAAGATAAAGATGTAGATGTTGAAGGATCCACGGCAGCAGTGGGGTCCACAAAATCCTCAGCAGTAGGATTGCCAGTAGGAGGGCCTTTAGATGCATCACCTGTAGACGACTCGACTCTAGGGCGTTTAGAGCTAGCTTTTAACTGAGCAGTCCTTTGCCTAAGAAAGGTGGCACCTATAGGAGTGATGATATGAATAGTTTCTGAAGTGGGGAAGTCCTCTAAACCTAAATCTAAAAGAATCCTATGAATTAAAACAGGGAAAAAAAAAAACCATGAGACTTAGCATTACTCCTATGAACCTCTACAAGAGAACGAATGAAAAGAGTAGGAAAACTGATAGGAGCATCAGTGATGAGAGCATACAAAAACGTACATCTCTCAATGGGAATGGTATGTATATGAGAGATAGGCTAGATGCTATGACAAGAAATTCTAAAGAACAAATAATTGAGCTCAGTAAGCTTATGTGTGGTAATCCTAGGATTAGTACCCCAACTAATGGTAGTACCAGTAAGAAGTGACATAATGTCATCAATGCAAGGAAACTTTGTGCAGCGATACACAGGCTACCGTACCAAAGGTACATTGAGAGCTGTAGCCACTACCTCACGGGTAATGACAAATTCTTCACCCTTTATCCAAGTCTCCACATAGTGAATATTGGAGTAATCAGAGTGAATAGAGAGGTTTGAATAAAACTCTCTAATCAATGTAGCTGGAGGAGGATGCTCAACGTCCTAAAGTGGTAACCAACCTTGAATCTTAAAGTTCCTATGAATTTTAGGATTAACCTCATCTAGGATAACTTTTCTCTTAGCCTAAACAAACCTAAAAATGTTCAATTTCTCATAGGCTTCTTGATTATACTTAAACTGAAATTTAGACTATTCAAAGTCAGAAGAGGAGGAAGAGGTAGTGTTTTTCTTTGCTCTAGTATTCCTAACCATGACTCTAGGAGTAGAAAGGAAAATAAAAACAAAAACAAAACACAAAAAACCAAGGGCAGACTACATTAGAAAGGGTTAGAGCACAATGTATATTAACAAATGACAAACTATATGATGCATGTAATGAATGCACATATGATGCATGCTCTAATGCACAAAAACTTGTTCAATTATACCAAATCTACCAACAATTGACATGAACAAAAGAGTTTTAACCTAAAACCCCAAATATTGAAAAACTCACTTTTCAAAACCAAATAAAATGGATCAATTAAACATTTTACTAGTTAGAAAACATCATATAATGGTTTAATCAATCAATTTTACAAGTCAATTTCATCAATTTAAGCTTAATTGAACAAAACCCCCAATTTTGCAAAATTTCAAGCCCTAGAATTTCCAATTCTTTTCAAATCACAAAATTGATCAAATTAATGCATGGGAATCATGTATATATCATCTAAGAACAAAAACCATTGATCAAATTTGAGTAAAAACAACCAGAAAATCAAAATCCCCAAAAATTCTTAGTTTAAAAAAATGAAGAAAATGCATGAAAGATGTAAATAAATTGAAAAGGGAAGGGTATTTAGGTCATACCTACACTATAGGACAAAAACCCTTGAAGATTTGAGGAGGAAAACAACAAAAAGCTTCTTGGATTGGATTGGTCGAGAGAGAAAAGGACGAAAAGAAAAATGTTTTTGAAAAAAGAAGAAGAACACGTGCAGAGAACCTTTTTATTTTTCTTTCTTTTTGAAACTCGATCGGTCGGGTACTGATTGGGTACCAATCGTACCAGATAGAGAGCCCCTTTAAAAACATTTAACATTTCAATCGGTTGAAAAATGGTTTCGATAAGTTGAAATCTGAATAAAACAAATTCGATTTATCGAGTACCAATCGAGGATTAATCAAACCAATCCGAGGCCAAGTTTTTTAAAAAATCAAGGGATTTTCGATCGGTCGAAAAACAAATTCGATCGATCGAAATTTTGGAAAACTGAATTTTTTGAAAAGCTGCAGAAGATTATGTAGAAACCATTCAACCCAAATAATTTCATGAATGAAATGCATGAGAATGAGTTCAAAGTTTTTCAAAAACATTAATTCTCAACCTAGAACTTCAAAAACAAGATTTTCAAACTTTTTACCCCCAAATTTTCAACCCTTGAACATATTTTGTATCAAAATCATAGAATATATAATCTTGGATGGCTAAACGAAATTCACACACAATATCATGTACTAAGTTTAGCAAAAAATAACTTGTGAAGTGTGTGCAACTAGTAATAGCATGAGATACATATGAGGTGATATGTAGATAGTAATCAATCACAATTTCTACATTATTCATCACATAAATTTGAAAGTGACTATCACCTTAAGAGTTGCATCATATAACTCCCACATCTCCTAGAAAACAAGCTTGCAATCATGCATTTTTTTTTTAATATTTTTTTATTTAGCCTTATTGTATATAGACATTATTTATTTATTTATTTCTTTGTTTTGTTTTGTTTTTTTTTTTTTTTTTAATTTTATTTTAAGGCTACACCTTATTTTCTTTTTGTGCATGTACTACACTTTCTCGAGCACAAAGTCTTATGATATGCATTAAGGTGTTCATGATTGGCTAGTAAACAGTGGTGAGATGGTTATTTATGCCTTTATCTTAGAATTTTTTATTCCTTACAATAAAAAGCATTTGACTTCAAAATCAAGATCATGTGATCAAAAACTATAAACAACTCACACACAACATGCACTACATAACTAGAACTAGCAAAGTGTAGAAAAATAAGCTCGTCCAAGCTAACCAAGGTACACAGGCATGTTATGCAAAGATAATATGGCCAACCTTAACTACACATCCATGATATGTAATACAAAAAATATTCTTCCACATTCCTCTTTCCATTTTTTTTTATTTTTTTATTTTTTTATAAAAACAAAAAACAACCTAATATGCAATGCATGAATGTAATGCAATGCAAATTCTAGAAACAAAAGAAAACAAGAAATCAAAAAAATGGTCACAAAGGAATTTGAGATGAAGCACAAGGACCACGTCAGAACAACTCAATTAGATTGAGCCTTTTGCATCCATAACCTCTTAGATGCAACTTTGGTTTTGGAGTTATTATTCAGATTAGAATGATGAGCAACTCCAGCATTGGTACAAAGGTTTAAAGCCTTTACCAATTCACCAATAAGTACCATAGGATCTTGTGCTTAAGGCACGAGTACTTTTTGCTTATTTGTTCGCTTAACAGCTTGCAACTTGAAACAGTTTGGGCAAGTATGCCCAAATTTTCCATAAAAAATGACAAACCCACAAAGGTTTATCATGCTTCTTATCCTTGGAAAAGTTAGGACTCTTAGGTTTAGACTCTTTAAGATCTACCCTAATCTTCTTAGGAGTAAAAACTTCTTCTTTTGAAGAAGTTTTTACTCCAAAAGAAGAAGTTTCAAAAGAAGAAGTTTTTACTCCAAAAGAAGAAGTTTCAAAAGAAGAAGTTTTTACTCCTAAGAAGATTAGGGTAGATCTTAAATGGGTATATATGGTTGATGGTTCCCCATTGCTTATTATGGTGCCTTTGGAGGGAGAGAAATAGTTGGTGCTTTGAAGATAAGGAGAGATCCATATCTGACTTGAAACTATTTTTCTTTAGAACTTTAATGGATTGGTTGGCTGCATTGCGGAACCAATCATTTTTATCTTTTCTTGATTTCTTAGATTCTTGTAATTTTTGTTCTTGATTGTTTCAACCCTTGTACACTTCCTGTGTACTAGGGTGTTTCTAATTTTTTTGACATCAATAAACTTTACTTATCAAAAAGTAAAAACTTCTTCTTTTGGCTTAACAACTTCTATCTTAGATGGTTCAGAAGAAGGAACAAAGTTTGTGAAATGAGTTTCAGACACAAAGATGCTATCAACAAAACTTAAACCTGATTTGTCTAAGGGTGACTCCTGAATACCCAACATGTGATTAAGTTTAGAACTGGTAGACCTATTTGATTGTTCCCTAGCAACAGTCAACTCTAGTTCTAGATTCTTAATTCTATCAAGCAGCATGATATTTTCAGCCTTTACCTTATTTACTAGTTCATTAGCATTAAGCAAATTTAGCAACAAGTTTTTCTTTTCTTGTTCAAGAGTGGCTATTTTCTTTAGCTCAAAATCCATACTCATTGCATCATTTGCAGCAACCTTGCATAGCTTGTTTTAAGCTTCTTACAAGTCAGCATTCTCAAAGTTCCCCATCAGAAGGGTTTTCTTCAACCAAAACACTTTCATTAACTATAGTAGTAGCTGTGAAAGCAAAGAAGTTTCCATCTTCATCACTTCCAGACTCATGATTAGAAACTTCACCATCACTAAGGGTTACAGCCATAGCTTTACCCTTTGTTCTCAAGAATGTTGGACATTCTGATTTCAGATGACCATACCCTTGGCAACCAAAACATTGTTAAACTAGAGAATTACTAGAAGATTGACCAAATTTTTCTTTTAATTTTTCAGTATTATTGATTTTAGTTAATTCATTTGTCTTAGAATTCTTAGGTTCAGCATTGTTTCTATCTCTTGCCCTTTTATTGTTATTCTTGAGAAAGTTTCTGAAGTTCTTCGCAAGATATGCAATCTCTGTAGAAGAGAGTTCATCATCAAATCCATTATCATCAACATCATCAACTGACTTAAGAGCCATTGATTTGGATTTGTTTGTTTTGGGTAGGTCTAACTTATAGGATTGTAGAGATCCTACAAATTCATCAACAGGGATGGAGTCCACATCCTTGCTTTTAGTAATGGCAATTACTTTAGGTCTAAAGTCCTCAGTTAAGGATCTAAGAATCTTCTTAACAATCTTAGGTTGATCATAAATTTCACCCAAATTATATGCAGAATTAACAATATCATTTAGTTTAGCATAGAATTCATCAAAACTTTCATCCTCAGACATCCGAATGCTTTCAAACCTAGTTGTTAACTGCTGCAACTTGTTTATTTTAATTGCTTTTGTCCTTTCATGCACAATTTAGAGAATTTTCCAAGCAACATGAGCAACCTCAACATTTGAGATTCTCTTAAACTCCTCCATAGAAACAACATTAAAAATAGCATTCATAGCTTTGCCATTAAAAGCGGCTGCTTCTTTTTGAGATGTTGACCACTCACTAACAGGAATAGTCGTTTTCTCCCATCTGTATTCAACATAGTTCCACACTCTCTCATCTATAGATTTCAAGAAAGCTTTCATCCTAACCTTCCAATAGGCATAATTATTCCCATCAAAGTGTGGAGGGATCACAAGAGATTGACCATGTTCCATGACAACAGGCGTCAAGGATCAACTCTTACTTCAAGAGATCTAACACAAGGGCTAATCTGCTCTGATACCATTTGTTAGGTTTTAGACCCCTTAACACAATATGTTTAACCTAATATTAAGCCAAGTTGATTAAAAAATTTGTTATTCAAATCTAGGTTAAACAAATATGTGTAAAACAGATATAATGCAGAAAGTAAAGAACACAAAGATCTGATGACTCAGGAAAACCAAATTGGTAAAAAACCTGGAGAGGATTTAACCTAGCTATTCTCAAGGTAAAATTAGATTCACTATGAAAGAATTGAAGTTTGTACAATAAGACTTAGACCACTAACATCATATTGCTACATCGTGTAGGAAACTTACTACCACGACCATGTGACAGCTCCGAGTCCACAGACTACTTTCTTTTGATCTACAGCAACCACAAGTTCTCCTACTTGTGACTTTGAGACTCCACTCAAAGGTTTTAGATTTTCTTGAAAGTTCTTTATGCAGAAAATGAATCATTTACCAATTCTTGATGTGAATCTTGATCTTGGTAGAACTATGCGTGTGTTCTGAGGTAAACACCTCTCAAATCTCACAAAAGATTAAACACACAACAAACCAAAGACCTCTAAAACATAGCTAGGATTTTTCCTTTTATACTAGGAGTAAAACACTTAACCTTACATGTCATATGGGCTTGGGCTGCGTTTAGAAATACTGCAGAAAATTTCTGATCCATGATTCTCGATCGATCGAGCCTTGCTGAAATTGAATAGTAATTTCCTACAATTACTCGATTCCAAACTTACATTAAAACAAACTTTGAGCAAGTCTAAACCTAAACTAAATGTTTTGATCATGGTTTGCCAACATATACAAATTGAAGCTCCAATACATTAGTTTCTAAAGTCTTAAAACCTAACATAATCTTTGATGTGTGATCCATTGACACCTATTGTTATGGATCGTGGAAATCTTTTGTTATTCCTCCTTGATTTGATGGTACTAACTATGCATACTAGAAAGTATGCATGAGAGCTTTTTTGCAGTCCTTAACTGTTTAGAACTCTAAGTTTCAAAGGCTCACTACCAGCTTTGATAAAATTAGGATGGATAAGGATGAATCATTTGATGAATTTTATGCCAAGCTTAGGGACATAATGAATTCAACAGTCAATCTTGGAGAGCATATTTTAGAGCCTATGATTGTTAGGAAGATCCTCAGATCTCTTCCAGAGAGATTCCATGCCATGATTACTACCTTTGAAGAATCAAAGGACCTTGACTCTATTCCTTTGACTGAACTGATTGGGAACTTACAAACCTATGAACTAGGGTTAGAAAGGGTTGGCTAAGGTATCAAAGGCAAGACCATGGCCTTGAAGACCAAGAATGATGACAATGATGAGTCATTTGATGATGAGGATACCAAGCTAAAGTCATATATCACTAGACAATTCAACAAGTTCATTAAAAATGTAAATGTCAAAGCTGGTGATAAGGATCGCAAACAAACTACTTTCTCTCAATATAAGTCCCAAGACAGGGGCAAGAGAGAATCTAAGGATGTTGGTCAAGGCAATGGTGTTCCTGCTGGACCAAAGTGCTATGGGTGACATGGATTTGAATATATGAAGCAAGAGTGTCCTACATACCTCAAATACATTGGCAAAAGCAAAGCCCTAGTTGCCACCTAAAGTGATTCAGAAGCAGAAGCAGATTCCAATGAAAGTGACCAAGAAGGGATTGTAAATGCTTTTACAGCTACTGTTGAGTCTATTGAGGGAGAAGTAGATGAAATTGATGAGGAAGAAGAGATGATGGAATCAAAGTTTGAGAAGATGGATGATCAGAATGACATCCACACTGCATATGCTAAGCAATACAAGGTTTCTGAGAAGTATGAGAAACTCTATAGGTTGCTGATGAGAATGCAAAATGTCATATTTTTCTCCCTTAATGTTTAGTCTTCTATACTCATTTGGTGCCTAAATGTACTCATTATTCTTATATTTTGATTTAGGATGTAAATGGAGGCGTTAAGTGCAAAACGAAGCTAATTAGGCGATTCTGGACAGTTTTGACATTGCTTCGTAATCTAAGCATAACTATCTCATCAGAGCTCCGATTGAGATGATTAAAGATGATATGGAACACCAAGAAAAATCTCTACAACTTTCATGTTTTGAATTTTGAGAGATAATGGCTGCATCAAGGTCGAAATCAGGTGTTCTTCTATCAAGGAAATTGAAGCCTCGGAATCAATAAAATTGTGAGATCTACTTTGTTTTTATTGTTCAATTTATGCTTTGAATATCAAATGTTCTTCTATGCCTATTTTCATGATTGTCTCGTTTAATTACTAGGAGGCCTACTAATTTATTATTTGTTGCAATCTACTGCTAGGTTAGATATCAAATCCATAATTGTTTGATCTCTCTAATTTGTGAAGCAACCAAGATTTAATCATTTTCTGCGTCAGAAATTATTAGATCTTAGGAAGAACGCTTGACTAAATTAAATGCAACCACTTGTGCTTGTGTTGTTTAGCTTCATCGATCTCTCTAATTCTTAAGGATGCTACTAGATTAAACCTTTGGCGCTTGTATTGGGTTGTTTAGTAGTTAGGGTTAATTAGATCCCTTATTTTCTAGTTAACTACGACTAAGGAGAAATAGGTAAATAGTTCCAACGGTGAATATTCAAAGTGTGAATTGATATATGCTTGCATTGATGATCAGTTATAATAATCTGATGGTGGATGTTGACTTAGACCAAGGTTTGTTCTTTTGATTGATTTTGATATTTTAATTTGAATTGTTCCTTAGTTGTTTTTCTTAAAATTGTTTTTGTTATACTCAAACCCCCCCCCCCCTCTTGTTCACGTAGCATAAACTTAGGCTAGACACTCTCCGTGGGAATGATCCTTACTCACACCACTACATATATTTTTAGGAGTATAGGTTTTATTTTTGGTTGCCTGCGGCAGCACACCAAATTTTGGCACTGCTTCTGGGGAGTGATTCTAGTTGATTTTTGTGCTTCTTGTGATCCTTATTTCATTCTTGAACTTTTTGAAAAAAAAAAAAAAAATTTCACTTTGATTGCTTGTGTTTTAGCGTAGAATTTTTATTTATTTTTATCATTACTCTAGATTTTTCCTGATTTGTTTTTCATGGTTTATTCGAGTTTCCTTAATTGTTTATGACTATAACTAGGGATGGCAATTTTTTCTTGACCCCCGGGTACCCCGTCTGGCCCGACCCTAATGGGCCGGGTTTTACCCGATTTGATTAGAAATAGGGTCGGGTATGAGTTTTAAAAAAAAACCTGAAGCGGGTCCTAGTTGGGTCCTGGTTTTATAAAAAAAACCCGAAACTTAACTCGAGACCGGGCCTAGTTAGAAACCCGGTATCCAAAAATTACAAAAATACTCTCTCTCTCTCTCTCTATATATATATATATATATATTCCTATATTCTAACCCTAAATCAAATCCCTCATTTCTTCACCTAAGTCTCCTCTCCCACTCGGCTGCTCTCACTCCCACTCACTCTCCTCACATCACTCTGCTCTCCCCAACCTCTGATCTCTGTCA
>CM043318.1:12148089-12150589 GCA_023736055.1 Quercus glauca
TTTGAAAATTTTAAGCTTGTTGGCTTGTGAAAGGAATTTGCAGGATTTTAGTCTGTCTCAGAAGATTGGTGTAATCCCTCAAATACACTCTACTTCTCATGGATTTTCACCTACAAAGCCGAAGACTCGTGCTATATGGGTGAGAAAAGATCCTTTAAGGTGAGTGTTGCTGACTTGTCCCTGTTTTAATTCTTTCTATTGTTTGTGGACATGTCTTGTTTCTGTTTTTGCTTGTTTTGTTTTTTCTAAGTTGTTTTTTTTATTAAAACAAAATCCAAAAACATTGAAAAATTTCAAAAAGACAAAAATATTTTATTTTGTGTCTTGTTTTATTTGTTTTGAGGATTACATGAGTTATGATATCTCTTTTGATTTAGAACATGCTTGACATTGTGGAGAAACTTGAATAGTTTGTGCTAAGCTATTTTTGATTTTGTGTGAGGATGTACTAGTTTGTACATGTACTCATGGGTTAATTAAGAAATTGATATTTCTTGTTTGTGTACCCTCTATAGCTTAGTTAAGCACTGTCATGCATTGCATTTGCATTGATCATTTAGCACAATATGTGTTTTTTGTTTTTGGTCATAAATTTTTGTCAAAATCTCAACAAGTGGTTATAACGTTTGTTAAAACCAAAAAGATTTTTGTGTTTTGTATTATAGATCTTGGATTTATAATCAAGGATTGGCCATTTTATCTTTACATAACTTGTTTATGTACCATATTTAGCTTGGATGAGCTTATTTTATTGCACTTTACTAGTTTGAGCTGTGTAGTGCATGTTGTGTGGGAAAGATGTGTGTGGTTTTTAATCACTTTGTCTTAATCTTGAAGTCACATGTTCTTTGTCTGTCGGACTTGATCCTTTTGAGAAAGGCATAAATAACCATCTCACCACTGGTCACTAGCTAATCATGAACACCTTAGTGCATATCATAAGATTTTGTACTCGAGAAAGTGTAGCACATGCACAAAAAGAACATAAGGTGTAGCCTCAATTAAATTAAAACTGGTGTGTACTATTAGGCTTGATGCCAATTCACTTAATTCAAACCGGTGTATACTATTAGGCTGAATGCCAATTCATATATAAATAAGAGGCAAGTATGCAAGAAACTTACATGATTGCAAGCTTTTGTTCTAGGAGATGTGGGAGTTATAGGATGTAACTCTTTAGGTGATAGTCTCTTTTAAATTATATGTGATGAATTTTGTAGACTTTGTGATTGATTACTATTCACATATCACCTCACATGTATCTCAAGCTTTTGCTAGTTGCACACACTACACAAGTTACTCTTTGCTAAACTTGGTACATTATATTGTGTGTGATTTTGTTGTGACCATCTAAGATTAAAAGTTCCTTGATTTTAATGCAAAATGTGTTTCAAGTTTGAAAATTTTGAAAATATCTTGAGATTTGTGCACAACATATTTGTTGCTTAAGAAAATTCAATGGAAAAATTATTGAAACTTGTTTTTTGAGAAAATTGGGTTTAAAAATTTGGGTTTTTGAAATAGCATTCCATCTCTTACTCATGCATTTTGTTTTCATTGTTTAATGCTTTGAGGAGTTGTTTTCAAAATTAGGTTTGTGTTTTTCAAAACTGTGTTTTTTCTCAAAAATTTTGTGAGCCTCTGCCCAGTTCGATCGATCCATTCTGATTTTCGATCGATCGAAAAAGTGCTTTAATTTGTTTAAAAATGACTGTTTCATTCGATCGATCGAATGTATTTTTCGATCAATTGAAAGTCGTGAATCAGGTTTTTAAAATGGGTTTGTTCTTGATCCGAATTGGGGATTTTGTGAAATTGAGTTGAATTTGATGAAATTGGCTTGTTGTTTGGATGTAATTAAGCATTATACT
Source organism: Quercus glauca (assembly GCA_023736055.1). NCBI lineage: Eukaryota > Viridiplantae > Streptophyta > Magnoliopsida > Fagales > Fagaceae > Quercus > Quercus glauca. The sequence goes on from CM043318.1 coordinate 12,149,961, forward strand.
CTGTGAGTTGTGTTATGTGATGCTCAATTCATCAATTTGTTTAAAAATTCAACAAGTGGTTTTCAAATTTTTAGGGTTTTTGTTAGAAACTCTATGCTCAAACCAATTTTGTCAATTTGATCTCAATTGAACTTAATATTTTACAGCATTAGTACATGCATCATGGCATTGTATTTGTTCCTGCATCATATAGATTTTTATTCTATATTGTTTTTGTGCTAACATGCAGTCTGCCCTTGGTTTGTGTTTAAGATTCACATGCATTGCATTGATTTCTGTATCCATCTTGCAGTTTTGCAGTCATATCTCTCATTGTTTTCACACATAGCATGCATACACTTTGCTACATTGGGTACTCAACTTGATTAAAAAATTGATTAATTAATTTTTGAGCGATGTACTTTCTAGTATATGCCTTTTTTATGTGTGAACTGTAGAAAATATTTTTCTTAAGAGATATGATGGATTATCAATGTGCAAATATTTTCTCTACTCATGCAACTGTTTATGAGTCACATAATGCCATGTTTGCATTTTATTGAAATAGAGAATATTTTTTTTCTTCATGTGTATCATCACCTTAGTTTTTAACTTTGGTTTGTGTGTTTTTAACTTTGGTCCTGCTGGTA